>CM045987.1:120397508-120823928 GCA_025175895.1 Wurfbainia villosa | reverse complement strand
GGTGACTTGGTTGAACACTAGTTTGGTTGGAGTCATCTATCACTTGATCAATAGAGTGACTTGGTTGACTTAGGTTAGGATTAACACTAGACCTGATCTCGGATCGAGTTAGGTCTAGTATGAATCGGCTCGCTAATTGGGGTTGGGGGTTTTGTAGGTTCATGTCCTTCATCGAATACTACATTGATAGTCTCCTCGACTCTAAGGGTGTCGTGGTTATATACTCTATAAGCTCTACTTGTAGTCGAGTATCCTAGAAAGATTCGTCGTGGTTTTGGATGTAAATTTCCTAGGTAATCCTTAGTGTTTAGGATATGTACCTTACACCCAAATACCTAAAGTACTTGATGTTAGGTATTTTATCGTGATAAATCTCGAGGTCTTAAGGTGCCTCTTTACCATAAGGATCCTATTTTGGACATAGCATGCGTACTGCGGCTACGCCCAAAACCTATCGGGTAGGTCGTATTAGTTCAACATGGTCCTAGCGGCTTCTTGTAGAGTTCGGTTTTCCGCTCCACTAGGCCATTTTGTTGAGGTCCTAGGGCAAGAGAATTCATGGTGGTATCCGTTTAGGTTCTGAAGTCGGTGAACCTTTGATTTTGAATTCACCACCATGATCGCTTCTAAGTCTTTTAACCTTAAGGTCTTTTTGATTCTCGATTAATTTGAATAGATTGATTAATTGATCTAGGGTATCATTTTTATGTTTGATGAACCTAACCCAGGTAAACCTGGAGTAGTCGTCAATTATGACTAAGCAATATTGACTTCTATTGAGTGACTTGGCTCCATGTGAATCGAATAGATCCATATCACGAGAGCTCAAGTACACTTGAGGTTCGTTCTTGGTTAGTTAACTTGTGTTGTGTCCTAGGTTGTTTTCCTTGTTGACAAGCATTACAGATTTTATTAACCAAGTTGTTGAGGTTGGGTAAGCCTCTGACTAAGCCACTCTGACTCATCTTGTGGATGAGTCTTGGGTGTAGTGTGCCGAGTCGTCGGTGATTCCTCTTCTGTGTCATAAGACACTTAGTTGATGAGTTGTTTAAGTTGATCGTATAAATGTTGTTATTTCTAGTTCCTTTAAGAATTGTTTTAGAGGTTTCGTTGGTATTAATTACGCATTCATTTTCTAGAAATATAACCTTATAGTTATTATCACACAATTGGCTTACACTTAGTAAGTTATATTCAAAATTCTCTACAAGTAATACATTTTTAATAACAAAATTCGTGTTAAGCTTCGATATCACCGATCCGATGATTTTGAGCTTGCCGTTATTCCCAAAGGCTACCGATCCTTGTCGTTTGAATCGAAGCTTTGCGAATTTGAGTTGATCCCCGGTCATGCCGGGAACAACGCTATCCAACATCCATTGATCCTACACACAAGGTGGTTGGATTGGATGTTAGATTTTGTTAAGAAAATTGGTTGTAAGTTGTTAACCCTAGGTCATCTCACCGGAGTCTATATGATCAAGCATGTTATACTTATGTGTTTTTGAGATGACTTCCAATTAAGTTGATTAAGTGGATTTAGGTTCAAGTAATTTTATGTTGAGATGATTTCCAATTAAATTGATTAAGTGAATTTAGGTTCAAGTGATTTTATGTTAGATTTGGATTTAACCCAAGGCTTGTCAGTTTACCTTTTCAAGATCATGGCTTCGGTCGTGGCGAGGCACGAGGGCCTTCTTTTATCGGATCATCGACCACTTCCTTAGACAAAGCCATTTTCAAGAAAATGATGACTTGACTCACCTAAAATTATTTCCTCGTCTAACTAGTTATTTTTGAAAAGAGGCTCCCCGAGGCTCAATCTTTTCGAAGGATTTTAGTTGGTTATTTACTTGTTCTAAGTGAGTTCACGAAAAAAACAAAAAATCTAAGCATGCAATTTCTAAGTTAAAACACAAACATGTTTTGTACTGGCTCCCCCTAGACCGTTGAATCGGTTCGGTCTATCCACATAGTGGATTTGGTCCTTGGGAACCCAGTACGAGTTGGATCCTAGAGTTGAAATCAAAGTGGTCTTAGGGACCCATGCTTGGACACATTTTTTATGTCTACTTACGATTGACATATACGACTTATTGGTCATGTTTGAGCTAAATCCTAGTCCGGCCTTGTTGTACACGGCCCTTTGCGATCCAAGTAGGAGGTCAAGTCCTTTGGATCCCAAAGTAAACCTTTCCAGTATTCCTAAGATCTTGACTTGACTTTTCAAGAGTGAGTTCTCAACTTCGAGTTTTTCAACCCGAGTTGAGTCCTTCTCTTGAACTCGACTAGTCGAAGAGGTTAGGGAGACCTCGTGTTTGAGGAGTTTAACCTCCTCAACCCGGGTCTCGACCTTGGACTCAGACTGAGCTAACTTCCTAGACAAAAACCTAACCGTATTATGTAAAATATTAAATCAGGTTCGACTCACCTTAAGGGTATCTTTTGAACCGGATGCGTATCCGTGGCTTGACTTGAAGGTAGCTTCGTAGTCCGAGTCATCCTCAGGTTCTGACTCAAGTTCGGTCTCGTGTCGACTCAATTGATTTCGCCATGAAGACGTGGTCTTCGTCTTCTTCGGATGACGCTTCTTCCCATGTCGCGTTGAGGGCCTTCTTGTGCTTAGGTGCTTGGTGGTTGAGCTTAGGGCACTCGGACTTGATATGTCCAAACCTGTTACACTCATAACACCTAATATTAGAACTTTTAGGCTTACCTTGGTTGGGTCGAGTCGTAGTTCGCTTTCATCCCTTGGCTATCCTTGAGCTAGGTTCATTAGTTCAAAGTCAACTCGGTCAACTTCTTCTTCTGGACTCATCTTCCTCCTTGGGTGGTGGTGGCTTGCTTGCGATTTTCTTCTTCTTTGAACACAAACAAGGCTATACCCTCTCGGGTTCAGTTGGATTGTTCATGTAATTGAAATCGAAAGAGTTCGTCTAACCTAATTTTAGAAAGGTCCTTGGAGACCTTATAGGCATCAACCATGGATGCCCATAAGGTAGTCCTCGGAAAAGAGTTTAGGACATACCTAATAAGGTCGCGGTTTTCGACCTTTTGCCCGATTGCGTGTAGGTTGTTGACTATGTCTTGGACACGGGCGTGGAGTTGCGTGTTCTGCATTTTTAGTGTGTACAATTTATTGAATAACAAATCACGTTTGCAAACCTTAGCTTGATCCGATCCTTCGTGTAACTCGATTAGTTTTGTCCAAAGATCCTTTACGCTTATGAAGGGGCCGACGCGATTTAGCTCCTCCTTGGACAAGCCGCATTGGAGGATTTGTGTTGCCTTGGCATCGGCTTCGACTTGTCGTTTTGTTGCAACGGTCCATTGATCATAATCCAAGGAGTCACCCACTTCATTAGTCGAAAGTGTGAAACCCGTTTGGATTATGATCCACATCTCGATTTGGGTTTTGAGAAAGCATTCCATCCGACCTTTCCAATAACGGAAATCATCTCCGTTGTAAAACGGAGGTCGGACGGTGCTAAAACCCTCGAGATGGGCCATTAGAACAAAAAGACAAGGAGACTAAAATGAAAACCTAGCAACAACAAAAACACACGAAAGTACCAAGACTTGCGTCTTGGATTAGTAGTGCGGGAAATAAAAAGAAATAAACGAAAAATAGAAAGTTAAGCAAAGAAATAAGAAACTAAATAAAAAGTAAGTACTCACAACCTTCGATGTCCCCGAAAGGCTACTAAACGTCGATTTTTGAGGATGAAAATAGCTTTTTACGGGGTAAACCCCGTGAAGAAGTGTAGATCTCTCGAGCTTCGATTTGGTAGGTAGACCGTGTCGTGGTCAACTTGTACTGCGAAAAGTTATGCCCGTTTGACCGTCGGCTACTCCAAAAGCGAATACTTGCAAAACAAAATCAAGCGAAGAGTACCAAGACTTCGTCTTGGATTAGTAGTCTTGGGAGAAAAATTTAAGCGAAAAACAAATCTGGAAAAAATGTTAGATTGGTGGTTTCACCAAATCTAAGCGCCACTCGATACCAATTGTTGGATCGAAATGAGCTAGAGGAGGTGAATAGCGAGCGAAAATTTTTCTTTTTCGATGTTCGTGTTAAAAACTCAAGAGATAATTAATCACAGCGGAATGTAAATGTAAAAACAAGAGAGACAGAGGTTTTACTTGGTTCGTAGCCGTAGGCTACTACTCCAAGGCCCTAGTGGTCCTTGACCACGCCGGAGAGGGCAATTACTAAACAAACTCCTCCTCGTTGGAGGTAGGAGTTAATCGATACAAAAACTTGAGGTAGAGGACACTCCTCTCCTCGTTACGATAAAAAAGGCTTCAAGAATGTAAATGAGCAACGACACTAAAATTAAAGCCGGCGTACAAAAATAAAGGAAATGAAACCTAGGCGTCGGAGAAGAAGAAGCACGTTGTTGTCGGTAGCTGCGGAGACTTTTTGGAAGCTTAGAATTGTTGTTAAAACCCTAGGTTTGGCCCTCCTTTATAGCCTTTGAGCCCCTTTTAGTGGGTCTTCAACCAATCACAAATGGACACCAAACCGCTTTGAGGTGGAGTGATAAGCCTTGACTCCTCGAATCGATCATTGACCATCATCGGTGATGGCCATCATCGATCGTGATGGCGACATCGATCGATTGATGACCTTCGGCGATCGGTGATACATGGCGGTCGAGTCCTCAGTAGCGATCGTGATGCTTCTTTGCAAGTCAAAGTTAGCTCAAAAAAAACATAATTTCAACTGGCGTCTACCCTCCGAACTCGACCTATACCATCTATAGGATGTCTTTTGTCGGATCTACGCTTAAGATCATCCCCGTAAAGAGGATACGACCTCACTTACGCTCACACACACGAGCTTACCTCGATACTTACGTGTTGCTTTTGCTTCCGGCCTTCCACTCGATTCCATCGGCTCCTTCCGAAATCACTCGAGTGTCGCTCGACCACCGCGGCTTTCTCCGGGTGTCGCTAGCCTTCAGCTCCAGCTATATCAATCTTTTGTACACTCGATTCAGCTCGTGAGAAAACAAAATAGACTTAACTTTGTGTCTTTGCTATAATCAAAACAGTTTGATTCGTGCCTCACCGCACCAACAATATTCATTTTATTATTAATTGACATGCTTGAGTTACCTAGGGTGGTTGTGGTGGTCGGAGTGGATTCTTGAGCTTGCTCTTCCTCTCTATTGGATGTAGATGGTTCTTCTTGTTGCTCCGGTATCGAGGATGCCCTAATCTCCTCCCCTTCTATCCTAGAGGTGGAGGTCTCCTCTTCTTCCATCACTTCTACCTCTTCCGATCCGGATGTTGATTCCCTATCAACCTCCGAATCCTCTAGCTCTTTGGATGTTTCTTCTTGAGCTTGAGAGGGTGATGGTCCTTCTTCTTGGACGGGTGATAGACTTTCATGGAGCTTGGCCAAATCGCTCCATAGCTCCTTGGCATCCACGTAGTCACCTAGGCTACACAAGAGATCATTAGGAATTAAATCAAAAATGAATTTGATTACCTTCTTATTTTTATCGAATTGTTAGAGTTGCTCCTCACTCCATCTCTTCTTCTTGAGAAACCCTCCTTTTGGTCCCTTAGGACATTCAAATCCTTCCATCAAGATAGACCATTCTTCGAAGTCCCTCATCATTAGGAAGTCTTCAATTCTTGACTTCCATTGCTTAAACCCTTCTTGTCCATAGAAGGAGTAAGGGATTGGTGTGTTAATGTTCCATCCCAATTGTTCTTCCATCTTCACCCTCTAGCTTCTTTGTCCTAGCTCCCGGCGATTAGTCCGTAGAAGAGCCCCGGGCTCTGATACCACTTGTTAGGAATATTGGAATGGCTAGAGGGGGGGTGAATAGTGTCAATGGAATTCTTTCGCGTTCGTGTCTACAATTTCGTTAGTGCGCAGCGGAAATAGAAATAATACAATAACGAAATAGACAATTACACATGAACACGAGTATATAACGTGGTTCGAAACCGCACGGTTCCTACTCCACGGATCGGGCTCAAACGAGCCCTAGCGATGCCACAAGCACACCACTATGTAATAACTCCTTCTCGGAACAATCCGGAGGTAGAGAAACCTCGTACAATGTATACAACAGTAATACAAGATGAATACAAGCAATATAATGAAATACAAAGCAATATAAGTAAAGAAAACACTTTACAAATGCTCTTTGAATGCTTGATCACTTGGTTGCTTGATATCAACTTGGAGACCCTGATTTGCAACAGCAAATCGCCCCAAATCGCCTCAAAGAAACCTTGGTTTTTCCTCCATCACGAGCTCCATATATAGCTTCAACCTGTGCTAGAAAAAGTCGATCAGTCGACTGATCGGGACCATCAGTCGACTGATGTCACTGTTGTCGTGAGACAACGGCTAGTTCCACGTTGGAAAAGTCCAACGGAATCTTCATCAGTCGACTGATTGTGACCATCAGTCGACTGATGGAGTCCTCACTCGACCAGTTGAGTCTCGACTCCATTCTGTGGCCGATTTCTCAAGCACCGGCCGATCGATCACGATCGATCATCGCTCAGCTCATCGATCATTGCCCACCTCTGGCGATCATTGCTAGGCCATAACCCGCAGTCAAATCCTAGTTGACTCGGTCTAGTCGACTGCCATATGGCACCAGTTGACTGGCACACCTCAAACATGAGGTTTTAACCCAAGTATGGTTCCCCCATACTTGCTAGACTACCCTTAGCCTAGACCTAAGTCTTCTAGCCACCTCCATCAGCCTCATGCCTCTCGAATCCCTCCAAGTCATCCATGACTTGTTCATCCATCGCGCTAGCCTTCAGGTGCTTCCATCGGCTATGTCATGCTAACGGTGTCTACACCGCCAAGGCACATTGGACTTACGCCGCCAAGACTCCGCTTGGACTTTACGCCGCCAACCATTGGACTTATGCTGCCAAGACTCCCGCTTGGACTTTACGCCGCCAATATCAATCCCCTTGGACTTTCTCTTGCCAACCCATGTTGGACTTTCCATGCCAAGACCATGCTTGGACTTTCCTTGCCAACCCATGTTGGACTTTCCATGCCAAGTACTCAAGACTTGGACTTTACCTTGCCAAGACCCATGCTTGAACTTTCCCTTGCCAAGACCCATGCTTGGACTTTCCATTTACCAAGATTCATGCTTGGACTTTTTTCGAATGCCAAGTGTCCCACTTGGACTTCCCATGCCAAGTACCCATGACTTGGACTTTCCCATGACAATTACATTGTCATATGTTTTTGTTGAAACATTAAAACATCACTCGAGTCAAACTCGAGTCCTGGTCAATCGTGACCTGGGCCGATTGCACCAACAGATGGCACATGCGCGACCCGGACAGACTGCGCACCATGCATGGTGGACAGCACACCGCAGGATATGGATGGGACTGCTGACTTTGTAGATTTACGATGGTGCGCCACACTGCTTGCAAATGCGGAGAGACTTTTCTACCAGCAGCGGGCTCATGGGGCGTATCTTCGAGGGAGTGATCGCTGCACGCGGTTTTTTCATGATTTGGTGAAGCGGAATAATAAGAGAAATGTCATACTTAGCATTGCCAAAACATCTGGGGAGCTGACGGAAAGCATGGATGAGGTTGCGGAGGAGTTTGTGGACCACTTCCGCACTTTACTGGGAACCGCAGGGGGCTGTAGTGTGCTGGACAGCACTGCCCTGCCTGGGCAGCGCCTCACGTTGGCCCAATCTGTAGCCTTGGAGGAGCCTGTCACTGTTGAGGAGGTGCGGGCTACCCTTTTTGATATCAGAGGGGATAAGGTGCCTGGGCCAGATGGATATAGCTCCAAATTCTTCATCTCGGCATGGGACACGGTAAAGAAGGATTTCATCGATGCAGTACAGGAATTTTTTCGCAAAGGACATTGTTAGTATGAGCCCTTAGTGTCAATTATGAGATGATTGGTGAGGGAGACTTTTGTATTATATTCTTGCATTAATAAAGGCAAAGATTGATTATTATATTTCTTTATGCGTGTGCCAGCTAAATAAATATAATAATGCCCATGAATAGTAGGTTATTATCTACAGTGTATCAATTGGTAGAATTGATTATGAGAAGCTGTAGAGAACACTATTATTAAATATTCCTAGTCGAGTATTGTATTAATAGACAAGGGCTATATTGATACATTGAGACTAGCATGTAGGTCAATGGATGACTTGATCTCACAAGTCATGGATATGTGATATCACATTGATACATGGGTATATATATTGGAGACTATATATACTGAATTGACCCACTATGAGAAAGTATCATGGATCGTTATATGAATGTCATATACTTTCTCATGTGACTATTGGTGTGAATAGTCCTTAGACCTGAAGTCACTACGGTTCCCTACATAAAGAGTTATGTACTTTGGTATCGTCTAACGTCACACCGTAATTGGGTGACTATAACGCGTATCACCGGAGGATGTGAGTGATGTAGATGAGATCTATCTCTCCCATATGACGGGAGTGATATCTTTGGCCTCTTGATAGAGTAGGATCACGAAATGCATGGTCATGCTCAAATGAGTCAATATGAGATATTGAGCTCATTTGTTTGAGTGAGTCTACTTGGGGATCAAGAAACATAAAGATTGATAAGAGGGTGACACGGTCTATGCCTCATTGATCAATCTGAGATATTGAGGATAGAAGGACACTGTCATATGATAATAGTCACGGAAGAGGTTGTCGGATCTTGACATTCTCATCACTTGGGTAGCAATGATGTATTGCTAGATGCCGCTCATTGCTTATGTATCTAAAATGGTTTTGAATACATTGCCAATGTTATGAGAGCCTATAGGGTCACACACAAAGAACATATTATTTTGGAGAGGAAATCATTTTGGTTTGACTAAAATGAATTATTAGTTAATTGGATTAACTAGAATGAGTAAGACTCATTACTTGGCAAAATTTGAGTTGGACTCAAATTGGTTTATGTTGAGTTAGACTCAAGTCAAAACAAGAGAAGAAGGCTAAAATGATTAATCCGAATTAATCATGAAATACACGAATTAATTAAATAGGATTTTAAATGGGATTTAAAACTCATTAATGTGCATTTAATGAGCATTAATTGACTTCCTTTCTTTTACCATGAAGAATAAGGAAGTGCATTTAATGTCTCATTAAGGTGTATTATGGTTGCTTCTTCTTCTTCAACGTGGACAATGAAAAGAAATAAGAATTATTTTTCGTTGACAACACAAGAGGGCCAAGTACCGAGTGGAAAAGTGAGACCTTGGAGTGGTTGCTAGTACAACCCAAAGGGCTTACCTCTTCTCTCCAAGATCGTGTGTGTGTGCACCGTAGAGGCGTGGACATTCTGACCATGCTGAGATCCGCAAGTGTTGCTGACTGGAATTCGAAGGGCACGCTTCGAAGGTAATCTCGATTCCTATAGGATAGAATCGATAATTGAAACGAGTACATTTTTTTTTCTTGGATCTCTGGAGGGATCTTAAGTTTTCCGCTGTGAATTTTGTTTATCGCTCGGGATCCCTACAAGGATGACTTCTCAAGTAATGGAATCACACCCTTATAGCGTTGGTTCCGAAGGCCGATCATGCCTCGACGGTTAATGACTACCGGCCTATCTCTTGTTGCACGGTCTTTTACAAGGTCATCTCCAAGATTATGGTGGAGCGGCTATCGGAAGTGATGGACGATTTATTGGATCCGACACAAGCGGCTTTTGTTAAAGGTCACTCAATTGGTAAAAACATACATTTGGCATAAGAGCTACTTCAAAAATATGCACAGAAGCGGATATCCCCTCAGTGCATGCTCAAGGTCGACCTTCGAAAGGCTTTTGATATGGTCGATTGGGGTTTCTTGATGTCGGCGCTTGTTGGTTTTGGTTTTCCCCAACAATTCTGCCAATGGATATATACATGTGTCTCTACCGTCACCTGCTCCGTTAGCATTAATGGAGCAATGTATGGTCATTTTCGTGGATGGCGGGGACTTCGGCAAGGGGATCCTTTATCTCCTTTATTTTTTGGGTTATGCTTGGAAGTTTTCTCCTTGAATTTGAAGGTGATAGCACAATGACCCGGTTTTCACTTCCATCCCATGTGTGGGGAGGTAGGGGTCACCCATTTGGCATATGCGGATGACCTATTATTATTTGCACGAGCGGATACTACCTCACTTATGGAGATCTCTCGGTGCTTGGGGGAATTTGGAGATATGGCGGGCCTATGGGCAAACCCTTTGAAGTCCAACATATATATGGTCGAGGTGGATGATCGAGTAAAGGAGGACCTCCTCCGTATTATGGGCTTCCAAGAAGGCACATTCCCTTTTCGATATCTTGGTGTGCCTTTGGCGACGGAGAAGCTTCGGATTTCTAGCTATGAGCTCTTACTTGATGCGGTGCAGTGGAAGATAGTTGGATGGCCGAAGCACACTTTATCTTATGCGGGCGGCGAGCTCGTCTGAATCGGTGCTCCAAGGAGTGGAGTGCTACTAGCTTTCCATCCTTCCAGTTCCGAGTGGCATGGTGGACAAGGTGTATAGGATTTGTCGATCCTTTGTGTGGTCTACCAAGCACCCCATGGTGTCATGGGAGACCTTGTGCCTTCCAAAGGAGGAAGGGGGCTATGGCCTCCAGGACTTGCGAGCATGAAATTCGGCTCTACTTTGCCGAGTATTATGGAACCTACAACGGAATGCGGAGTCTCTTTGGGTGAGATGGATTCATCATCAATATCTCAAGCGCATGAATATTTGGCATTGACAAGGGAGGACTTCGAACTCACCATTGATGAAGAAGTTAGGGCGACTTCGGGATGCCATATTACAGTGAGCATGAGGTGTGTTGTAGCCCAAAACACTGTTGGACGGTTGGTATTCTGAGGAAGACAGTCCATGTGCAGGCCCGGGGTGTCGCTGGACTGTGCACAATGGGGCTGCCGATGATCGGCATGCAGACAGCTTAGACGGTGGCTCGTGGTGCGGCCTGGCAGAGCACCATGGGGCTGCAGACTGGCAGCAGGCAGAAAGTGAGGCTGGCGGTGCAAATGGCACAGGCGCGACTCGAGCAGACAGCACACCATGCATGACAAAAGGGGTGTCGCTGAGCAGACTAGGCAGACACTTTGACAATGATTGTGGCACATGCGTGCGTGGCTCGGACAGACAACGCACCACGCACTGGGCGGCTAGGCAGACTGTTGCGATCTGTTGATGGTGATCGTGGCACATGCGTGGCTCAAACGGACGGCGCACCACGCACTGGGAGGACAGGCAGAATGCTGCGATTTGCTGACAGTGATCATGGCACATGCGTGGCTCGGACAAACAACACACCATGCACTGGGCGGACTGGCAGCCTGCTACGGGATGTTGACGGTGATCATGACACATGCATGGCTCGGATAGATGGCGCACCACGCACTGGGCGGACGGGCAGAATGCTGCGGCCTGCTGACGGTGATCGGGGCACATGCGTGGCTCGGACAGGCAACACACCATGCACTGGTTGGACAGGCAGCCTGCTACGGGCTGCTGATGGTGATCATGGCACATGTGTGGTCGCAGGCGCATACATCACGCATGATGATCGTGTGCCGATGATCCTCGTGGGGGTTGACGAGGGCTGCGGTGCGATTGTTCGATGCCGCGCAAAGACACGTGGCACTGGGTGGATAGGCGAGCCTCCATCGGAGGCTAGTGGAGCCCTATGGTGTAGACCGTCAGCGCATCACGGGGCACATGGAACTGGGCGGACTGACGGACCTCTATCTCGCGATAGGCAGGTGGCAGCTACTATGGCATACAGATTTTTTCAGTCGCGAGGTACTATGGTACCCTGGGCAGCGGCGGTGTGGCGGCCAGGCATTATGCCTAAGCATCGCTTCACCTATTGGTTAGCGGCGCATGGGAGACTGCGTACGACGGATCGCATGCCGTATGAGCCGAGGAAGGAGTGTGCACTATGTCATTCGGTGGAGGAATCCAATGCTCACATCTTCTTCCGATGCTCCTTCACTAGGCGGCTATGGGATATGGTGCGGAGATGGCTACACATATGGCCCCAGATATACACGATGTCTCGCCTCTTCTAGATTTTTCGACGTGAGATTCGTGGGAAAGGATGGATGAGGAAGGCGCGCGACTTGGCTATATCTTGTATGATTTTTCTTGTATGGCAGGCTCGTAATCAGAGTCGTTTTGAGGACCATAAGTCTAGTATTGAGGGGTTGTTCCTCAAAATACAGACACATATTTATCGCTTTGTAGAAGCATAGCTTCTGTACTTTTCCACATTTTTCATATATACATATTTACCATTCTCCAAAAAATTAAAAGAGTATTTTTTTTTATATTATATTATTTCTATTTTACATTGATTTTCTTTTAGAATTTCCTTATCTCTCAGGACCTATTAATGTCCTCTTTGATCATTACATTATAAAGGCGATGCTCTTAACAATTTGATAATGATATTAATTAGAAATTAAATTTCTAAATAAACTTAATTAATTAAAAACATAGAAATTTTTAAATCTTTTAAAAATTTACAACTTTTAAAAATTAATTTTGACTCATTAAAATTTAAATCGAAGTCTAATTGACCCTTAATTAAATTTAATTTGATCCTTTAAATTTTAATTGTATTTTTTTTAGTTTTATAATTAATTCCTTTCATTTTTTAATTAAATAAACTAAAATTTAATTTATTATTATAATTAAAATCTTCTTTGAATAGAATAATTAACCCTTAATTAGATTAAATAACTTATAATTATTCATTAGTCCTTTCTTAATTAAGTTACAAGCATCTCAAGTTTTATTTATATGACTTAGTAAGCTTTTAATATAATAGTAGCTAGCCTACCTAAGTGATCTTTTTAATCCCTCTTTACTAATTTAGGTATACAACTCATGATTGACTATTAATAAGATTATTTAGTATTCCATAAGTGGTAATTTTTTATAAAAGCATGATTCTAGTGTTATTTATTTTTTTTTATCGTCTTATGTTACAATATTCTTGTAAGATTTAGATTATTCTTTGTTACACAATGAGAGGCATAAGGGTTACTTGATATATAGTAAATTCAAATTTAAAAAATCTTTTTATGTCATTTTCCATTATAAGTATATTTTATCTAACTAATCAATTTATCACGAGAGAAGAAGACTTTTGTCATTATTCACTTACTTTAGTGCAAGTCTTGCAATATATCTAATCCCAGCTATATATCCAATCCTTCCGACTCAACACATAAAAAGTTCTTATATACTATAATTATATAATATCTTTTCTTTTTCTTGTGCATTTAATTACAACGTTTAACAGAGCTGTCATATATATAGTCAACTCTCTTATTGAAAGAATGAAAGTAATCTTAAGTTTCATTTTTTTTAAAAATTTTCAGTTCCAAAAATCAAAATGCTTTTACTTTATGTAATCTTCATAAATTTGATTTTTGAGTCATCTCCACATTTCCACTTCATTTTGGTTTTCCTTGCTGCTGCGCCGTTTTGAAGAATGGTAGTTATTCATATCTTTTTCACTTTCAGCAAGTTTTTTTTTTTAATTTAACGACAATTTTCTTTGGCATGGCTGTGCTATTTAATTAGGACAGCGTGGGCATGCAGAGAAACTAATATATATAGATAGATTAATTACGTACTACACCATATCTATCGTTAAATTCCCAGTCCAGTCGTCTGCAGATACCACCTGATCCACATGAGCGCGTGCAGGTGCATCGCTACGCTAACCAAGCAATACGAAGCAGGTGCTCGCGCGCTGAGAGGTTGTCCATGGGAAAGAAGCTCCTAATCTGTGAGGCGTTGAAGTTGAAGCAATAAAAAAAATCCATGCAACGAACCACGTCGGACATCCTCTCCTAGATGGAGAAGAGAGGCACACAATGATAGACCCTCGACTAAAATAACCTCCCTCGATCTGTCTCGCTATTCTTAATTCTTCGAAAACTATAGTTTTATGTATATTAAAATGCAATTTAAAGACTGCCTCATGCGGGCTTGGTTGGATCTGAGGAAGGCTCATGCTGGGATGTTCCCAAGTTATTATAACCACTACCACCGCATGAAGTTGACTTAATCCTATCTTTTCTCTTGATCCGATCTGCCTTAGTTTCCATTCACCGGAACCATGATTCCTGGCTTCTCATCGTGCTTCCCTCCCGCCGCCGCCGACACCAGCTTCCACAACCTTTACAGAAGCATGGACGATATCCTCTACTCTCCGCCTGCGGCAGCTGCAAAGGATAGCACGGTCTCCCATGCTCTTCTCTACGGCCTCTCCGTCCTCAAGGACAAGGTGCAGCAGTTGGAGTCCTTGGTCGGCGTCTTCCTCTATCCGAACCGGACCGCAGATGAGGAGCCTGTGGCTGCCGGCCTGGCCAACACGGTTCGCGAAATCATCTGCGCCGCATCTTCTCTCAGTTTCACCATCCAGCAAGCCGCCGCCTCCGCGTCGAGCATCAACGAGGAGCTGCAGGCCAACGCGAAGGTCAACGATAAGTCGGGCGTGGAGGATTTCACGTTCCAGGAGAGTGAATTCGACTTCTTCTCCACTGCCAACGCCGGGAACGGGAGAAAAGCGAAGAAGCAGGCGCCACTTGAGCATGGCAAGAGCAAGGCCATAGGGAGTAGTGAAGACATGATCACGTCGAGCCAGACCAAGAATAATAGCGAGTACGAGTGGGAAATCGTCGAGTTGGCCGCGGCGGATCTATTGGCGAAGTTCACTCACTACTGCCAAGTGTGCGGGAAAGGGTTCCGGCGGGAGGCAAATCTGCGGATGCACATGCGGGCGCACGGGGAGGAGTACAAGTCGGCGGCGGCGCTGGCGAACCAGGCGAAGGGAGAGAGGGATCAATCGGCGATGAGAAAGTACTCGTGCCCGCAGGCGGGGTGCAGGTGGAACCGCGGGCACGCCAAGTTCCAGCCGCTCAAGTCGGTGGTGTGCGCGAAGAACCACTACCGGCGGAGCCACTGCCCGAAGATGTACGTGTGCAAGCGGTGCAACCAGAAGCAGTTCTCGGTGGTGGCGGACCTACGCACGCACGAGAAGCACTGCGGAGAAGCGCGGTGGAGGTGCTCCTGCGGAACGAATTTCTCGAGGAAGGACAAGCTGATGGGGCATGTGGCCCTCTTCGTAGGCCACTCGCCGGAGGCGAGTTGCATGCGCCGGCCACAACTAGATTCAACGCTTGTAAGTTAATTGCATCTTTTGTAAGCTAATTATCAACATGTACGCAATCTTTGCATGCATCAACACATATGGCGTTGTAAGAATTAAGGCGACAATATACTCGATCATCTATCAAATCAGTATATTAAAATTCTGGACGTTCTTTGTGCATGCATGCTTGAGCTTGCCTTCAAGGCTATCCTTAAGTTTATGCATGTATATATATACAAATAGTCCATCTTGCACTGTCTTTCAGAAATTGATTCTCTCGCAGTATATATATATATATAGATAAATGAAGATTACAACAGGAAAATAATTAAAGTTTTTGGATGATTTTAAGTGAAGGTACGCGTTGCACATCCATTTGTATAAAGTCATTGAATGAAAAAACATCTTCATAAAACTTCCATTCTTTGTCCATCTTCTTTCTGTTATTGTATTTTGTTTTTTTAACTAGACTGGTATTGGAGCCTTATTCAAGCTAGGGACTAGTGGCATGCAATTCTAACTTAAATTCCTACTCTCACAGAGGAAAATTATGGAAAATGGTTCATCATAAGAAAGACTTAAATTGTTTGGTCCTCAAGATTTGTGCATGGGGATATCACAAAAGAAGGCTATGAGGAACTTAGTGATGAAGCTACACCCATGCACAACCAACGTCCTAAGAGATCTATTGAAAGATACAATAAAGGGCTGCTTGACAATTTTTCTCCTGTATTAAGCCTTAGATGAGTGCAATTTTGTGTTCGCCAACTCTTCCAATGAAGTATGAAAAACTCTTACAAAGGGACTGACAAGGTGAGCAAATAATATTAGATTTGACTCCATGCTATTACTTCATATCGAATTCGGAAGTTTGCATATGAATGATTCTGAGACTATCTTGATCAGTTATTTTACCATAGTTCTTTCATTTGAATTAAGGCACTTGCTTTGAACCATCAAATCCTCTGTCTTTTAGTTCCGTCTCATACCAAGCCTTTGAGCCACCAAGCAAATTATCCACAAGTACTCAATGCTTCACACTCCAAAGTGTCTTCTAAGATCCTTCAAATTAATCTCCAACACTTGTTTTAGAACTCTGGTTCATCGAGCACAAATCAACTCAACCTCGTTGAGTTAACTAACTCTATAAGTTGCAAATGCACTATGTCAAATTCTTGCACATTAATATACACTTTATAAACATAGAGAAATTTTAACTTAGTTCTTTGCCAAAAATACTCTAATCATACTTGACCAGAAGGGAGCATCATTTCTTCAACAAATTTTTCATGATCACCACTACACCAAAGTTGAGATTCTCAAGAAAAGAAACCGACACTCAGATTCTATACTTATATTTTCTTGATAAGTTCCCGTTGGATTATTTTGTCAATCACAATGATCAAAAAGAAAAATTACATTGTCATGTTTGTCGCAATCTAAAGAATATTATTAGCTACATTAATCATTGCGACTTCCCATCATAAAATACACAAATCATCAATATATCTGATCTAATGCAAAGTGGTATACAAAAATCTACAAATATGTTGCAGATATCTCATCATCTGAAAAAATTTAACCATTTAATCATCTTCGTGTGATTTTATACAAATTGAAGAAACTCACAGAGGTGTTAAAGGAATTAAATTTTCTAATAATCTCCTACAATATGCATTGATTTCATTCCAACTCATCATATAATTGAAGGAATATTTCTTTCCCCAAAATTTAATTATAAATTAAAATATATGAGTAACAATATAGGATTCAATTGTTAGAATAATGTTAATTCAGGTTTTTTATTTTTGCTTCAAGGCTACCTTGTTGTGTATCTATTAAACTAATATGTGAGTTTTATTATAAAGTTAAAAGAAAAACTAAAAATTTATGTTTGATTTATTAAAATATCAAACGTTTATGTTACATTTAGCGGCGTTTTACTGAAGGGTGCATTCAAAATTTTGGATTTCTTAAAAGAAGCATTATAGTTTGTTTTTTATCAAATGATGTACTTGATTCCAAAAATATCCTTCCCACCAACAACGATACACTTTCCTGAGTATCCGAGCCAAAATTTGAAAAAAAAAACATTTATTTTGATTTAGATGCACATAACCTTGACATCTCCTCTCTCTCTCTCAGATTGTGGAAAGTGAAATCCTCGAGAAAGTAAAATAGCTCATAAAAATTGAAATTCTCACGCATGCAAAATAACTCTCCTAGCTTATCGTCTTTCTCTCTCCCATCCAAGTTTAGGATTTACGTTGAACTTTCAGTAATAGCTCATCAAGTTTGGCCTTTTCGTCCTATGTCATGAAGTTATAGGTCACTAAATTTTAAGGATTGCTAATCTAGTCTTGTAAATTATACTTCTGTTGTAGAATGACTTAAGAATATGGTTAACCTCTCGATCATCTATAAAGGTATGCTTTTGATTTCTACTTTAGTTAATCATAAGTTCTCATCTCTTCCACATGTTTTCGTTTTGTCTTCATATGTTAACTTGGATTCCTTTGATTATATAATAGTTTGCATTATTCTCAAGAACCAAATTATTTTGTTATTCTATATTCGAATTCTATAAATCCCTCAATTAACTTTTATCAAAATTCATTAACGGACATAGAGTATTATCAATGTCAAAATCCACAAACCGCATATTGTCAACATTTTAAATTTTTCACTCTTTCCATTTTAAAATTTGAGTTTTTAAATTACAATATGATGGAAAATTTCAGCATTGTATTTTTTTTTTTCAAAATTATAGGCATTAATTAATGTTGGAAAGAAACTCCAATCGGTCGGCACTTTAGCAGTTTTTTAAAGGTCTAACAAATAAAGGAAAATAATGTGGTTATGTTTATTTACATATTAGATACAAAGAGTTCATTAAAGAGTCCTCATTTACTATTTTTTGGACATATAAAGTATTCAACAAATCTATGAGTTATTGTTAAATATATTTCAAAGTTGTAATTTAATATCTCAAACATTTAAGTTTTCAAATGTTCCAATTGTTTTTGCCAAAAGATACGTGTCTTTTTTGCTTGGTTTGCAAATAGAGATGTTTCGTTCCTATCAAATCAACTAATGTATCAAATGACCTTTTTCTTTCTCATTTTTTCTAAAAAAATCTACTAGATCAAGAATTAAGGAGTTGCTTAAAATATATTCTCGTCGAGTTGAAGTAGATGAGGATGTTTTAGTATATTGTAAATTTTATATTTTGTATATATTTGTTTATGTATTATTTTCTACTAGTAAATATAAGGTATCATTGGTCTTGTAGATATTGTAGATGATTTTGACAATCTAGGTAGATTCAATTGGGTTGAAGTGAATTATCAATTTATGACTCTACAATTACCTTCCATTGGTGATTTTTTTCATATATGACTAATACATATGCATGAAATGACCACCTGACCACCTCTCTTTCTTTCCTAAAGATATTTGTTGGGTTTTTTGACCGTAAGTTTCTATTTGATAATTTATTTGAGTTTCTATATAACAATTAGTATGTAATACTCTCTATGTGAAGTAGTGTTGGTTTCTAAAACATGTCCTAATTTAGAGATCAAATATGACTGAAGGGGCGCGAATAAATAAGTGGAGGACTACTCATTCACATATTAATGAGGACTTTGTTGGACCAAGTCTCACTTGAAGAGGTAAATATTAAGATTATTGTTGGATTGAGCGGATCGCTAGAGGTGGGGGGGGGGGTGAATATAAAACTTTTTCGTACGAATTCGTTCGAGTGGACAATTATACACAGCGGAAAGATAAATGAAAACTAAAAGAGACAAGTAGATTTTTTACTTGGTTCGTAGCCTTCGGCTACTACTCCAAGACCCTAGTGATTATTGATCACGCACGGAGGGCAGATCACTAAAGAACTCATCCTCGTTAGAGGTAGGAGTTAATCGAATACAAGGAAACACCAAAAGCTTGAGGAAGAGGGACACTCCCCCTCTCCTCGTTACGATAAAAACTTCGAGACAATAAAGAAATAAACTGAATTGAAGCTTATAACGATGGAACAAAATATAAACAATTAAACCTAGAGTGTCTGAGAGGTAGCACTTCGTTGTCGAAGAGTTGTAGCTTTGCGGAGGCTTTTGGAAGCTTAGAATTGATTGAGAAAACCCTAGAATTGGGCCTTTGAGCCCCTTTTCGAGAGGAACTTCAACCAATAGAAATTGGGCACAAGACTCCTTGAAAAATGGTGATAAAGCTTGACTCCTCGAGGCTGATCCTTGACCATCAGTCGACTGATGGCCATCATCAGTCGACTGATGGCAGCATCAGTCGAATGCTGACCGCAGACAGTCGACTAATGGACAGATGAGTCCTCCAAGCCGACAATTCGATGCTAATGAAATTAAAAGTTAGCTAAACAAAAATATTATTTCGACGCTCCGATCTCGATCTAGACCACTGATGGGATGTCTTGGGTTGGATCTATGCTTAAGACTATCCCCGTAAGGAGGATACGACCTCACTTACACTCGCACACACACGAGCTTACATCGATATTTCATCGTGTCGCTGCTTCCTTCTTCCACTCGATTCCTTCGGTTCCCTCCGAAGTCACTCGAGTGTCGCCCGACCACCGCGGCTTCCTCCGGGTGTTGCTAGCCTTCAGCTCCAGTGTTGACACTTTTCTGCACACTCGATTTAGCTCGTGAGATAACAATATAAGTTTAACTTTGTATCGTTTGCTATAATCAAAACTCATGTTCGACTTAGGTGTCTACTGCACCAACAATCTCCTCCTTTTTGATCTATGGCAAACCCACATACAAAGTTAAGAAAATAGCATGCATGAAGAATAATAATGTGCATGAGAAACAATAATAAAAGGATTAAGTAGGAGTAGTAAGGATTTTCTTCAAGTACTCCCCCTTGGGGAAACCTCCCCCTTGACCGAGGGTGAGTCTTGAAAGAAACCCTTAATCCTCCCCCTTGAGGGTTGCTATTTAGGAAGAGTTTAAGTAATTAACATTACTTAAAGTTGGCCTTAGTGAAACGTTTAAGTTAAGAAGACTTCTTAACTTGGCCCTTTCTCCCCCTTTCTTAAGTAAAGCATTAATGTTTGGCCATAGTGTTTAAAAATAAGTTTAAGTTAAGAATTCTCTTAACTTGACCTTTACTTCCTTTTTGTTAACAAAAACAAGTTAAGTAAATTTTCAAAACTTAAAGTTAAGTAAATATTTACTTAACTTTTGGCCATGTGAATATATATGAAGTGAGTTAAGTTATCAAAATTTTTGATCAGTTAAGTTAAAAATTTTGACCCCTTAACTTTGACCTTTTTCTCCCCCTTTTGCCATATATCAAAAAATATGGAGGTGTGTGAAAAACAAATATAGATATTAAATTTAAAGTCCAAGCATGTTCCATATTATTTTGAAAATAATATCAAAATAATTTCATCTATAAAATGTTCGACTCATATTTGACTTGATTGATATGAAAGATCAACCAGTCCTGGTCAGAGTCGGTTAATATATATGATTATACTCCGTGGTTCATGGCGATGCCCTAGCTCTATATCTGGAACCAGGAGTAAGATCCTAACATCTCACACCCATCTACGTGGCTAAGTACACAAACACATTAGTCCTATGTGTTGTGAGATGTATTGACTCCTTAAATCTATAGGTGCATGATATCTAAGGTATGTCCTATGCTAGTTCCATGAAAAAGTAAGAAATAGTAGTAAAAAAGTATAATTTGTAAGTTCCTATTCTACTATGCACATGCCCAATTTTCATCTTAATAGACTGAATTCGGCTTCGGATAGGGGTTTAGTAAATAGGTTTGCCAAGTTAGACTTCGATTCGACGTATTCGAGTTGTATGGCTCCGTTGGCCACATGTTCTCGAATGAAATGATGTTTGACCTCTATATATTTGGTCCTAGAGTGACATATTAGATTCTTAGTTAGATTAATTGAGCTAATGTTATCTACGTGGAGTTTAGTGTTTGTAAAGTCTAACTTAAAGTCGCAGAGAGTGTGCTTCATCCAAAGAAGCTGAGTGACACATTCACCCATCGCGATGTATTCGGCTTCGATGGTAGATAAGACAACACAGTGTTGCTTCCTACTGCACCAACTCATTAGACTCGAGCCGAGAAGTTGACAACAACCACTCGTACTCTTTCTATCGAGCTTACTACCAGCATAGTCTGAATCAGAGTAGCCAGTTAGTTCGAACTCGGAAGATCTAGGGTACCAAATATCGACATTAAGTGTACCTTTTAGATATCTAAGGATACACTTGACTAGAGTTAGGTGAGACTCCTTGGTACAGGTTTGGAACCTTGCGCACATACTTACTGCAAATAAGATATCAGGTCGGCTCGCAGTTAAGTAAAGGAGACTCCCTATTATGCTCCTATAGTATTTTAAATCAATTAAATTTCCGATTACATCTTCTTCTATATTCACATTAGTTGTCATTGGGGTATTAATAATTTTAGCGTCTTGCATTCCAAAGCATTTAATTAATTTCCTAGTATATTTGCGTTGATGTAGATATATTTCATCTTTAGTTTGTTTAATTTGAAAACCTAAGAAGAAACTTAACTCACCTACTAAATTAATTTCAAATTCACTTTCCATAAGTGAAATGAATTCATTCAGTAGGATCGAGTTGGTGGTTCAGAAAATAATATTATCTACGTAGATTTGGGCTATGAATATGTCTTTACCTACGGTTTTTATGAAAAGAGTTAGGTTAACTACACCTTGGTTAAAACCTTTGGACTTAAGATAAACCGAAAGCCTCTCGTACCAAGCTCGAGGAGCTTGTTTAAGTCCATAGAGGGCTTTCTTTAACCTAAGAACATGGTCAGGTTTATCTAGACTTTCGAAACTGGGGGGTTGACTAACATAAACCTCTTCTTTAATGTATCCATTCAAGAATGCTGACTTTATATCCATTTGAAATAACTTAAATCCTCGATGTGAAGCATATGCTAATAACATTCGAATGGACTCTGACCTAGCTACTGGAGCATAGGTCTCGTCGTAATCTAAACCTTCGACTTGACTAAACCCTTTAGCGACTAATCTAGCTTTATTTCTAACTACTTCACCTTTATCATCAAGTTTATTCCTAAACACCCACCTTGTTCCAATGATTATTTTATCTTTAGGTGGCGGTACTAATTCCCATACTTCGTTCCTAGTGAATTGAGCCAGCTCTTCTTGCATTGCAATAATCCAATCGGGATCAAGAAGAGCTTGGTCAATAGTTTTGGGTTCAATTTTGAAAATCAAGGAGATTTGACTAAGGTTTCTATATGAGGCTCTAGTTCGAACTCCTAGACTTGGATCACCTATCACTTGGTCGATAGGATGATTCATTTGAGTCCTAGTTTGGTTTGGGTTTGGGTCATCTACCACTTGATCAATAGGATGACTCGTTTGAGTCCTAGTTTGGTTAGAGTCATCTACCACTTGGTCGATAGACTGACTTGGTTGACTTAGGTTAGGATTAATACTAGACTTGATCTCCAGATCAGAGTTAGGTCTGGTATGAATCGACTCGCTAATTAGGGTTGCCAGGGGTTTTGTAGGTTCATGTCCTTCATCAAATACTACATTGATAGTCTCCTCGACTCTAAGGGTGTCATGATTATATACTCTATAAGCTCTACTTGTAGTCGAGTATCCTAAAAAGATCCCGATCGAGGTTTTGAATGTGAATTTCCCTAGGTAATCCTTAGTGTTTAGGATATGTACCTTACACCCAAATATCCTAAAATACTTGATGTTAGGTATTTTATCGTGATAAATCTCGTATGAGGTCTTAAGATGCCTCTTTACCATAAGGATCCTATTTTGGACATAGCATGTTGTACTCATGCCTTCTGCCCAAAACCTATCGGGTAGGTTATACTCATTTAAGATTGTCCTAGCGGCTTCTTGTAGGGTTCTATTTTTACGCTCTACTAGGCCATTTTGTTGTGGGGTTCTAGGGCAAGAGAACTCATGGTTGTTTCCATTTAGGTTACATAATTCTGTAAACCTATGGTTCTCGAATTCACCACCATGATCAGTCCTAAGTCTTTTGATTTTAATGTTTTGTTGATTTTCTATTAACTTAAATAGGTTGATTAATTGATCTAGGGTATCACTTTTGTGTTTGATGAACCTAACCCAAGTAAATCTAGAATAGTCATCAATTATGACTAAGCATAATTTACTCCCATTAAGTGACTTAGCTCCGTGTGAATCAAATAGATCCATGTGCAGGAGCTCAAGAACACATTTGGTTCGTTCTTGATTAGTTAGTTGATGTTGTGTCCTAGATTGTTTACCTTGTTGACAAGCATTATATATTTTATTGTTCAAGTTATTGAGGTTAGGCAAACCTCTGACTAAGTCACTCTGACTCATCTTGTGGATGAGTCTTGGGTGTGAGTGACCGAGTCGTCGGTGCCACAACCATGATTCCTCTTGCCGTGTCATAAGACACTTGGTTGAGGAGTTAATTAGATTAATAGTGTAAATATTGTTATTTCTGGTTCCCTTAAGGATTGTTTTAGAAGTTTCATTTGTATTAATTACGCATTCATTTTCTAGAAATATGACCTTATAGTTATTATCACACAATTGGCTTACACTAAGTAAATTATATTGAAAATTTTCTACCAATAAGACATTTTGAATAATAAAGTTAGAGTTGAGCTCAATATTACTTGATCCGATGATTTTGAGCTTGTCGTTGTTTCCGAAGGCTACCGATCCTTGTCATTTGAATCGAAGCTTCGAAAACTTGAGTTGATCCCCGGTCATGTGTCGGGAGCAACCACTGTCCAACATCCATTGATCCTACACGCAAGGTAGTTGGATCGGATATTGGATTTGTTAAAGATTGGTTGAAAATTATTAACCTAAATCATCTCACCGATGTCTACATGATCAAACATGTTAACCCTATATGTTCTTGTGAGATGACTTCCAATTTTACTTGTTTTAAATTTAATGATTTGAACACTTGTCAACCTTGCGTTAGATTCAGATTTGACCTTAGGCTCATCAAGTCACCTTTTCAAGGTCATGGCTTCCAGGTCATGGCAAGGCACAGAGGCCTTCTTTGATCGGAACAACGACTACTTCCTTAGACAAAGCCATTTTCAAGAAAATAGAGACTTGACTCACCTAAGACCACTTCCTTGTCTAACTAGTCTAGGATACGACGAGGTAGCTTCAGCTAGTTCCACTCGGTCAAGTGCACCGAACTAGATACGCCTTATCTAGCCCGAATACACAAGACTCCGCTTTCCTAGCGTACTATCATCTACCGCATCCTGGTACTATGTTATCAAGTATTGACGAGTTATAGTCCTATCTAACTATTCTAAAAAGAAAAATCAAACTAAATAAAGAACCTAAGCATGCAATTTCTAAGTTAAAATACAAACAAATTTTGTACTGGCTCCCCCTGTACCGTTGAATTGGTTCGGTCTCTCCACATAGTGGATTTGGTCCTTGGAAATCTAGTACTGGTTCGACCCTAAATTTGAAATCAAAGTGGTCTTAGGGACCCATGCTTGGACACATTTTTTATGTCGACTTACAATCGACATATACGACTTGTTGGTCGTATTTGAGCTAAACCTTAGTCCGGCCTTGTTGTACACGGCCCTTTGCGATCCAAGTAGGAGGTCAAGTCCTTTCGATCCCAAAGTAAACCTTTCCAACGTGTTCTTAAGATCTTCGACTTGACTCTTCAAGAGTGAGTTCTCACCTTCAAGCTTTTCAACCCGAGTTGAGTCCTCCTCTCGAACTCGACTAGTCGAAGAGGTTAGGGAGACCTCGTGTTTGAGGAGTTTAACTTCCTCAACCAGGGTCTCAACCTTGGACTCGAACTTAGCTAATTTCCTAGTTAAGAACTTAATTGCACTATAAAGCATACTAATAAGGGATCAACTTACCTTGAGTGTATATTTTGAACCGGATGCGTATCCGTGGCTTGTCTTGAATAGTGCTTCGCAGTCCGACTCGTCTTAAATTTCTGATTCGTGTTCTGGTTTTGACTCCATCTCCGATTCCACCGGTTTAGCCATGGGGACATGATCATCATCTTCTTCCTCGGATGCTTCTTCCCATGTAGCGTTGAGTGCCTTTTTGTGTTTTGGTGCTTTGCTCTTAAGTTTTGGGCATTCGGACTTGATGTGTCCAAACCTGTTGCATTCGTAACACCTAATATTAGAACTTTTAGGCTTACCTTCATTGGGTCGAGTGACGGTTCGCTTTCGGCCCTTGACTATCCTTCGAACTAGGTTGACTAGTTCGGCCTTCATTTTCGAGTCGACCTCCGAATCAGACTCATCTTCTTCTTCTTTAGGGATTGACTTTCTTGTGGCTTTCTTCCTCGAATCTGCAAAAAGTGCTATACCCTTCTCGGGTTCTGAGTTAGACTGCTCATGAAGTTCGAAATCGAAAAACAACTCATCTAATCTAAGTTTTGAAAGGTCCTTGGAGACCTTGTAGGCATCGACCATGGATGCCCACAAGGTAGTCCTAGGAAATGAGTTAAGAACATACCTAATAAGATTGTGATTTTTGACCTTTTGCCCGATCGCGTGTAGGTTATTGACTATGTCTTGAACACGAGCATGAAGTTGCATCGCCGTTTCATGTTCTTGCATTTTTAGATTATATAACTTATTAAACAAAAGATCGCACTTAAATACCTTGGCTTCATCGGTCCCTTCGTGTAGCTCCACTAGCTTTGTCCAAAGGTCCTTTGTGCTGATGAAAGAGCCGACGCGATTAAGCTCCTCCTTGGACAAGCCGCATTGGAGGATTTGAGTTGCCTTGGCATCGGCTTCGACTTGTCTTTTTGTCGCATTGGTCCATTGGTCATAATCCAAGGATTCACCCACTTCGTTAGTCGGAAGTGTGAATCCCGTTTGGATTATAATCCACATCTCGATTTGGGTTTTAAGAAAACATTCCATTTGACCCTTCCAATAACGGAAGTCATCTCCATTGTAAAATGGAGGTCGGACGGTGCTAAAACCCTCGAGATGGGCCATTGAAACAAACAAGGCAAAAGAACGAAGCGGAAAAACCTAAAATCACAAAAACCAGAAATGTCCCAAGACTCGCGTCTTGGATTAGTAGTGTGGGAGAAAAACTACACAAATGAGAAAGAGAAAAAAAAAATCGAAATAAATCGAAAATAAAATCCATAGAAAGATAGATTGGTGGTTTCACCAAATCTTAGCACCCCCAGCTCTGATACCAATTGTTGGATCGAGCGGATCGCTAGAGGGGGGGTGAATAGCGATGAAACTTTTTCGTACGAATTCGTTCGAGTGGACAATTATACACAGTGGAAAGATAAATGGAAACTAAAAGAGACAAGTAGATTTTTTACTTGGTTCGTAGCCTTCGGCTACTACTCCAAGGCCCTAGTGATCCTTGATCATGCACGGAGGGCAAATCACTAAAGAACTCCTCCTCGTTAGAGGTAGGAGTTAATCGAATACAAGAAAACACCAAAAGCTTGAGGTAGAGGGACACTCCCCCTCTCCTCGTTACGATAAAAACTCTGACACAATAAAGAAATAAACTGAATTGAGGCTTATACCGACGGAACAAAATATAAACAATTAAACCTAGAGCGTCGGAGAGGTAGCACTTTGTTGTCGGAGAGTTGTAGCTTTGCGGAGACTTTTGGAAGCTTAGAATTGATGAGAAAACCCTAGGATAGACCCTCCTTTTATAGCCTTTGAGCCTTTTAAAGGAACTTCAACCAATAGAAATTGGGCACAAGACTCCTTGAAAAATGGTGATAAAGCTTGACTCCTCGAGGCTGATCTTTGACCATCACGATCGTGATGGCCATCATCGATCATTGATGGCGTGATCACGAGTCCTCCAAGATGGCAGTCGACTGATGCTAGCTAAAATCAAAAGTTATCTAAACAAAAATATTATTTCGATGGCCTTCGACCATCCGATCTCGACCTAGACCACCGATGGAATGTCTTGGGTCGGATCTATACTTAAGACTATCCCCGTAAGGAGGATATGACCTCACTTACACTCGCACACACACGAGCTTACCTTGATACTTACTGTGTCACTTTCGCTTCCGGCCTTCCACTCGATTCCTTCGGCTCCCTCTGAAGTCACTCAAGTGTCGCCCGACCACCGCGGCTTCCTCCGGGTGTCGCTAGCCTTCAGCTCCAGCGTTGGTACTTTTCTGCACACTCGATTTAGCTCGTGAGATAACAATATGAGCTTAACTTTGTATCGTTTGCTATAATCAAAACTCAAGTTCGACTTAGGTGCCTATTGCACCAACAATTATCACCTAACTTTCCGTCATTTTTAGTTTCTAAATAATTATTGATATTTTGATAAGTTATTTTTCATCTAGTCTCTACCCCTACTAAAATTATATTGCTTGAGAATATTCATTACCTCGATGATACTCCACATTGATTAGAGACATCATCATTATAAGTTATAAATGTAGAATACCCTACTAATGACTATCATAATTGTAGTGTTCATCAGAACTGCATCAAAGTGCTAACAATGAAGAATATATAGCTAAATGAAAGGGTTAAGGAATTATTTAAAATTATAAAAAGAGAATGCATCTAAGCTGAATTAAGCAACCCTATAGTGAACCTTCATCCTGAACTAGTTGCTACTCAAGATGATTAAAAGAGAATGTGATAGAAGTCACTATAATTACAAGGATACTCCTATTGATAGTCCTATCTGGCTTAACATGCTACCTCAGAGGAACAAAAGCAAGAGAAAAATATGTGGGTGTCACGCCCCTAGAGAGGGTATTTGTCCGATGAAAATCGGACAGCACCTCCCCTGTACTGCGGATAATTGAAACCTGTATACAAGGCCCACACGACCCACTATACATCGGCCAACATGACCGAAACATAAACACCACAATACATATAATATATGGGCCTCAGGCCAACAACCAAAGTAAATAAGAAGTCTAAAACCTTTAGACTTACCTCTTTTGCCATCTGAGTAGGAATACACAACACCCATAACCAAAACAAATCGAAGAAAAAAGTCCATAAGGACATAATCAAGTACCACCAAAATAACCACGAGTATAAAATACTACGAGTTTAAAACATAGAGTACTAGTGATAAAAATACAGAAAACTGAAATCAAAATAACGGAGTCGTCAGATCAAAGGACTGGTAACTGGACCCTCCGGAATGCTTCATCTTGAAATAAAATAGATATCAACGGAGTGAGTAAAACTCAGTGGATATCTAATAGTCATGCATAGTAAACTATAAGTAGCAATAATAATCATGCCGTACAGCCGACAATAAACAAGAATCACCTAAGTTGACATAAGATATATCCATACAAGCAGATGTAGAATCACCAAAACAAACTACATAATACCTCCTGTATGTGCATGGCAATCATATGCAACAACCAAAAGTGTAACAAGCAATGCATATAGTAAAAGTGTATGCACATAATGCAATGACATGTGTCACTCCTGACGCCAATCAAGCCACCGACATGTCATATGTGTCGGTCGAGTGGGTAGGGTTATGACAACTGTGCACTCTGCTGTCACTATACCTATGTAACCGAGTGGACATGATGCTGGCGGAGTATCACCCTCCTACCCCATATATATATATATATATATATATATATATATATATATAGACATCACCTCATCTCACAACAAAGGAGTGATCCCTGTCTGCTACCACACCGCGATACCAATATCCTGAGCGACCACTGTGGAGCCCTGACAGAGCAACTACACACACCCTTCTGAAATACCACTAACTCACGAGTGGTTATGTGTGTAGATAATGTAACTGATGATGGGCTCAATTATCAAGTAGTATCACCTCCTACTGAAGAGTCGATGATCGTCAGTCATGCAATAATGCAAGATGGTGCATGTCACTAATGCACGATACACCTGTCAATCCATGGCTACCTATGGTATGTACCAATATGAGCCCATATCAAATAACCTAAGTGTATAAGTCCATGTACACATGCAAGGTATATTCATTATTCATTCAATGCCCAGTATGTAAGGTATGTCACTACTCTTAGTGCCAAATAAACAAATGACAAGTATCAAAATGATAGAGAACATATATAATAAGCATATGAAAAGGCTATAACACGTACTAGGTAGTGACATACCAGGGCAGTTAAAAGCATAGAAAACTATTACTAGCTATAGTAAACGATGCACAACAATATGACAATATCTAAAAGAAGATAAGTCAAAGATACCCATCTTCTATGAAGAATACCAACTGTCTTTACGCCTGTGGACCTATCTCGTGATCGAAACCTGCATATAACATAATTACCATTAAGTTCTAGCACACATGACAACGATTAAATCAGATCCTACATCGCTCTTGTAACTATCTCAATTTACCAACTACAAATTTAAAATCCCGATTAACAACCCTTTACAACCCTAATCTCACTGGACAAACCCTCACAGCTTGCTTACAACCCAACCTAGAGTATCACCTAGGTTGTTCACAGCTCCACAACTATAGGTTAATTTAGGACTCACCTTAAGCCCAACAACCTCTACAACCTGATCGTTGCCCAAAATCCTGTATAGTCTATCCCAAATCTCCTTTGTTTCCCATGGACAGCTCAAACACTGGGAACTATTGCTGCCCTATTACCACGAAATTAGGAGCTACAAGGATAAGATGCAATCGAAGAAAACAACCTCCACTTACCCTAGTTCCGACCATCAACAACCTGCATCCGATCATCAACAGTCGTTCGACCTCCAAAATCGAGCACCATCACTAACAAAACACTGAATGGCAGACACAAGAAGAAGAAATCGGAAGCTATACCTAAATCTGCATCTTCACCGGTGGCACTCCCATTCCCCTATCTCGTTGTTCGCTGGAGCAACCGACTGCCCCCACCTCTGACAGTGATGGAGATATGCTACGCGCTCAGGAGAGGAGAAGATCCGACGGTGGAGCATGGGGAAGACGAGGTGACAGGTCAGCGATGACCCGTGGTGGTGTTGGACAGCGGCGAAGTGCAGCAAGGGGTGTGGCATGGGGTGTTGGCTCAAGTTCGGGTGGCGATGATGCTAGCAGGTCGCTCGATCAGGAGAAGGAAGAGAGGTCCGGCGACACTTGGGGCAGAAACGGGGAGGCAATAGGCATGTCAGCAGAGGAAAAAGGAGAAGAAACAGAGGAGATCCGACGCTCGATCTCTGGCGACAGACCTCACTCCAGCATCCTCACAATAGGCGAATAGGAGGCATTTAAAAACATAAACTCGGCATTGTGGTGGTGGAGGAGAACTCGCCTGGAGAGGAAGAAGAAGAAGAGTTCGGAAGAAGAAATGCCGTGGTAGAGAAACGACCGAGGAGAATTAAAAGTCGCGGAAACAGTCACTCGGGGAAAATTGCGGAGGTGAGAAAATGGCTAAAAACTAATGGCTCACGTTAATGAGGAAAACGAGTTAACCCTAAGTTTTAGTTAACACATTAACCCCTCAAAAATTGATATTTCAAATAGGCCCTCCAAAAGCCTATTTTTCTTATCCCCGTAAATATCTCGTACAAGCCTCGTTTAATTCCAGAAAAATTTTGGAAAATTTTCTAAAATTCTCGAAAAATCCCAAAAAAAATTCCTAGGATTATTTTCCTAAATTTTGGCCATTTAATTTAGTATTTTAAATTTTCATATTTAACATTCTCTCCCACTAATAAAATTTGATCTCTAAATTTCCCACTCAAATGTATAATGAGTAAGAGATAGCACACTCAAGTATCATAAGTACTGAAAGTATATTTCACATACCTTAAGTAAATAGGTGGGGGTATTGAGCTTTGATCTTTTCCTCAAGCTCCCAAGTAGCCTCCTCATCGATGTGGTGACTCCACCCGACTTTAACAAGTCACACAATCTTGTTTCGCAACTGTCGTTCTTTGTAATTTAGAATTCGTACTGGAACCTCTTTGTAAGTAGCATTAGGTTGAATGAAACTTGACACATCTGACAAAATATGTGTAGGGTCTGGTACATACTTCCTCAGCATTGACACATGAAACACATCATGAATACCAGGCAAGGATGGTGGTAGCGTTAGGCGGTAAACGACTGCTCCGATCCTCTCCAAAATCTCGAAAGGACCAATGTACCTTGGAGCTAGCTTACCACGAAGGCCAAATCTCTTCACCCCTTTCGTGAGTGAGACTTGCAAGAATACATGGTCACTAATAGAGAACTCCAGAGGTCTCCGTCTCCGATTGGCATAACTCTTCTGACGATCCTGTGCCTCTGCCATCCTTCGTCTGATAGTACGGACCAACTCTGCCTCATGCTGAGCTCTATGAAATCCTAGCAACTGGGCCTCCCCAACCTCCTCCCAGAGGGTGGGTGTCCGACACTGTCTACCATACAATGCTTCAAACGGTGCCATTTGGATAGTCGAATGATAGCTGTTGTTGTAGGCGAATTCCACTAATGGCAAGTGGTCCTCCCAACTGCCCTTGAAATCCATAACGCAGGACCTCAGCAAGTCCTCTAGAGTCTGAATGGTCCGCTCAGACTGTCCATCTGTCTATAGATGGAATGTTGTACTAAAATGGAGCTGTGTGCCTAAGGCCTGCCGTAGACTCTGCCAAAATCGGAACATAAATCGGGGATCTCTATCTAATATAATGCTTAAAGGAACACCATGCAATCTGATGATCTCCCGACAATATAACTCTGTCATATGATCCAAAGAGTCAGTCTTTCAAATTGCTAAGAAGTGTGCGGATTTGGTTAATCGGTCAATGACTACCCAAATCGTGTCATGGCCTCATCATGTCCTAGGTAGACCCACCACAAAATCTATGGTAATGTGATCCCACTTCCACTCGGGAATAGGAGTACTCTGAAGTAGTCCGGTTGGTCTTTGGTGCTCAGCGTTCACCTGTTGACAAACTAGACATCTAGCTACAAAATCTGTGATGTCTTTCTTCATGTCGTTCCACCAATACAAACGCCTTAAATCTCGATACATGCGGGTTCCACCTAGGTGGATCGCAAATCGAGAGCGATGAGCCTCCTGAAGTAACTCCTCCATAACACAGTGAGACTGAGGTACGCATAATCTACCCCGAAAATAAATAATACCCTCGTCATCTCGGGTGAACTCAGTCTAATGTCCAGAGGTTATCTAGATGCCAATGAACTGTAAGTGCTGATCACCGGCATGAGCCTCTCAGACTCTTGTCCTGATAGATGACTAAGCAACCATGGTAACAAGAATGCTCTGCTCTATCGGTCCCTGCTCCTCAAGGCCCAACTTGGAGAAACCCTGAATCAAATCCGTGACTAAAACTCGGTAGCAAGCTAAAGTCCCTCGGGACTTCCGGCTAAGTGCATCGGTAACCACATTGTCTTTCCCTGGGTGGTAGCTAATGGTACAATCATAATCCTTCAGAAACTCTATCCATCTCCTCTGTCGGAAATTGAGTTCCTTCTGTGTAAATAGATATTTGAGACTCATATGATCAGTGAGAATCTCAATTGTAATGCCATACAAATAATGCCTCTAAATCTTCAAGGCAAAGATAATAGTAGCTAACTCTAGATCATATACTAGGCAGTTTTTCTCATGCTCCCTCAACTGGCGAGAAGAATAGGAGACCACCCTACCATGTTGCATCAGTACTGTGCCTAAACCATGGAGAGATGCATCGGTATAAAGGACAAAACCGTCGTTCCCTGATGGCAATACCAGAATAGGTGATGACACCAGTCTCTTCTTCAACTCCTGAAAGCTATTCTCACAGGCCTCTAACCATGTGAACTTCATGCCCTTCCTGGTAAGGTGTGTCAATAACATAGCAATGCTTGAGAAACCCTCAACAAACCATCTGTAATATCCATCTAAGCCCAAGAAACTACGAAACTTTTGAACCGATTTCGGCTGCTCCCAACTAGTGACAACCTCGATCTTCTGGGGGTCAACTGAAATGTCTTTGCTAGAAATCATGTGTCCCAAAAACCGAGAGGTAACTGTGAATGCGCTTTCTTGAACCGTATAGTCGCTCGAAGCCTATCCAAGACAATGCGAAGATGTTGTGCGTGTTCCTCTTCGGAATGGGAATAGATCAGAATGTCGTCAATAAAGACAATGACGAACCAATCTAGGAAATCCATAAATTCATGGTTTATCAAGTCCATGAATACTGTCGGAGCATTGGTAAGCCCAAATGGCATTACCAAAAACTCATAGTGCCCATATCTGGTATGGAACGCTGTCTTCTGAACGTCCAAATCTCTGACCCTTAGCTGATGATATCTGGACCATAGATCAATCTTAGAATACACTGATGTACCTCTGAGCTGATCAAACAAGTCCTCAATACGTGACAGGGGATATTTATTCTTGATGGTGACAGCTTTCAACTGCTTATAGTCGATGCATAATCTCATCGAACCATCTTTCTTCTTTACGAAGAGAATCGGAGAACCCCAGGGAGATATGCTAGGGCGGATAAAACCTCTGTACAAAAGCTCTTGAAGCTGGACCTTTAGCTCATCCAACTCTTTCGGGGCCATACGATAAGGAGCTTTCGATGTCGGCGTTATCCCCAGAATTAACTCAATTGTGAACTCCACTTGCCTTCTGGGAGGCAGGCCCGGTAACATCTTTGGAAAGACATCTGGATACTCTCGGACGATAGGAATGTCTGAGATCTGAGAGTCACCACTGTCCTAGGCCTTGATCAATGACAATAGAAAACCCTGACAGCCGTGTGATAAAAGCTTCCGAGCATGAATTGCAGAAACGGTCGATATACCATCATTTTTTGTGCCAGTGAAATCCCACGAGGGTTGGTTAGGAGGATGGAATGTAACCACCCTCGTCTGGCAATCCACAGTAGCATGATACGATGTTAGCCAGTCTATGCCAAGTATGATACCGAATTCGATCATGTCGAAAACTAACAAATCTACCGGGAGTATAACACTGCCGAAATCTAATGGGCATCCTCTAACCTCTGGGGTGACTTCTAATTTATCCCCAGAGGCCAGAGATACCATCAATCTTTATGACCTAAGGGTGGGTAGTCTACCAATCTCTCTCAGGAATGCCCAAGAAATAAATGAATGTGAACTATCAGTGTAAACTAACGTATCAATAGAAAATGCATAAAATAAAATCGTACCACGGAAAATAGATCTATCGGCTCACTGCGCATCCTCTCGGGTAACTGCATGAATATGTCCAGTCTCTGACGGGGGTGGAGGTGGTAGCCGCCAGGTGCGATATGTGCAGCGCCACTAAAGGCGGATCTTGAGGCGGTCGAGTCATCGGAGGCTGATATAAACATTACTACCGATACTGAACCAACGGCTGAGGCTACAAATGATACTACACCAACAGCTGAGGCTGAGATTGATACTGCACCAACGACTAATATTGAGGTCCTGATATAGAACTCTACAACTCCATAGGGGCACTAGAGTGCTCCTGTCCATGCATGACATATGTAGCAACTACCGAGGGAGCCGTCCTCTGTTGGCATTGCGAAGATTGAGATTTTTGTCTGCCTCGCTGAGGTCCCTTCTGTCTGAACTGTCCTCCCTGCATAGATACTCCTGAAGCCACATGCTGATCCTTCAGCGAACAATCTCGACTCTGATGTCTAGGAAGTTTGCAGTAATAGAAAACTGACTGTGTCAGTGAACAGGCTGATATCATATGATCCCTGGACCCGCATCTAACACAGTGATTGTTATTAGAGGATCAATTTCGATTCTGGTCGAGTCGGTGGAGCGTCCTGACGAAGATCATCAGATCTTCAGGGGTTTGCCTGATGCCTCGGAAGCATTCTGACCCATCTAACTATGACCGCCTCGCTGCTGACTCGCTAGGCTTGAACTGAACTCTGAGCTTGATGTTTCCTTTTCTTTTCCGCATTTGCTCTCTGCTGAGCTGACTCAATCAAAAGAGCTCGATCCAATGCCTCTCTGTAAGAAGAATTTCCAAAACCTACTAGCTTCACCTGAAGATGTCCGTCTAGACCCTGAGCAAACTAAAGCATGTGAGACCAATCCTCAGTGACTAACTCTGAATAGAATTTGGCTAATTGATTAAATTCAGCATTATATTCCATCACCGTGCAATTATTTTTTCGAAGATTCTAAAAATCCTGACGATGCGTCATGTGATAAGATAGTGGAAAATATTAGCTCTCGAAAACCTCTCTGAATTTCACCCATGTTATCTACTGCTCGCCTATAATCACGCGCTACGTGTCCCACCAGATTTTAGCCTCGTCCCGTAAATGGTAGGCTGCAAGCTCTGCCTTCTCCCACTCGGAGCAAGCCATATAGAAAAAGGTCCGCTCCATAGTCTCTATCCAGGACTGAGCCGCCCTCAAATCTGTCTCTCCGTAGAAGAGCATGAATTGGCCTTTCACCGACTCCGCCAAGGTTGGGATCCGAGCTCATGTCGCATTCACATCAGCAGGATGAGTAGGGATCACCGTGAGAGTTGGCGAAACCACTAGAGTTGGTGCGACTACATAAGTAGAGGAAGGTACTGAGAAAGGGGCGACCGATACTATTGGTGGTTGCAAGTATGCGATGCAGGGGCTCTGGGTGGTACCTCCGAGTGTCTGATGGCGAGTGCTACCGGAGGTACTACGGGATATGTTGGAGTGGGTACCACTGGTGGTACAGTGAATACCGCAGAAGTGAGTATCTCTGGAGGAGGAACTCTCGGGGACTAAGGGCACAACACACCTGCGACACCATGTGAAGTCTGACCCTGATCGACAGGCTCATTCTCTGTAGACCTTTCTGGCAACTCCATCACTAGAGATCTCAATATCCTCTTGCATGGCTACCCTGCACCACGTGTCAGCGCGAGAGCACGACCACCTCGTTTCATATCTGTTAAATTATTACCTAAGTATTACTACAGATAGAAAATTATAAAAAAAACAATAATTTCACCTATTATCCATCTGGAGATGTCCTATCACCGCCAAGTCCCCAATATGATCTTGTCGAAATATGACTCCAAAATGTCCGAAATGCTAAATCGACGGAAATTTGTAAAAATATGAAAATGCACAGGTTGACCTACCAAACGTGGAGAACTCCGAAAATCCAAAAAAAAAACTTAGGAACTCGGAACTTAGACTCTGATACCAAATAAATTGTCATGCCCTGAGAGGGGGTACTTGTCCGATGAAAATCGGACAGCACCTCCACTATACTGTGGACAATTGAAACCTATATACAAGGCCCACACGACCAACTATACATCGGCCAACATGGCCGAAACATAAAACACCACAATACATATAATATATGGGCCTCAGACCAACAACCAAAGTAAATAAGAAGCCTAAAACCTCTAGACTTATCTCTTCTGTCATCTGAGTAGGAATACACAACCACACACATAACCAAAACAAATCGAACAAAAAGTCCATAAGGACATAATCAAGTACCACCAAAACAACCACGAGTATAAAATACTATAAGTTTAAAATATAGAGTACTAGTGATAAAAATATGGAAAACTGAAATCAAAATAACGGCGTCGTCAGATTAGGGGATTGACAATTGGACCCTCCGAAAGGCTTCATCCTGAAATAAAATAGATATTAACGGAGTGAGTAAAACTCAGCGGATATCTAATAGTCATGCATAGTAAACTATAAGTAGCAATAATAATCATGCTGGTATAGTTTCTCGACAATAAACAAGAATCACCTAAGCTGACATAAGATACATCCATACAAGCAGATGTAGAATCACCAAAACAAACTACATAATACCTCATGTATGTGCATGACAATCATATGCAACAAGCAATGCATATAGTAAAAGCATATGCACATGATGCAATGACATGTGTCACCCCTGACGTCAGTCAAGCCACCGACATATCATGTGTGCCAGCCAAGTGGATCGGGTTGTGACAATTGTGCACTCTGCCATCACTACACCTATGTAACTGAGTGAATAGGATGTTGGTGAAGTATCGCCCTCCTACCCCATATATATATATATATATATATATATATATATATATATATATATATATATATATATATATATATATATATATATATATATATATATATATATATATATATATATATATATATATATATATATATATATATAAAGGACATCACCTCGTCTCAAAACAAAGGAGGGATCCTTGTCTACTACCATGTCGCAATACTAATATCCTGAGCGACCACTGTGGAGCCCTGACAGAGCAACTACACACACCCTCTTAAAATACCACTAACTCACGAGTGGTTGTGTGTGTAGATAATGTAATTGATGATGGGCTCAACTACCAAGTAGTATCACCTCCTACCGAAGAGCCGATGATCACCAGTCATGCAATAATGCAAGATGGTGCATGTCACTAATGCACGATACACTTGTCAATCCATGGCTACCTATGGTATATACCAATAGGAGCCCATATCAAATAACCTAAGTACATAAGTCCAAGTACATATGCAAGGTATATCCATTATTCATTCAATGCCAGTATGTAAGGTATGTCACTACTCTTAGTGCCAAATAAACAAATGACAAGTATCAAAATGATAGAGCACCAATATAATAAGCATATGAAAAGGCTATAACATGTACTAGGTAGTGACATACCAGAGCAATTAAAAGTATAGAAAACTATTACTAGTTATAGTAAATGATGCTCAGCAATATGACAATATCTAAAAGAAGATAAGTCAAATATACCCGTCTGCTATGAAGAATACCAACTATCTTTATGCCCATGGACCTGTCTCATGACTGAAACTTGCATATAACATAATTACTATTAAGTTCTAGCACACATGACAACGATTAAATTAGATCCTACATCGCTCTTGTAACCATCTCAATTTACCAATTACAAATTTAAAATCCCGATTAACAACCCTTTACAACCCTAATCTCACTGGACAAACCTTCACAGCTTGCTTACAACCCAACCTAGAGTATCACCTAGGTTGTTCACAGCTCCACAACTATAGGTTAATTTAGGACTCACCTTAAGCCCAACAGCCTCTACAACCTGATCGTTGCCCAAAATCTTGTACAACCTATCCCAAATCCCCTCTGTTTCCCGTGGACAACTCAAACACTGGAAACTATTGCTGCCCTAATACCATGAAATTAGGATCTACAAGGATAAGATGCGATCGGAAAAAACAACCTCTACTTACCCCAGTTTCAGCCACCAACAACCTGCATCCGGTCACCAATAGTCGTTCAACCTCCAAAATCGAGCACCATCACCAACAAAACACTGAATGGCAAACACAAGAATAAAAAATCGAAAGCTATACCTAAATCTGAATCTTCACCAGTGGCACTCCCGTTCCCTATCTCGATGTTGTGCCAGCAACCGCCCCACCTCCGGCGATGGAGATTTCTTGTGCACTCGGAGAGGAGGAGATCCGCGGTGGAGCATGGGGAAAAGGCGATGCATCAACGACAACTGTGGTGGTGTTGATGACGAAGGCGTGAGGGTGTGGCATGGGCGTCGGCTCGAGTTCGTGGGGTGGTGGCGATGCTAGCGGTCAGAAGGAAGAGAGGTTTGGTGGTGCTTGGGCATAAGCGGGAGGCAATCGGCGTGTCGGCGGAGGAAAAGGAAGAAATAGAGAGATCCGACACTCGATCTCTGGTGATAGACCTCACTCCAGCATCCTCACAATCGGCGAATAGTAGGTGTTCAAGAACCTAAACTCGGTGTTGCGGTGGAGGAGGAGAAATCACCGGGAGAGGAAGAAGAAGAAGAGTTCGAGAGAAGAAATGTCGTGGTAGTGAAATGACCAGGGAGAATTAAAAGTCGCGGAAACGGTCACTCAAGGAAAACTACGGAGGTGAGAAAAGCGGTGAAACTAGGCTCACGTTAATGAGGAAAATGAGTTAACCCTAGGTTTTAGTTAACACATTAATCTCAAAATTGATATTTGAATAGGCCTCCAAAAGCCTATTTTTTTATCCTATAAATATCCTGCATAAGCCCCAGTTTAATTTAAAAAATTAATTTTTTTAAATTCTCCAAAAATCCCGAAAATAATTCCTAGGATTATTTCCTAAATTTTAGCCATTTAATTTAGTATTTTAAATTTTCGTATTTAACATTGGGGTTGAAGTATCATAAAGGAAACTTGAAAACATATAAAAGAAGTAAAAGTTGTTAGGGACAGGGGAAAAGAAAAAAATTGATATGGATGAATTACAAGAAGGGAGAGATATTATCTCAATTTCTAAAGAAAATTCTGAAGAAGAGACCGACAAGGAGATAAGAAGAATTATTAAACATAACACTGAGAATAGAAGTCATTGTTGTAAGTTAGTATAGCTTTCAAATGTTTCCATCGGCTTCGTCATGCTATCGGGCCATCGGATAGCCTTAGCCTAGACCTAAGCCTTCAAATCACTTCCATCAGTCTCAAGCCCTTGGTCTCACCCTTGGCCCTAGCTTTCAAGTGTTGCTATCAACTTTGTCATGTTAACAGGTCTCTTTTCCCAAGAGGTCGCACCTCCGAGATTTCTCCATTGACAAGTCTCCAAACTTGTACTTTCGTCGTCAAGACTACACCCTTGGACTTACACCTCCAATACTATACACTTGGACTTTCTCCTTTATCAAATATCCATATTTGGAGTTTCCATTGCCAAAATACCACCCTTGGACTTTTCCTTTGCCAAGTATCCATACTTGGGCTTTCCTTTGCCAAGACTCCACTCTTGAATTTTTCCTTGTCAAATATCCATACTTAAACTTCTCCATTGCCAATAATCCATTTTTGGATTTTTCCATTGCCAAGTATCCATACTTGGACTTTTCCTTGCCAAGTCTCCAAACTTAGACTTCCACTCGAGTCTCACTTGAGCTCGGTCAACCTTGACCTGAGGTTGATTGCTCCAGCAATCTCCCTCATAACAATCCCCTTAATATGACCTTGGATATCCCAATCATCCACTAGTCAATATATAGTCAAACCCATATTGTCAAAACAATTATCAAACTATTGTCAAATATTAAAATCCTACTCGAGTTTAACTCAAGCCTAGTAAATCGTGACCTGGGTCGATTGCACCAACAATCTCCCCCTTTTTGATGTTTGACAATATCTTTAAGTTAGGCTATCTGTTGGGTTATGGCCGACGTGTAGATGTGCTTTTGTATTTTCATAAATGAACGTAGTAGAATAAAATATAATAATTTCCTAAATTATTAACACACACACATCCACGCATGCAAGATTACACCACGTGTGGACATATCCACCAAATAAAATTTTACATTAAATTAAGAATAAAACTAATTTTATCCTAGGTATACCTTTTGGATGATGTGGAGCCGGAAGGGCATCAACTGTATGACACTCGTGGAGCTTCGTCTCTACTCGTGTCCACACCGAATCTTCAGAGGGATGACTTCTTTAAGCCATGAGTTTGACCTTCTCTTTGCTACTAGATGAAGCAAGAAGGTCGGGTGATCGGAGAGCAAGAAAGCGGACCCAACAAAATAGGAAACAACTCTTATTTCCTTGGTGGCCGGCGACAAGCTCCAAAACCCAACTCTCCTAGGTTCATCCAAGGGCACAAAGGAAGAAACCTTTGTTCCAAGCCTTAGCAGAAATTTCTCACTCCCTTGGGGAGGAGTTGGCTGGACCTAAAGCAAGAGATGGACTTGCTAGGGCCGGCGGCAAGGAAAACCCCAACAACCCTTGTTGGCGGCAAGAAGAGGAAGGAGAAGGAGTAGGGGATTAAGCACAACCAATTATTTAGGTTTTAACCTTTATAATTCTTTATATAGGCTCTAAACCTAATGGGTTATGGGTTAGTGGATCAAATCCATAAATCCATAACCATTAAGGTTTAATCTCATCCATTAAACCCTAATTGATTAAAACCAAATGGGTTTGGTTTATAATTAAACCTCTTAAGGCCCAACCCGTCTTCACAAGATGTGCTCCTTTCGCATTTTCGACATGACAAATATTTCCATATTTGTCATATGTTTGGTTAAACCAAACTCAATCTCTCTCGATCGTGAGAATCCAATTCTCAAACTCATCTTTAAGTCTCTTTGAAGGATTAATGTTGCCCGTTCATAATTAACCATTAATTATGAAATGATCATGAGTGACACCTAGTAGTACATCAGATCTCGGAACCATTTTCGAATCCTTTAGCAGCTATAATGAATCATGACTCGTTCCTTTCACTCATCTTATACCCACTTAGTTCAGAACATGACCTATTATGTCAGTCCCCACTAGATTAATTATGTCACACTTAGTCCAAGTAATACTTCCTCGTCCAGTGGATTTTAATTACTTCGTACATATATCCAAGAGTACCATACTCTTCACATGTAATGCTTTGGCCAAAGACTTTGAGTAACAATCCGACGAGTGACCATAGGGTATATATCTCCTCAGAAGGAACGGTGAATCCTTTGTTGGCTATTTAATCACCTTCAAGCATTTCAACTTATACCCAATCATCCCTTACCCACACCTCCGTAGAGATGTATCAACTAAGATGTTAAAGTATATGTCTCCATGACCAAGATGACTTGAATACCTCAAGTTGAAGGAAACTCGCACTCGAGCTACAATAAGAGCTTCACTGACATATCTTATATGTAGAGAACCATGTGAAGTCTTACAAAAGATCACTCTAATGAACTAGTTACCCATAACCAGCATCCACGTTTATCTCTCGACATCACAATGTCTCCACCATTGAGAAACAACTGCTTGGATAAACCAAGGAGTATAACCCATGCTTGTCTCACAATATCGATGATGTTCGAACTCATTAATTTATCAACTAGGGATTATTTCAATACTTCATAATTACACATGTAGAGATACTCACTAGTTGTGATCCAATCACAAATTTTCTCATGCTATGAATCGTATTGTGGACATTCAGTAAATGAGTTTAAGATCCAATCAAACACATATGAAATGTGCACTCAAATAGTGAATCTTTATTTATCAAATAAATAGTCATAAGACAATTGCCTTAGGACACCTCTCAAACATAACAGACTCTCACTTGGCCTAAAGCCAATTGCCATGGTATCCAATCTCATAGTCTGTGACGTGACTCTCAAACTTACTTTGTGATAGAGCCTTTGTCAAAGGATCCACTAGGTTCCTTTATGTGGAAATTTTTTGTGATTTGTATTTCTTTCCTACTGATGATTTCTCTGATCAGATGATATCATCGAAGTACGTGTTTGGATCGTTGGTAATACCTAGGTTCCTTTGCCAGTGAGATAGCTCCAGTGTTGTCACAAAAAAAAATGGTAATGCTTCAACAATGGACGGAACCACCCCAAGTTCGGAGATGAATTTCTTGATCCAAACTATCTCCTTTGCTGCTTTAGAAGTTGCAATGTATTCTGCCTCCATGGTAAAATCGACAACTGTGTCTTGTTTGAAACTTTTTCAACTTACTGCGCCTCCATTTACTGCGTGAATATGTACCCAGACTGTGACTTGGGGTCATGCTTGTTTGTTTGGAAACTGACATCTGTATACTCGTGTGTAACCATATCACCTTCTTCATATACCAAGAACATATCCTTAGTTCTTCTCAAGTACTTAAGGATTGCCTTGACGGCCACCCAATGATCCATTCTTGGATTTGACTGGTATCTGTTTGTGACACTCAGAGCATATGATACGTCGAACCTCATACATAACATAGCATACATAATAGATCCTATTGTAGAAGCATAAGGAATCTTATTCATGCAAATCCTCTCGTCTTCTGTATAGGGACACATATGTTGGTGCAATCGGCCCAGGTCATGATTGACCGGACTCGAGTTTGACTCGAGCGATATTTTGATGTTCGACAAAATGTATGACAATGTGATTGTCATGGTAAAGTCCAAGTCATGGGTACTTGGCATAGAAAGTCCAAGTGGGACACTTGGCATTTGGGAAAGTCCAAGTCTTGTATACTTGGCATGGAAAGTCCAACATGGGTTGGTAAGGAAAAGTCCAAGCTTAAGTCTTAGCATTTAGAAAGTCCAACATGGGTTGGCAAGTAAAGTCCAAGGGTGTAGTCTTGGCCACATAAGTCCAAAGGTGTAGTCTTGGCGGTGAAAGTTCAAGTTATGGTACTTGGCATTTGGAAAGTCCAAGGGGTTTGATATTGGTAGTGTAAAGTCCAAGGGTGGAGTCTTGGCAGCATAAGTCCAATGGTTGGTGGTGTAAAGTCCAAGTGGAGTCTTGGCAGCATAAGCCCAATGTGCCTTGGCGGTGTAGACACCGTTAGCATGACAATAGCTGATGGAAGCACCTGAAGGCTAGCGTATGGATGAACAAGTCATGGATGACTTGGAGGGATCCGATAAGCGCGAGGCTGACGGAGGTGGCTAAAAGACTTAGGTCTAGGCTACGGGTGGTCTAGCAAGTATGGGAGTACCATACTTGGGTTAAAACCTCATGTTTGAGGTGTATCAGTCGACTGGGACCATGGGTCAGTCGACTGGTGGGAGTCAACTAGGGTTTGACTACAGGAAGTATCCTGGCAGTCAACTACCAGAGCTTGGCACGATCATTCGCTGAGCAAATGATCGATCGTGATCCCGATCGATGCTCCGACATCTGCGTAAGGTTCTCCAGTCGAGTGATCGGCCCGACTACTCAACTGATTGAGCCATCAGTCGACTGATGGGTATAATCAATCGACTGATGGTGTATCTGTTGGACTTATCCGACGTGTTTCATGCCATTGTGAGACAACAGCTATAAGGGCAGTCGACTGATGGTTTTGATCATTCGACTGCTAGGTGAAATCCAGCCCAAGGAGCAGCTTCAAATGGAGATCGTGGAGAAGGGATTTGGCTATGGTTCTTTGAGGAGTTTTGGGGCAAATTGCTGGTGTAATTCAAGGCCTCCAAGTGCAACTCAACCAACCAAACAAGTAAGCTTCCAAAAGATCTATTGTAAATTTTTTTTTGCATTTCTTTTATTGTATTTACTTATATTTGCTTGTTGTATTTTGTATTACTATTGTAATCATTTGTACAAGGTTTCTCCCCCTCTGGATTGTTCCGAGAAGGAGTATTTGTGATTAGAGGTGCATGTTTGCATTGCTAGGGCTTTTAGAGCCCAATCCGTGAAGTAGGAACCATTCGGTTCCGAACCACATTATATCTTTGTGTTGTTATCGTGCTTGTGTGTATTTGTATTGTATATTTTGTATTTCCACTGCGTTTAACACTTTTGTAGCAAGCATGATCGAATTCCTCCATCGACGATGAATACGAGCTATTCACCCACCCCTTTAGCGGTCACGAGATCTCCTACAATGGTATCAGAGCGAGGTCGCTCTTCATTTGGACTAACTGCCAAGAGAGCACCGCTAGAGGGTGAAGAAGATGGAGTTTGAAGAGACTTTGGGATGGGACATCAACACACCGGTCCCGTACGCATTTTATGGATGAGAAGACTTCAATTCATGGAAGAAAAGAATTGAAGATTTCATCATGATGAAAGATTTTGAAGAATAGTCCATTTTGATGGAGGGATTTAACTATCCAAGAGGACCAAAGAGATGGACCTCAAGAAGAAGAGATGGACCGAGGGGCAACTCCAAGAGTTTGATAAAAATAAGAAGGTAGTCAAATTTATTTTTGATTTGATTCCTAATGATATATTGTGTAGCCTAGGGGATTATATGGATGCCAAGGAACTTTGGAGCAAGTTGGCAAAATATCACGAAAATCCCGAACTGGTCCAAGAAGACTTGGAAGAGAAGGAGACCGAAGAAGAAGCTTCATCATCCTCACAAGAAAGTGAGGAGTCAGAAGTTGAGAATGAGTCAACTTCCAGATCGGAGGAAGAAGAAGTAGAAGAGGTGGAAGAAGTCTCCATCTCTAGGATTGAGGGGGAGGAGAGGATTCCCATGCCGGAGCAAGAGCAAGAAGTCGCTTCAACCTCCGGAAGAAGTGAAGACTCAACTCCGACACCTTCCACCATGGACCTAGGTAACTCAAACATATATGTTAATAATAAAATTCATATATATGTTTTAAGTGTAAGGAACAAGGACACTGCAAGAGTAAGTGTCCTAAATGGGTCAAGAAGACTCCACCGGCACCTAAAAGTCAAGAAAAGTCAAATGAAGCTGGAGTCCCCACCAAGAAGAGCAAGGAGCACATTGTGTGCTTCAAATACCATCAAAAGGGACATTACCGGAGTCAATGTCAAAAGGGGAAGAAAAAGACCCAAGAATGAGCATCACAAGTAGGGGGAGCTAAGGCTAACCCTAAGGTATATTTCAATAATGCACCTTCTAAGTTTAAAGATCAAAAGCATGCTTTTAATTCTCTTGCTATCACTCATGAAAAGCATGTTAGGAATAATAGATTTTATTGTCTAGATGCAAAAAGTGTCCATTTTAACAATAAGGAGAAATTTGAGACTAATGTCCCTAGAAAAACCTTACCTAGGGAATCTATTAGAAAAATTGTAGACCACTTAGGTTTTAATCCTAAATGGACTAGACACATGCCTAGGAAGAACAATTCCCAAAGGACATATGAAAAATCTAATTTGGGAAGATTAGAGCTAGAAAATCAAGTCTTGAGGTCAAGGCTTGAGAAATTAGAGAAAACCCTTAGGAATATACAAAATCAATTTAGGGGGTCAAATGGTCAAAGTCAAGGACCTAGGAGACAAGAGTCATCCAAAGGCAAGAAAGGTTTGGGTCACAAACCTAAGCCTAAGGAGACTTACCATAATATTCCATTTGATTATGGAACTCAGGTTAGGTCTAGAAAAACTAAGGTTACTAGGGAAGTCATCCCTAAGGGTAACCAAGGTATGTTCCTAGTGGCTAGGGTTTCGAAAAAACCTAGGAAGGTCACTAACAAGGTTAAAAGGGGAGTTACCCCTAGAGTTAACCTAGGCAAGACCACAATGACCAAGGCTAACAAGTCTAGAAGGGTCATTAGGAGGGTATTTAGGGAGGTCATTCCTAAGGAATACCTAGTTAACCCAAGGAGCTCAAATAGATATTGGGTTCTTAGGAGCGTGATAGATTCACGCTAGATGAGTTTAGGTGTTCCAACTTTGAATGGATGGGTAGTTAACCTAACCACAGTAAAGGTGTCACTTTAGATCATTTCCAAGGTTATGGGTATCTTGGGAATAAGTTTGATCTTATATCCTAAAAGATTTTAGGATGTGCCAATATTATTTAAGAAGTTTGATAAATCAATCAAATTGGCACAAATTAGTTTTAGATGTCATAGTGTGTCATTTTGGATTTTTGGCACACTTAGGGGATTAGTAGCAATATGAAAAAAATGAGATTAATTATAACAAATGATAATTAATATTAAAATTTAGGTATTATATACTTATATTTTATTTTTCATGCTTTGTTTGTCATATAACATGCCATGACATTATATCTACTTTTAATCATTTAATATGTCATGATCATGTTTAGGATTTAGGTTTTAATGTCATGTATGCTTAGATTCCATCATATGCCATGACATCATGATCATTAACCATGCTTAATTATGCTATCATTTATGCCATGATCATTCATGCATTAATAAAAATTGAGTTAAGGACAATGGCATGACTTGAAGTCCCATTATAAGGGAATCAAGTAGTTAGAAAATGCATGAGACCTTAGTTTAAGATAAACCAAAACCCACATCTCACATATAAATTGACATGTATGTGTATTTATACACCCTAGATACATATGAGATGATAGGATATGAGTTAAGTTCAAGGTGCATAGTTTTTGCATCTAAATGAACTCAAACTCATCTAAAATCATGTTATGGATCATTGGGAAAGCTTGTGTTCAAGTCATGTACATTAAGTCTAAAGAATATGATCCAATATAAGGTTTTAAAACTATTTTAAAATCATTTTTAAAAATCTTGGTGAAGTCTATCTTTTGATAACAATCACCATTGATGAAGTTGATATAAAGTGAGCTAAAACATTGAAGTTTTTCTTCACTTTTGAACTTTGTGTCAATTTTGCTATTTTATGGGTAAAATATTTTTCAAACATTTTTCACCCATTGTATTGGTCATAAGTATTATACGTATGAAGTTTCATGATTTTTCAAATTATTTATAATTATGTATGAATTTCTAAAATTCGATTCTAATAACTGAAAAACGGATTTTTCAGTTATCAGTCAACTGCCCTTGCTGATAGTCGACTGGTTGACTGATAGATGTTGGATCTTTGTAATGGCTGGAGGGGGGTGATTAGCCTTTCTTTGTTTCTACAAGTACGTTAGTGGAAGCAATACAAATACAAATAAGAATGAGAAATAAGAAAACAATGCTAACACCCGATGTACGTGGTTCAGAGATGACGCTCCTACTCCACGGTAATCCGTAAGGTGGATTAGCCCCAACCAAGCTTCACTAAATACTCCTTTGGATGAACCAAGGTGGAGAAATCTTGTCTTACAATGCACTCCTCTTCTTTACAATGATGGAAGATGAAGACTAGAGAAGAGGAGGTTTAGAATCATAAAAACACTTGGAGAAAACTTGGTGAGCACGAGGGTGTAGCTAGGAATGAGAGCACTAGTTTCACCAAGCTCCCCAAGACCTCTTCTTATAGAAGAAGGGTTGTTTTTCCCGTTGAGCTATGATCAGTCGACTGATGCTCACCATCGATCGGCCGGCTAACGACTAACGACTGAGCGGATCCGCGGGGATTCACAGTCACCATTTCCAACGGGAGGCCTATCAGTCGACTGATCACTTCATCAGTCGACTGATGAAGCGATCAGTCAAGTGATCGCCGCGAGGAGTCGAGTGAGACTCCATTCTGTGCCCATTTTCGACTTGATCAATCGATCGCTCGGATTCGCGATCGATTGATTCCTCATCGATCATTCCGGTTCTGTCCGATCGATTGATAGTCTGATTTTCAGCCTGACTCAGTCGAGCACCTTATCAGTCGACTGCTACATCATATCAGTCGACTGATACTAGTCAAGTATGAATAATTCATACTTGAATTGACTCCCTAGACCTAGACTTGACCTTCTAACTCTTCTTTCAGCCTTGCGCCCACCTTAAAGAGTTTCCTTCGGCCTCGTCATGTCTTGGGTTGCCAAAAGCTTGGACTTTACGCCGCCAAGACTACAAGCTTGGACTTATGCTGCCAAGACTTTACTTTGGACTTCTTTTGCCAAGGTTCACTTGGACTTTATGCTGCTAAGACTACAAGCTTGGTCTTACGCTGCCAAGTCCATCCCTTGGACTTCCTTTGCCAAGATCATACTTGGACTTCCTTTGCCAAGGTTTACTTGGACTTTATGCTGCCAAGACTACAAGTTTGGTCTTATGCTGCCAAGTCCGTCCTTTGGACTTTCCTTGCCAAGATCATACTTGGACTTTTATTTTACCAAGTCTTCATCCTTGGATTTCCCTGTCACTTAAACATGTTTACAATTATATCACAAAGCATTGCCTAACTTAGATGATTATCCAAACATCAAAACACATGAATGCTTGGGGCATTGTTGCACCAACAATCTCTCCCTTTTTGATGTTTGGCAATCATTTAAGTTAGGTCTTTACCATATGCATATAATCATATTTTTAATATGAATTCTAACTTAAATATTCCTTCTCCCCCTTTGACATACATCAAAAAGAGAAGGATTCATAAATTTCATGAAAGAATTAAAGTTGTTGTATCTTGGACTAAGGTATAAGATTGATATTAAGCTCCCCCTTAATCCAAGATATGCTTCATGATGTGTGAATAACATTTGAAGCAAAGCGTTCGAAAGTTAAGTCCTAACTTTGCACCAACAATGTAAGTTTGGGGATGAAAAGATATATATAATGAAACTCCCCCTAAAACACTGCATTAAACAGTCATAAAAATTTGTTTATACCCAATATTATCATGCTATAGTTTTAGGACATCAAAGATACACTAAATATCAGAAAATGGAGCTATTTATCAGAAAACACAGTGTATCAGTCGACTGGTTTATGAACCAGTCGACTGCTACGCCTGAAATCTGAATTTCAGCATTTTCAGTCCAACTTCAGAAATGCATTAGAAATTCTAGAAACCTCAAAAAATCACGAAATTTTGTGTACACATTTCTGAGATCATACTTTATTAAGGAAAAATAGTTTGAAAAATATATAATTTCCAGATTTCAAGATTGATACAAACTTGGAAACTAACAAAAGTTCTAAAAATTTTGCAAACTTTGTATCACTTTTGTGTTCCACTTGAAAACTGTTTTTCAAAATATGATAAACATAGTTTAAAATATGTTTTATTTGATATTTCCAATCATGTTCTTGGAGCTATGTATTCATTACTTGAATACAAGCCTTCCCAATGATTGATCCATGAAGTATTCATGTCTCTAGGTGTGTCATTGGCTCATAGTAATGCATCATAACAAGCATGATGAAACAAGTACACCTTCCCTATCATCTCACATGTTCCTAAGTGTCTTAATACAAGAATCAAGGTTTCTTAAGGCTTTTTGTGAGATGCATCAAGGTATAAGGCTAACATATGAATATGGGATCATGCAAACCTAGAATTTTACTCTACAAAGCACATACCAAGCTCTCTCCTTAATGATGAAAATTCGGTTTCGGGAAGAGCTTTGGTGAAGATATCGGCAAGGTTGGACTTAGATTCTACATAATTAAGTTCAATGTCCACTCTTGCCACATGATCTCTTATGAAGTGATGTTTCACTTCAATGTGCTTGGTCCTAGAGTGATGTATCGGATTTTTGGTCAAGTTGATGGTACTCACATTGTCACAATAAACTTTAATGTTAGAGTAGTGTAGCTCATAGTCCTCAAGAGTATGTCTCATCTAAAGTAATTGAGCTACACAACCACCCATAGCCACATATTCGGCTTCGGTGGTTGATAAAGCAACACAATGTTGCTTCCTACTACTCCAACTAACTAGTTAGGACCCAAGAAATTGGCATCCACCACTAGTACTCTTCCTATCCAATTTGCAACCGGCATAATCGGAATCGGTATAGCCAAGCAACTCAAAGGACTTAGTCCTAGGATACCAAAGTCCTACATTTAGGGTGCCTTTAATATATCTTAAAATTCTCTTAACGACTACTAAATGTGATTCTTTGGCACAAGATTGATATCTTGCACACATACCTACCGCAAATAAGATATCGAGTCTACTGCGGTTAGGTATAGTAGGCTACCAATCATACTCCTATAAAGTTTAAGATCAATTGATTTACCATCATGATCACTATCTATTCTAGTGCTAGTGGCCATAGGAGTGGTTACAATTTTGGCATTTTCCAAACCAAATTTTTTGATCATTTCATTTGCATATTTGGTTTGATAAATATGAATCCCTTCATTGGTTTGCTTGACTTGTAACCCTAGGAAAAAGTTAAGCTCTCCAACCAAACTCATTTCAAATTCATTCTCCATGTTTTTTATAAAGTCTTGAAGAAGATCATCATTTGTTGACCCAAAAATAATGTCATCAACATATATTTGGGCTATAAAGATATCCTTTAATGTTGACTTTATAAACAAGGTTTGATCTACTTGGCCCCTTCTAAAATCCTTAGAAATTAAGAAAGATGACAATCTTTCATACCATGCCCGGGGAGCTTGTTTTAACCCATATAATGCTTTCCTAAGCTTATATACATGGTTTGGATAATCTATGTTCTCAAACCCGGGTGGTTGTTCTACATATACTTCTTCCTTAATATAACCATTTAGGAATGCCGATTTAACATCCATTTGATAAAGTTTAAATCCCATATAGGAAGCATACCCTAAGAGAATTCTAATAGATTCTAACCTAGCAACCGGGGCATAAGTCTCATCATAGTCAAGCCCCTCAACTTGATTGAATCCCCTAGCAACCAACCTAGCCTTATTTCTAGTGATATTTCCTTGGTCATCTAGCTTATTCCTAAAGACCCATCTTGTAGTAATTATGGTGCTATCATTGGGTCAAGGAACTAACTCCCATACTTGACTCCTTTCAAATTGAGCCAATTCATCTTGCATTGCCAAAATCCAATCCGGATCATGTAATGCATCATTGATCGATTTGGGCTCAATTTGTGAAATAAGAGCAACTTGACTAGTAGGAGCTCTATAAAATGACCTAGTTCTTACTCCTTGAGATAGATCTCCTACTACTTGGTCAAGTGGATGATCTTGATGAATTCTTAGGGTTCTAGAAGGGGTTTCAAATTGATCATTGTTATCTTCTACCCTCCTTTCATCATCGGAATCTCCTCTTCCTCCCCCTTGATCATTACCCCTTATGGTCAAATTTTGAAGTTTTTGGGTAATGTCTTCATTATTGTCATTAATATCCTTATCAATGGAGGACTTTCTAGGGTAGGTACTAGTGGTTTCATCAAATTGAACATTAGAGGACTCCTCAATCCCTTGGGTTCTCTTATTGTAGGCTCTATATCCTCTACTCGTGGATGAGTATCCAACTAGGATTCCCTCATCCGCTTTGGATTCAATTTTTTCTAAGTTATCTTTGGTGTTTAAAATATAAACTTTACATCCAAAGACTTTGAAATAATGAATTGTGGGAATAGTCTCATTCCATAATTCAAATGGTGTATTTCCTAAAAACCTATGGATTTGAACCCTATTTTGGATATAACAAGCGGTATTAACCGCTTCCGCCCACAAGTAGCTAGGTAGAGAATATGCATTAAGCATAGTCCTAGCCGCCTCTTGTAGGGCACAATTTCTCCTTTCCACCACCCCATTTTATTGGGGTGTTCTAGGACACGAGAACTCATGCTTGTACCCTTGCTCTAAACAAAATTATGAAAATTTAGAATTCTTAAATTCACCGCCATGATCACTACGGATCCGGTTGATTTTGAGACTCTTTTCATTTTCAACCCTTTTACTAAATCTTATGATTATTTTTAAAGTATCATCCTTATGTTTCATAAAATAGACCCATGTATACCTAGAAAAATCATCTACTATAACTAAACAATATTTGCTACCATTTAAAGAAGGAGTACTATGGCAATCAAATAAGTCAAGATGCAATAGTTCTAACGGTAAAGAGGTATTAGTTAAGGTTTTACCTTTGTGTGATGTCTTTGTTTGTTTTCCTTCTTGGCATGCATCACACATTTTGTTCTTGACATACTTGATCTTTGGTAGCCCTTTGACCAACTCCAACTTGGCTACCTTGGCTATGTTTTTCATGTTGATGTGCCCCAATCTCCTATGCCATAGCCAACTTTCTTCTTCTTTTGCAACAATACACTTAGTAGAAATGTTAGAAGCATATGAAAGATCAACGTAATAAATATTTGATTTCCTATATCCAACTAACATACAATCATTTAATTCCTTGTGTCTAATCATGCATTTAGAAGATTCAAAAGAAACATGATAGCTTGCATCACAAAGTTGACTAACACTTAATAAATTAAATTTTATATTTTCAACTAGTAAAACTTTGTGAATGACAATTTTGGGGGATACCTCAATTGTACCTCTACCTAATATCTTGAGTTTTCCATTATTTCCAAAAGACACCGCTCCCTTCTTCACATACTTAATTGTGGAGAACTTGCTCACATCCCCGGTCATGTGTGTTGAGCAACCGCTATCCACAATCCACATACCTTACTCTCTTACCTAAATCACATGACAAACACAAGCTTTTGCTACCCAAACATTTGGACCGGTAACATTAAGTAAAAACTTCTTAGGTACCCATGCTTTCTTAACTTTACCCTTAATGGTTGCTTTTCTATTAATCAATGAGATATAAGCAACTTCTTTTTCTTTTGGCTTATATCCTACACCGGCCTTGTTGTAAACGACTCTTTGTCGGCTAAGGATCATGTCAAGATATTTTGAGTCATTCGTAAATTTCTCTAAGCATGCCTTTAAGTCACTAACCTCATCCTTAAGTTTGTCATTCTCTTCCTTAAGTATGCAAGAATCAACATGTGAAGGTTTTTCATTCCTAATGGCCTTTAGTTCTACCTTCATGCTTCTAACCTTAGATTTAGACTTATCTAGAGCCTCTTTAAGATAAGCAATTGATTTATAAAGAAGCTTAACTTTAGGAGAGTTCATTACCTCATCGTCACTAGATGACGATTCATCACTTAAAGAGTCTTCTTCTTGGCTTGATGTACCGGAGTCATCTCCTTGGGCCATGAATGCCACATGGCGTGTGACGTGGCAAAGCTCATCATCGGAGGAGGAATCTTCAACACTTGGTGTGTCCCATGTGGTTTGAGCCATCATGGCCTTCTTCTTCTTCTTCTCCTTTCTTTCCTTCTTTTTCTTTTCTTTTTCTTCCTTCTTCTTTAGCTCCGGGAAATTTGGCTTTATGTGCCCCTTCTTATTGCAAGCATGGCAAATCACATTGTTGTTAAAATTTGAATTACCACTAAACTTACCTCTTGAAGAATGAGACCCCTTCCTTTCTTCTCTATTCTTGAACTCCTTTGATTTTCTATAGAGCTTCTTGACAAAGTGGGTCATCTCACTAGACGAGTCTCCATTACTACTTGAATCATGCTCCGACTCGGATGATGATGACACTTCTTTCCTTTCTTTCTTCTTCTTTTCCTTCTTTTCAACAAATAGAGCTAGACCCTTTTCCTTAGGGGACATGTTAGTTTGCTCATGCAATTCAAACTCACAAAATAATTCATCAATTTTAATTTGAGAAAGATCCCTAGTTACCTTAATAGCATCAACTATAGAAGTCCATAGAGAAGTTCTAGGAAATGCTTGAAGAATGTACCTTACCAAATCCCGGTTGTCAACTCGCTCACCTATGATGTGGAGTCCATTCACAATCTCCTTAAACCTTCCATGCATTTGGCTTACGGTTTCATGGGTCTTCATTTGGAAGGCTTGAAGTTGTCCAATTAGCAAGTCCTTCTTGGCCCTTTTTAACTCCTTGGATCCTTCATTTAGCTCAATGAGCTTTTCCCATAACTCCTTGGCGGATTCGAAAGGCCCCACCTTGTTGAGTTGCTTCATTGTAATACCGCATTGAATGGTGAGTACCGCCTTTGCATTTGATTCGAACCTCCTATTCATTTCCCTTGTCCAATCCTTGCTTGGAATAGAGTTTCCATGTTCATCCACCGGTTCCTCAAAGCCATCTACAACGCTATGCCAAATCTCAATATTACTCATTAGATAAAACTTCATCCTACCTTTCCAATACGCAAAGTGACTCCCATCGAAGAGCGGTGGCTTGGCGGTGCTATATCCCTCTTGAAGAGCCATTGATGCCTTGGTTGATGGTGAAATCTTCCAAGCTATCCAGGCTCTGATACCACTTGTTGGATCTTTGTAATGGCTAGAGGGGGGGGGGTGATTAGCCTTTCTTTGTTTCTACAAGTATGTTATCAGAAGCAATACAAATACATATACAAATAAGAATGAGAAACAAGAAAACAATGCTAACACCCGATGTACGTGGTTCGGAGATGACACTCCTACTCCACGGTAATCCGTAAGGTGGATTAGCCCCAATCAAGCTTCACTAAATACTCCTTTGGATGAACCAAGGTGGAGAAACCTTGTCTTACAATGCACTCCTCTTCTTTACAATGATGGAAGATGAAGACTAGAGAATAGGAGGTTTAGAATCACAAAAACACTTGGAGAAAACTTGGTGAGCACGAGGGTGTAGCTAGGAATGAGAGCACTAGTTTCACCAAGCTCCCCAAGGCCTCTTCTTATAGAAGAAGGGTTATTTTTCCCATTGAGCTTTGATCGATCGTGATGCTCACCATCGATCGATCGAAGCTAACGACCGCGAGGCGGATCGCGGGGATTCCACGATCGCCATTTCAATGGGAGGTCTCGATCGGTGATCACTTCATCGATGGATGAAGCGATCGATCAGTGATCGCGCGAGTCAGTGAGACTCCATTACTGTGCCCATTTTTCGACTTGATCGATCATTGCCTGGGTCGCGATCGGTCTCATCGATCGACTAGCGGTTCTGTCGATCGTGATAGTCCGGTTTTCAGCCTGACTCAGTCGAGCACCTTATCAGTCGATTGCTACATCATATCAGTCGACTGATACTAGTAAAGTATGAATAATTCATACTTGAATTGACTCCTTAGACCTAGACTTGACCTTCTAACTCTTCTTTCAGCCTTGCGCCCGCCTTAAAGAGTTTCCTTCGGCCTCGTCATATCTTGGGTTGCCAAAAGCTTGGACTTTACGTTGCCAAGACTACAAGCTTGGACTTATGTTGCCAAGACTTTACTTTGGACTTCTTTTGCCAAGGTTCACTTGGACTTTATGCTGCCAAGACTACAAGCTTGGTCTTACGCTGCCAAGTCCATCCTTTGGACTTCCTTTGCCAAGATCATACTTGGACTTCCTTTGCCAAGGTTCACTTGGACTTTATGCTGCCAAGACTACAAGCTTGGTCTTATGCTGCCAAGTTCATCCCTTGGACTTTCCTTACCAAGATCATACTTGGACTTTTCTTTTACCAAGTCTTTATCCTTGGATTTCCCTGTCACTTAAACATGTTCACAATTAGATCACAATGCATTGCCTAACTTAGATGATTATTCAAACATCAAAACACATGAATGCTTGGGGCATTGTTGCACCAACAATAGAGTCAACTGCCAGATTGATTTTGGAAAAACAAGGTATGTTTAGCCCATTTTCAACTATGGTAAGGTTCCCTAACTACTCCTAACCCTAGGATATGCTTTGGGAAGCATTATGCTTTGGGAAGCATTATAAAGGGTGAAAATCCATTGGATATGGATTAGGAGAATTGTTAGGGTGATGTATCAAATTTAAGGTATGGGAAGGTTCAATGTTGAACTTTTAACCTTAATTTTGATGGTTTAGAATTCCTATTGGCTTAGGGACTTCCCAAGGACATTGTTGGTACAATGGTCAAGGGGGAGCAAGCCTTTAGGGGGAGGTATCCATCATGGGATGATGAATGCTATTTTTCCTCATGACAGAGAGAAATGGGATTTTGGGATACCCAATTTGGAAATTAAGAGAGTTTGTAGGATTGCCTCTCTTGAATGATATGAGACTTATCACTAGGAAAATTGTGTTAGGGCAATCTCTTGCCGTAATATGATTTTGATGGTGTGGCAAAGGGTTTAAGTTAGTTTGATATGTTGATTTGATATGTGCGTTGAAGTCGTGTAGGACTTAGTAATTCGCACATAGAGCCGTGGCGAGTTTCACATCTCATGACTCGTGCCTTGAGTTGGGAAGGATAGCTTTGCAGGCCGTCGCTTGGAGCATCAAGGGACCGCGGACGAAGCTTGGAGTGGCCGGAGGAAGTAGACTTGAGGCAAGAGGCGAAGGAGCATTGCGAGCCGTCGCTGATCTTTGAGGGGCGTGGCGAGAATGAAGAGAACTTGAGCGAGGACTCAGAAATGAGTGGCGATTGTAACCCGGGAAGGGTAGCTCTTAGGTGAAACTTGGCCCATTTGGCCAAGTGTCGGATGGGTTTTCGACACGGTCGGCCGCCATGTCATGGCGATCGTTGCTCTAATCAGTGAGTTCGGTGTATCTGTGGCCCGGATTGGCCCGATCGGCGCCATCGTGATGCGGTCGACAAGACCATCGATCGGCTACTGGCGGCGATCGGTATCGATGGTTTACCCACAGGCGGGTTCGTGGCCGTAGGGCGATCGACTACGAGCGTGATCGGCCCGATGAGTCCATCGATTGGACTACGGCGTGTTCGGAGGCCATTGTAGTGGCGTGATGGCGAGCCCTCTCTATAAAAAGAGAGGTGTAAGCCTTTGAGAGGCTAATGCTTATGCTCAAGTGATCTTCCTAGTGCCCCACAAGCTCTAAACTCTTCTTACTCGCTTTTACTCCATTCTATTTGTAAGAAGAGTGATCTTGATTGTAAAGGTTACCTCCACCTAGCTTGGTGCAAAGGAGAGACCATTTAGTGGATTGGTTTAGCGGAGTGATTCACCGAGGATGAATCGGGGACCGTGGATTAGCGGCGTAGCCGTGAACCACGTTACATTCTTTGTTAGCGTTTGTTTTCTCGTATTTCTATTTGCTTGTCTTTATTAGTCTTCGCTTGCGCTAATTAGTTTTGTAGACGAGCAAATCTGCAGCATCAACGAAAAGGGCTATTCACCCCCCTCTAGCCGGCCAATCGATCCCCTACAAGTGGTATCAGAGCCGAGGAAAGTTTGTCGAGGACTAACCGCCACAACAAGCAATTTTCAAAATGGCCGGCTCCAACATTCATCCTCCGAAGTTTGAAGGAGAATTAAGCAGTGGAAGAAGCGAATGGAGGTATTTTTCGAAACGGATTTTGATATAATGATTACAATGGAATCCGGTTTCGTTTTGCCTAGGGATGAAGAAGGGAAACCAATAGAGAAATCTAGGTGGACCAAAAGGCAAAGGGAAGAGCACCTTGCAAACTCAAAGGCAAAACATCATCTTTTCAATGTGCTCCCCCAACAAGAGATTAACTGGATCGGAGAATGTGCTAGCGCCAAAGAGATGTGGGAGAAGCTTATAGAACTCCATGAAGGCACATCCGAGGCCAAGCTAGCAAGGAGAGACCTCCTCCGCTCCCAACTATCCAATATAAAACTAGAAAAGGGAGAAAAGGTAACCTCACTACACTCTAGGTTTAAAGAAATTTTAATTGGGCTAACAAGTGTAGGTGAGAAGCTATCAAACCAGGATATGGTAATGAAGGCCATAGATGCCTTTCCCCGGTCCTCAAAATGGAGCTCCATGGTGGACTCATTCTATATCTCAAAGAATTTAGAAGTGAGCACCTTGGAGGAGTTCTTCTCAACAATGGAACTCCACGAAACGAGACTTGAAGGAATACAAGAAGAGCCTAGAATTCAACCTTCAAGGGGAGTAGCATTGTTGGCAAATAAGGGGAAGAAGAAGATGGAAATCCCCTCCTCCTCCGATGACGAAGCGTCCTCCTCCTCCATGGATAGCACCGAAGAAGCCTATATGGTAAGAAGGGTAAGACGTGCATTTAAGAATTTTAGATTTGATAAATCTAATGATAGGAATAGAAGACCAAGGGGGAAGGTCATATGCTACAATTGCCAAGGAGAGGGACACATAAGGGACAATTGTCCCCTCCTAAACAAAAGCAAAGAAGAGAAGAAAAAGAAAGAAGAGAAGAGGAAGAAGAAGGGGAGCAAGAGAAAGGAAGAAGAAAAGAAGGCAAAAGAAAAGGGGAAGGCCAAAGCATTCAAGGCCAAGACGTGGGATGATCCTTCCTCATCCTCTTCATCATCATCGGAAGAGGAGAATGCCTTTGTCACCAATTTGGCCTTGATGGCCTTTGATGACTTGGATTGCTCTTCCTCCGAAAATGAAGGTTCAAGCTCAAGAGGAGAGAGCTCAAAATGAAGGGCTTCCACATCTTCCTCATCGAAGAAGAGGACATGGAAACTATGGTAACGAATCTCTCACCCCATAAGATAGTTTCCATGATTTCTAGCTTAACTAAGGACTTATTTAGGCAAAGAAGAAAAATAAATGCATGCTTGAACAAATTAAGGAATTAGAACAAAATTAGAAAAGGCATGCTTAAATGATAATATTTCTTCTAGCTTAGATGATGCATGCTCACATGATTATATGCCTTTGGATGTTAGTGATGCATGTATAAATGAAAATAGGGCTTTAAGGAAAAGGTAGATTATTTAACAAAAGCCCTAGAGAATTCACTATAGGCTCCAACACCCTTAACATGATAATTGGGAGCCAAAGGGCAAGTTTTAACAAGAAGGGCCTAGGATATAAGAGAAGAAAAATGAAAAGGCCTATAAATGCCTAATAGCTAGGGGACAAGATAAAAAGAAAGTAATTGCTAAGAAATGGATCCCCAAGGAATATTTAGTGAACCCAATAGGAAAGAATCTATTTTGGGTTCCAAAATCCATCCTTAAGGGTTAGAATAACCTAGGTAGTCAACCATATGAATTTGACCTATATCATATTTTGGTTGACTTAAGATGACGGGACAACATTTTTTAGATAGTGTTGGGTGATGATAACGTACCCATAAATAGGTAATAATGCTTAAATCATGATGATTGTTGTAATTCCTATGTATGTTTTAAATCATGATTTATGATTTTGAAATTTGGCACGTTATCACTAGAAATAGGTTTAAATCATGCTTTAGGTGATAATTTGTTTATTATCATCGTATAATACCTAATGCATGACTATTATTTGATGGATACATGAGTTTCATGATCATAATATAGAATTGATTGGTATATGTCATTATGATCATGTAGGATGTTAGGTTGATACTTAACCATGATAGAATTGCATGAATATATGGGTTAAGTATATACAAATACCCCCTAGGATACATCTCACACTCACTATAGGCTACCTTGATTGCAAACTTAGCATGGGTGAGATATTAGGATGATACAAATGTCCACTAATGCCTATGGTATTTAGATGGTCATTTAAAGTATCAACATAGCAATAATAGACCAATCATGGGGAAGACTTATGTTTAATTCATAGACATATTGCCCAAAGATCATGGTTGGATATTTCATATGTTTTCAAAACAATTTCTTATCCTAAAATACATGTATCCATGTTTTGAAACAATTGGATGCAAAACTAGGTAGCTAACTTGATACTAGAATGATCAAAAACCTAGTGGTTTTTAGAACTTTTGGATTTTTGGCAAAAATAAGAAAATATAATGAGTTTTCATGAAAAACTATTTTTCCTTGATAGATATACTTAATAGAAATATGTTCCCCCAAATTTCATAATTTCAAATTTGGTGGCAATCGTATAATCAGAATATTGAAATCAATTCAGTTTGTAAACCTCCTACAAGTGGTAGAAATATACTTGATGCCACCAACAAGTGGTAGAAATATACTTGATGCCATCAACAAAAGGTACCCAATTTTTAAATCAACTTGACATATTTTTCCCTCCATTATACTTGATGCCATGAGCTTATAACTTAGTGTTAATCTTTTTGATGGTGTCAAAGGGGGAGAAATAAGTATGTTTAAGTTAATCACATTAGGGGGAGAAATATATTGTAGGGGGAGAAATATATGATAAGGGGAGAAAATTTACATAGAGAATTTCATGGATTAAGGGGGAATTGCATGTTGTTATATCATGTTTATCTTTACCTTAGAATTTATATCAAATGTTTTTACCTAACTTAAACGGATTGCCACACATCAAAAAGGGGGAGATTGTTAGGGCAATCTCTTGCCGTGATATGGTTTTGATGGTGTGACAAAGGGTTTAAGTTAGTTTGATATATTGATGTGATATGTGCGTTGAAGTCGTGCAGGACTTAGTAATTCGCACATGGAGCCGTGGCGAGTTTCACATCTCATGACTCGTGCCTTGAGTCGGTGAAGGATAGCTTTGCGGAAGCCGTGCGCTTGGAGCATCCGAGGGACCGCTGGACGAGAAGCTTGGAGTGAAGCCGGAGGAAGTAGACTTCGAGGCAAGAGACGCGAAGGAGCATTGCAGAGCCGTGCGCCTGATGCTGCCGAGGGACGTGGCCGAGAACGAAGAGAACTTCGAAGGCGAGGGACTCCGAAATGAGAGTGAGCGATTGTAACCCGGGAAGGGTAGTTTAGGTGAAACTTGGCCATTTGGCCAAGTGTCGGATGGGTTTTCCGCCATGTCATGGTGATCGCGAGTCGAGTGAGTTCGACCGTATACGATCGGATTAGGCTGCAATGATCGCCATACGTAAGCGGCCGATCGCTAAGATATCGACCGATCGAAGGCATCGATCTGATAGATAAGGGTTCGCCAGACCACTCGATCGGGCCGACTACGAGGCAGTAGCCGATCGATGAGGTCCATCAGTCGACTGCCAAGAGTTCCGTTGGACTACAACGGTCGGGATCCGACGTGTTCGGAGGCCGTTGTAGTGACGGCAGTCGACTGCCAAGGGCGGCAGTCGACTGATGGCGGCAAACGGGAAGAAGTTAGCCCTCTCTATAAAAAGAGAGGGTGTAAGCCTTTGAGAGGCTAATGCTCATACTCCAAACAATCTTCCTAGTGCCCCACAAGCTCTAAACTCTTCTTACTTGTCTTTACTTCAATCCTATTGTAAGAAGAGTGATCTTGGTTGTAAAGGTTACCTCCACCTAGCTTTGTGCAAAGGAGAGACCGATAGTGATTGGTTTTGGCGGAGTGATTCACCGTGGACGAATCGGACTGTGGATTAGCGGCGTAGCCGTGAACCACGTTATATCTCGGTGTTTGTATTGCTTGTTTATATTTTGCTTGTCTTTACTTATAGTTGTATATTCCGCTTGCGCTAACGTTTTGTAGACGAGCAATTTACGACGTCCAACGTACGAGGGCTATTCACCCCCCTCTAGCCGGCCATATCGATCTCTTACAAAAACTTGGTGAGCACGAGGGTGTAGCTAGGAATGAGAGCACTAGTTTCACCAAGCTCCCCAAGGCCTCTTCTTATAGAAGAAGGGTTATTTTTCCCGTTGAGCTTTGATCGACCGTGATGCTCACCATCGATCGCCGCCGGCTAGCCGGCCGAGCGGATCCGCGGGATTCGCATCGCCATTTCCAACGGGAGGTTTATCGATCGATCACTTCATCGATCGATGAAGCGTCGATCGAGTGATCGCGAGGAGTCGAGTGAGACTCCATGCGGCCCATTTTTGACTTGATCGATCATTGCCTAGATTCGCGATCGATTGCCTCATCGATCGACTACGGTTCTGTCGGTCGGTGATAGTCGACAGCTGACTCGCCGAGCACCTTATCGATCGCTACATCATATCGATCCGCGATACTAGTAAAGTATGAATAATTCATACTTGAATTGACTCCCTAGACCTAGACTTGACCTTCTAACTCTTCTTTGACCTTACGCGCCTTAAAGAGTTTCCTTCGGCCTCGTCATATCTTGGGTTGCCAAAAGCTTGGACTTTACGTTGCCAAGACTACAAGCTTGGACTTATGTTGCCAAGACTTTACTTTGGACTTCTTTTGCCAAGGTTCATTTGGACTTTATGCTGCCAAGACTACAAGCTTGGTCTTACGCTGCCAAGTCCATCCCTTGGACTTCCTTTGCCAAGATCATACTTGGACTTCCTTTGCCAAGGTTCACTTGGACTTTATGCTGCCAAGACTACAAGCTTGGTCTTATGCTGCCAAGTTCGTCCCTTGGACTTTCCTTACCAAGATCATACTTGGACTTTTCTTTTACCAAGTCTTTATCCTTGGATTTCCCTGTCACTTAAACATGTTCACAATTAGATCACAAAGCATTGCCTAACTTAGATGATTATTCAAACATCAAAACACATGAATGCTTGGGGCATTGTTGCACCAATAATAGAGTCAATCAGATTGATTTTGGAAAACAAGGTATGTTTAGCCCATTTTCAACTATGGTAAGGTTCCCTAACTACTCCTAACCCTAGGATATGCTTTGGGAAGCATTATGCTTTGGGAAGCATTATGCTTTGGGAAGCATTATAAAGGGTGAAAATCCATTGGATATGGATTAGGAGAATTGTTAGGGTGATGTATCAAATTTAAGGTATGGGAAGGTTCAATGTTGAACTTTTAACCTTAATTTTGATGGTTTAGAATTCCTATTGGCTTAGGGACTTCCCAAGGACATTGTTGGTACAATGGTCAAGGGGGAGCAAGCCTTTAGGGGGAGGTATCCATCATGGGATGATGGATGTTATTTTTCCTCATGACGGAGAGAAATGGGATTTTGGGATACCCAATTTGGAAATTAAGAGAGTTTGTAGGATTGCCTCTCTTGAATGATATGAGACTTATCACTAGGAAAATTGTAGGCATCCTAGATATTTTTGGACAAAGGGAGAGATTATAAGATCTCATTGGGACATAAGACATTGACCTCCTTGGAGAGAACCTTTTTGATGTTAGTCAAAAAGGGGGAGAATTTATGGGAGAAGTTATGAGATTACCAATTTGGAATAATTGGTGAGGAGATTGAGTCAGTGTTCTAACTCAAAGGTATGTGGTTTTGTCAAACATCAAAAAGGGAGAGATTGTTGGTGCAATCGGCCCAGGTCACGATTGACTGGACTCAAGTTTGACTAGAGCGATGTTTTGATGTTCGACAAAACGTATGATAATGTGATTGTCATGGTAAAGTCCAAGTCATGGGTACTTGGCATGGAAAGTCCAAGTGGGACACTTGGAATTTGGGAAAGTCCAAGTCTTGTGTACTTGGCATGGAAAGTCCAACATGGGTTGGCAAGGGAAAGTCCAAGCTTGAGTCTTGGCATTTGGAAAGTCCAACATGGGTTGGCAAGTAAAGTCCAAGGGTGTAGTCTTGGCCACGTAAGTCCAAGGGTGTAGTCTTGGTGGTGAAAGTCCAAGTCATGAGTACTTGGCATTTGGAAAGTCCAAGGGGTTTGATATTGGCAGCGTAAAGTCTAAGGGTGGAGTCTTGGCAGCATAAGTCCAATGGTTGGCAGCGTAAAGTCCAAGCGGAGTCTTGGCAGCGTAAGCCCAATGTGCCTTGGCGGTGTAGACACCGTTAGCATGACAATAGCCGATGGAAGCATCTGAAGGTTAGCGTATGGATGAACAAGTCGTGGATGACTTAGAGGGAACCGATAGGCGTGAGGCTGACGGAGGTGGCTAGAAGGCTTAAGTCTAGGCTACGGGTGGTCTAGCAAGTATGGGGGCACTATACTTGGGTTAAAACCTCATGTGATCACGGTGATCGATTGGTGATGCTCGGCATCTCGAGCCTGAAGGTTCTCGGTGAGTGATCGGCCGACCACTCGATGATGACCATCTTGACTCATGGGTATAATTAGTCGACTGATGGTGTATCTGTTGGACTTATTCGACGTGGTTCATATCGTTGTGAGATAACAGATACGGGGGCAGTCGACTGATAATACCCATCAGTCGACTGCTAGGCGAAATCCAGCCCAAGGAGCAGCTTTAAATGGAGCTCGTGGAGGAGGGATTTGGCAATGGTTCTTTGGGAGTTTTTGGGGTGAATTGCTGGTGTAATTCATGGTCTCCAAGTGCAACTCAATCAACCAAACAAGCAAGCTTCCAAAAGATCGATTGTAAAGTTTTCTTTGCATTTCTTTTGTTGTATTTACTTGTATTTGCTTGTTGTATTTCATATTACCATTGTAATCATTTGTACGAGGTTTTTGCACCTCCAGATTGTTCCGAGAATGAATATTTGTGATTAGTGGTGTGTGTTTCCATTGTTAGGGCTTTAGAGCCCAATCATGAACTATGGACCATTCGGTTCAACCACGTTATATCATTGTGTTGTTATCGTGCTTGTGTGTATTTGTACTGTATATTTTGTATTTCCGCTGCATTTAACACTTTTGTAACAAGCACGATCGAATTCCTCCATCGACGATGAATACGAGCTATTCACCCTCCCTGTAGCTGTCACGAGATCTCCTACAATATAGACTTTGAAAGGTGAATCCCATATCTCATGGGTATATAGCCTTTCTTGTATTCATACATGATAAACCACTTTAGCACTGCCTATATGTAGACTGTAAAAGACCAAGTAACCTTTTCGATCTATCTCTATAGATCTTAATCCCGAGAATGTAGGTCGCTTCTCTCATGTCTTTCATGGAGAACATTTTGGATAACCAAACTTTGACTGACTATAAGATAAATATATCGTTTCCTATATGTCATCAACATATAATATTAGGAAAACGATCGCACTCCCATTAACCTTCTTGTACACACAAGGTTCATTAGGATTTTGTGAGAAATCAAACTCTTTGAGCGCCTTATCAAAATGGATATTCCAACTCCTGGATGCTTGCTTCAATCCATAAATGGATCGTTGAAGCTTGCGTACTTTGGTTTTGTCAAACGATGTGAAACCCTCGGGTTGTATCATATACACATCCTCATGCAGGTTTCCATTAAAGAAAGATATTTTCACATCCATCTGTCATATCTCATTATCATAATGAGCTGCTATGGTCAGGAGTTTCCGAATGGATTTAAGCATGACAACTGGTGAAAAGGTCTCATCATAGTCAACACCTTGCTTTTGATGATAACCTTTTGTCACCAATCTAGCTTTATAGGTAATTACATTACCATCCATGTCAGTTTTCTTCTTTAAACCCCACTTGCACCCAATAGGCGTGATGCCTTCAAATGGATCCACCAAGTTCCAAACTTGGTTTTCATACATAGAATTCATTTATGACTTCATGGCTACTAGCCATTTATCCCTTTTTGAACTTTTCATAACTTCTTCGTAACTAGAAGGTTCCTCATCCTCAATGAGTAACACATCATTAAATTCACTTACGAGAAATTCATATCTCTCAGGAATATTAAGTGACCTGCCATATTTGCGTAGAGGTGGTGTAACGATAGGTTCAGTCATTATTTCATCATCATGAGTAATCGACTATGGTTTCGGTATAGGCGTCTCTTTAGTGTCTATTGGGGTTTCTTGAACTTCCTCAAGTTCAAGATGACTCCCACTGTTTTCTTGCAAGAGAAACTCTTTCTCTAGAAATACAATATTCCTTGAAACAAACACCTTTTGTTCTAAGGGATGATATAATTGTTAACCCCTCGTTTCCTTAGGGTATCTAATAAATAGACACTTATCAGACTTAGCATCCAGCTTGTCTGATGTAGTCCTCTTCACATAATCAGGACATCCCCATGTTTTCAAATAAGACAACTAGGGTTTCTTACTAGTCCATATCGATGGAGTAGCAAAGACTGTCTTAGTCGAGACTTTATTCAAAAAGTGAATAATTGTCTCAAGTGCGTAACTCCAAAAGGATTTGGGAAGGCTTGCATGATTCATCATCGATCTCACCATGTCCAACAAGGTTCGATTTCGCCTTTCCGATATACCATTATGTTGCGGTGTACAAGGTGGAGTCCATTGAAGCAATATACCATTGTCCCTTAGATAATCCTGAAACTCTTGGCTTAAGTACTCGCCATCTTAATCGGATCGAAATATCTTAATATTTTTACCAAGTTGTTTCTCTACTTCATTTCTGAATTCTTTGAACTTTTCAAGGCTTCAAATTTATATCTCATAAGATATACATACTCAAATTGTGAGTAATCATCGATAAAGGTAATGAAGTAGTTGTAACCTCCTTGAGCATGAATTGACATTGGTCCACATAAATCAGTATGTATGAGACCAAGTAACTCTTCCACTGGCTTACCCTTTCTAGAAAAGGACAACTTTGTCATCTTGCCTTGTAAGCATGATTCACATATATCAAATGAATCAAATCCAAAAGATTCTAGAATTCTATTCTTGTGTAACTCTAACATGCACTTTTTGCTTATATGGCTAAGGCGACAATGCCACATGTAGGAGGTTAACTAATCATCCTTTCGAGCATGCTTATTGTTCGCTTCGATATTGAATACGTCATTGGATGTATCTAACACGTAGATACCATTACATAAAATTTCAGTGTCATAAAGTGTTAGTGAAAGCCCTAGAGCCAATCATGTGATGATTGTTGTATGGACTTTATTGTTTCATATTCCTATTTATAAAGGCATGGTTATTATATTTACTTGTATTGGTGCCAAATAACTAAATATAATAATGTCCTTGAGTAGTAGGTTCTTATCTATATCAATCGATTGGTTGAATCGATAATGAGATGATATAGAGAACACTACTCTTAATCATTCCTAGTCGAGTATTAACATTCAGGGACAATGTTAATGCGTAGAGACTAGCATGTAGGTCAACACGATGATTTGATCTCACAAGTCATGGATATGAGATATCAAGTTGACACATGGGTATGCATTGGAGAATGTATACTGAATGACCTGCCATGAGAAAGTATCATGGATCGTTATATGAGTGTCATATACTTTCTCATGTGGCTATTAGTATGACTATTAGTCCTTAGACCTGAAGTCACCATGGTTCCCTACATAAGGAGTTGCATACTTTGGCTTCATCAAATGTCACCCGTAAATGGGTGGACTATAAAGGCGATTACTGGGTATGTAACAAATTATGCGGAGGGATGTGAGTGATGTAGATGTGATCTATCTCTCCTATATGATGGGGGTGACATTGATATTCTTGATAGAGTGAGACCACGAAGTGCATGACCATGCCCAAATGAGTCAATATGAGATATTGAGCTCATTTGATTAGAGTGAGTCTACTTGGAGTTCAAGATTTAGATTGTACCGAGGATGACACGGTCTATGCCTCGATTGGTCAATCTAGATGTCAAGGATAGAGGGACATTGTCACACATTGTGAGAGTCACAATTAGTAGTTACAAAGGTGATGTTGGAGCTCAACATTCTTGTAACTTGGGTAGCAATGATGTGTTGCTAGATACCGCTCATTGCTTATGTTCCTAAATCGGTTTAGGGACATTGCCAACGTTACAAGAACCTATAGGGTCACACACATAAGGGCAATTAGATGGAGATTAGGTTCATATGATGAACCATGAGGATTAGGTTCATGGGATGAACCAAATTGGATTAAGAGTAATCCTAATTAGACTAATTGAGTTGGACTCAAGTTGATTCAAGTGTTGAATGAGTCTAATTTAGATTTGATTCATCAAATCAATTTAAATTAAATGAATAGAGATTCATTAAATTAAATTGACTTGAATCAAATGGTTGGATTTTATCAACCATGGGAGATAAGTGGTCAAGTTTGACTTGACCAAATGCCATGTCATGATGATGACTTGGCATGGCCGGCCAATGATGATGCTCCACATCATCATTGACTTTGTCATGTGGTGCCACCTCATGAGGGAGACCAAGGGTCATGGGAGTTACATGCATGCATGTAACCTCTCAAGCCTTGATGTGGCCGGCCACTTTAGGAGTTTTGATGGTGGAATTCATTTGATGAGTTACACTCTAACATCTTCTTCTTCCTTGCATCATCTTCTTCCTTGGAACTTTCCTCTTGCTCTCCCAAAAATCCTCCATTGCCGAGACCTTCAAGGAGTGCTAGCACACTCAAGATCGTCTTTTCTCCACCTATTTCTTGTGTGGATACCAATAGAGGAGTGTGCACTTGACACTCTCAAGTTCCGGCAATCCTTTTGGACGAGCGGGATAAGCGAAGGGCATCGCTTCAAGGGTAACGATCTCACATTCTAGATCTAAAGTAGATCTAGGGTTTTTAGTAAACACATACATGTTTTTGTTTTTAATCCATCTTCGCACAGATCCGTGGCCGGGGCTTTCGAGGTTTCCGCAATGCAAAAAGCGGTTTTTGCGGCTCGGAAAAACCCCAACAGTGGTATCAGAGCCACGTGCGAAGCATGTATGTGTTTCGATTTTTGTAATTTTTTTATTAGATATAAAAATTACAGATTTATATGTTTCTATAAATTTCCTATTTTATAGAATTTTTGGGTATTTTTCTCAAAGAGTCGAAGCAACGAGTGTTGGGACACTTGTAGGCTTCAACCATCAAGAAAAACTCTCCGAAACGGCGAGTTCTCGCTTTAGTTTTTTGGGACAGTGACTTAAGTCACTGTAAGATCATTGTAGGGACACTCACAAAGTTTATTTTGCGAGTAGGGGCGCTGCCCCTATCCCCGAAAGGGGCCTTGTCCCGCGATCGCGCCCGGAAACCGCTTAGTGGGACCGTTACGGGGAGGTGACTCATAAAATTGAAAAAAAAATAGGAAAAATTACAGAAATTTTCTGTAAAAATACATAATTTAGAATTATGTATAATTCTGTGATTTTCATGGCCCAATAACCCCAATTTGATTGGATGATGTATTGTAATTCATAATACGGCCTGCGTGTCGTTTTGTGGTTGTGCGTGTTGTATAGTGTATGCGACTTGCGCATCGGACCTCTTCTTTTGATATTCTAGTTGTAAATAGTTTTAGACTCGAATGTAACTCGAGTTTCATATTTGTAATGTACAAAATGGAGCGGTGGAAAGTCCACTTGAAGACGAGGTTACGAGAAGGGTGACGACGACACATGGCGGTCAAAGGAAGCGCTTGGAGAAGCCGCTAGCCTTAGGTTGACCGTCCGATTTTCTCATTGGCTTGAGAAGATCGTAGTAGGGTCATGACTACATCACATTTAATTATATATATATATGTTGATATATATATATATATATATATATATATATATATATATATATATATATATATTTATTTATTTATTTGATTTTGCTTGTATGTATGTGATGCATACTAGTAGAATAATGCTTGTATGTATATGATGCATGCTAGGATAATTTTCTTGTATGTATATGATGCATGCTAGAATAATGATTGTATGTATGTGATGCATGCTAATATAGGATAATAAAGGCCTAAATGCGTATAAGATACACATTACGATTAGATTAGATCATAATCGAATCAACTCGAAAATGCCTACCGAGCCTTGATACCCATCACTACCTCGATCATTTGTTGTTGTTGAATATGCCAAAGCAGAGCAATGCATATTATCTTGGTAGGGTGCGGAGGGACAATCTTTGTCCCGCTTATCACGCTTGGGTTAGAGTAAGCTCAATTAGATTGAGCAAAACTAGTTAACTCAATTGGATCGAGTAGAACTATAGGCATATTCTAATCGTTGGAAAGATAGAGTAAGATCGCATTTACACTAAATCTTGGGCGATTTAGCCAAAGCTAACTCAAGGTCTTTTGTAAATGTGGGTCTTGATCTTATATACAAGAGTTGCATAGAGATGTAATCGGTAATGTGTTACCCACCGATCGTACTAAGTCTTGGGCGATTTTGCCAAAGCTAACTCAAGGCTTAGTATGATGTGGATCTTGTCCCGCAAGAATTATAGCTAGTTTGTATGAATCTAATAATGTGGTTTGACTACATTCATAACTTGATTCTACAAAATTCCTATAATTCAGTGGGAGCATCATTTGATTAAAGACCTAATTAAATGATAAAAGGAATATGATATTAATTCTCTGCATTGTATGTTGTAGATAACTATGTCGACAAACACGAACACTCTCTCTCTCTACATTCTATCCTTGAGAAGGACAAGCTCAATGGAGCAAATTTTCTGGACTGGTACAGGAACCTGAGAATTGTTTTCACCCAAGAAAGGAAGCTGTATGTCCTGCAGCAGCCCATTCCGATGGCACCTCCTGCCACTGCCTCGCGAGCTGACAAAGATGCTTACAAGAAGCATCAAGATGATGCATTAGATGTGTCATGTCTAATGCTCGCGACCATGAACTCTGAGCTTCAGAAGCAACATGAGTTCATGAATGCTTATGATATGGTTGGACATCTTCGTCAACTATATCAAGGACAAGCAAGGCATGAGAGATATGAAGTCTCTAAGGCATTTTTTGAGTCCAAAATGCAAGATGGGACTCCCGTAGGTCCATATGTACTCAAGATGATTGGGTACGTAGAAAACCTACAAAGGCTGGGATTCCCACTTGGCCAAGAGCTGGCCACTGACCTAATCTTGCAATCTTTTCCACAAGCCTACAATCAATTTATCATGAATTATAACATGAATGAAATTGATAAGCCATTGCCTGAGATGCTCAGCATGTTGAGAACTGCTGAGCTTAACCTTAAGAAGGGAAAATCTGACACCATTTTGATGGTGCACAAGAAGAAAGGCAAGGGAAAGCCTAAAGGTAAGGGAAAGTCCCAAGCCAAGGGCAAAGGCAAAGAACTTAAACCCAAAGGAGGGGTAGCCAAGAAAGGGGCTTGCTTCCACTGCAAGGAAGTCAACACCGAAGCGAATCGCAAAGCTTACCTGGAAGATCTTAAGAAGAAAAGAAGTGAGAATTCTACTTCAGGTATAAATGTTATAGAAGTCAATCTATCTATTTCTTCATCATGGGTATTAGATACCGGATGTGCATTTCATATTTGTACCAATGTGCAGGCGCTGAGAAATAGCAGGGCATTGACAAAGGGCGAGGTGGACCTACGAGTAGGCAATGGAGCAAGGGTTGCTGCTGTTGCTGTAGGAACTTATGATCTATCTTTGTCCTCTGGGCTTGTACTAGAATTAGATGAATGTTGTTATGTGCCTGCTTTGACTAAGAACATCATTTCAGTTTCTTGTTTGGACAAGAAAGGATTTTCATTTATAATAAAGGACAAATGTTGTTCAGTTTATTTAAATGACATGTTCTATTGTAGTGCACCTCTAATGAACGGACTCTACTTTCTAGACTTAGATAGCCCTATCTATAATATAAGTACCAAAAGGTTCAAGTCAAATGAGTTGAACCAAACCTATCTCTAGCATTGTCGCTTAGGTCACATAAATGAGAGTCGCTTATCTTAGCTCCATAAGGATGGGCTGCTAGACTCATTTGATTTTGAATCATATGAGACATGCGAGTCTTGCCTTTTAGGCAAGATGACCAAGACTCCCTTTATTGGACACAGCGAAAGAGCAACAGACTTGTTAGGACTTATACATAGTGATGTATGTGGCCCTTTCAATGTTGCTGCTAGAGGTGGTTACAGGTACTTCATTACATTTACTGATGACTTCAGTAGATATGGTTATGTGTATCTTATGACACATAAATCAAAATCCTTTAAAAAGTTCAAAGAATTCAAGAATGGAGTACAAAACCAGCTTGGTAGGAGTATTAAGATACTTCGATCAGATCGAGGTGGTGAATACCTTAGCCATGAGTTTCGTGACTATCTAGCTGAGTATGGGATTCTATCCCAACTCACTCCTCCTGGAAAACCACAGTGGAATGGTGTATCCGAAAGGAGGAATCGTACCCTATTAGATATGGTACGATCTATGATGAGTCACACAGATCTTCCTATATCCTTTTGGGGATATGCTCTAGATACAGCAGCCTTTACCCTTAACCGTGTACCATCCAAGGCTGTGATAAAGACACCATATACGATATGGATAGGGAGAAATCCCAAGATGTCTTTCATGAGGATTTGGGGTTGTGAGACTTACGTTCGACGTCAAGTCTCAGACAAACTGGGACCCAAATCCAATAGGTGCTATTTTATTGGATATCCCAAGGATACAAAGGGATATTACTTCTACATTCCCAGTCAGCACAAAGTGTTTGTGGCAAAGACTAGAGTTTTTCTAGAAAGGGATTTTGTTTCTAGAAAAACTAGTGGGAGTACCTTCGATCTTGAAGAAATTCAAGATAAGGACCATAGCACTAAGGCCTTGATGGAGGTTGAACAGGAACCACAAAGTGTTGTGGGTGATGAGGTTGTTGCACAAAGAGTTGTGGAACAACTACCTGTTCAGGTAGACCTACCTCTTCGCAGATCTGATAGGGTACATCGTTAGCCTGAGAGATACTCATTTCTCTTATCTGACCATGATGATGTTATGCTCATTGAGAATGAACCTACCTCCTATCAGGAAGCTGTGATGAGCCCAGATTTTGAGAAATGGCTAGAGGCCATGAGATCCGAGATGGAATCCATGTACACCAACCAAGTATGGACTTTGGTTAATCCACCTGAAGGGGTCAAACCCATTGGGTGTAAGTGGGTCTTTAGGAGAAAGACTGGCATGGATGGACTTACACATACCTATAAGGGTCGATTGGTGGCTAAAGGTTTCAAGAAAATTCATGGTATTGACTATGATGAAACCTTTTCTCCAGTGGCGATGTTTAAGTCCATTCGGATCTTGCTTGCTATTGCAGCATACCACGATTATGAGATCTGGAAGATGGATGTCAAAACTACATTTCTGAATGGAAATTTACTCGAGGATGTGTACATGACACAACCTAAGGGTTTTGAAGATCCACAGTATACTAGGAAATAATGCAAGCTGCAAAGGTCCATTTATGGGCTAAAGCAAGCCTCTCAGAGCTGGAATCTTCGATTCGATGATGCGATCAAACAGTTTAGTTTTATCAAGAATGAAGATGAACCCTGTGTCTACAAGAGGGTTAATGGGAATACAATTGTCTTCCTTGTATTGTATGTGGATGACATACTGCTCATTGAGAATGACATCCCTTCGCTACAGTCTGTGAATACTTGGTTGGGGACGTGCTTCTCAATGAAGGACTTAGGTGAAGCAGCCTGTATTCTAGGCATCAAGATCTATAGAGATAGATCTAAGAGATTGCTTGGCCTAAGTCAGAGTATATACATTGACATGGTATTACTATGGTTTGCCATGCAGAATTCCAAGAAGGGATTTCTGCCAGTGTCACATGGTGTGAGTCTTTCGAAGACTCAAAGTCCCTCTTCTAGAGAGGAGAGAGACCGCATGGATAAGATCCCTTACGCATCTGCTATAGGATCTATCATGTACGTCATGCTGTGTACTCATCCTGATGTCTCGTATGCTTTGAGCATGACGAGTAGATACCAGTCAGATTCAGGTGAGCGTCACTGGATAGTAGTCAAGAATATTCTTAAGTACTTGAGAAGGACTAAAGAATATTTCTTGATATTTGGAGGTGATGAGGAGCTAGCTGTAAAGAGTTACAGCGATGTCAGCTTCCAAACTGACCAAGATGATTATAGATCACAGTCAGGGTTCGTGTTTTGCTTGAATGGTGGCACTGTGAGCTGAAAGAGTTCCAAGTAGGATACAGTTGCTGATTCTACAACAGAGGCCGAATATATCGATGCTTCCATCTCATTCGAGAGATTATCGATAGAGGAGATGTGAAGATTTGTAGAGTACCCACAGAGGCTAACATCGCAGATCCCTTGACCAAGACTTTGGCACAGAAAAAGCATGATGGTCGCACTAGGTCATTAGGTATTAGATACTACGGTGATTGGCACTAGTGCTAGTGAGAGATTATTAGTGAAAGCCCTAGAGTCAATCATGTGATGATTGTTGTATGGACTTTATTGTATCATATTTCTATTTATAAAGGCATGGTTATTATATTTACTTGTATTGGTGCCAAATAACTAAATATAATAATGTCCTTGAGTAGTAGGTTCTTATCTATATCAATCGATTGGTTGAATCGATAATGAGATGATATAGAGAACACTACTCTTAATCATTCCTAGTCGAGTATTAACATTCAGGGACAATGTTAATGCGTAGAGACTAGCATGTAGGTCAACACGATGATTTGATCTCACAAGTCATGGATATGAGATATCAAGTTGACACATGGGTATGCATTGGAGAATGTATACTGAATGACCTGCCATGAGAAAGTATCATGGATCGTTATATGAGTGTCATATACTTTCTCATGTGGCTATTAGTATGACTATTAGTCCTTAGACCTGAAGTCACCATGGTTCCCTACATAAGGAGTTGCATACTTTGGCTTCATCAAATGTCACCCGTAAATGGGTGGACTATAAAGGCGATTACTGGGTATGTAACAAATTATGCGGAGGGATGTGAGTGATGTAGATGTGATCTATCTCTCCTATATGATGGGGGTGACATTGATATTCTTGATAGAGTGAGACCACGAAGTGCATGACCATGCCCAAATGAGTCAATATGAGATATTGAGCTCATTTGATTAGAGTGAGTCTACTTGGAGTTCAAGATTTAGATTGTACCGAGGATGACACGGTCTATGCCTCGATTGGTCAATCTAGATGTCAAGGATAGAGGGACATTGTCACACATTGTGAGAGTCACAATTAGTAGTTACAAAGGTGATGTTGGAGCTCAACATTCTTGTAACTTGGGTAGCAATGATGTGTTGCTAGATACCGCTCATTGCTTATGTTCCTAAATCGGTTTAGGGACATTGCCAACGTTACAAGAACCTATAGGGTCACACACATAAGGGCAATTAGATGGAGATTAGGTTCATATGATGAACCATGAGGATTAGGTTCATGGGATGAACCAAATTGGATTAAGAGTAATCCTAATTAGACTAATTGAGTTGGACTCAAGTTGATTCAAGTGTTGAATGAGTCTAATTTAGATTTGATTCATCAAATCAATTTAAATTAAATGAATAGAGATTCATTAAATTAAATTGACTTGAATCAAATGGTTGGATTTTATCAACCATGGGAGATAAGAGGTCAAGTTTGACTTGACTTGAGAGGGAAGATGAAAGGTCAAGTTTGACTTGACCAAATGTCATGTCATGATGATGACTTGGCATGGCCGGCCAATGATGATGCTCCACATCATCATTGACTTTGTCATGTGGTGCCACCTCATGAGGGAGACCAAGGGTCATGGGAGTTACATGCATGCATGTAACCTCCCAAGCCTTGATGTGGGCGGCCACTTTAGGAGTTTTGATGGTGGAATTCATTTGGTAAGTTACACTCTAACATCTTCTTCTTCCTTGCATCATCTTCTTCCTTGGAACTTTCCTCTTGCTCTCCCAAAAATCCTCCATTGTCGAGACCTTCAAGGAGTGCTAGCACACTCAAGATCATCTTTTCTCCACCTATTGCTTGTGTGGATACCAATAGAGGAGTGTGCACTTGACACTCTCAAGTTCCGGCAATCCTTTTGGACGAGAGGGATAAGCGAAGGGCATCGCTTCAAGGGTAACGATCTCACCTTCTAGATCTAAGGTAGATCTAGGGTTTTTAGTAAACACATACATGTTTTTGTTTTTAATCCATCTTCGCACGGATCCGTGGCCGGGGCTTCCGAGGTTTCCACAACGCAAAAAGCGGTTTTTGCGGCTCAGAAAAACCCCAACATAAAGAACGACATTCAAGGTTATATAACAACAATTGTTACTAAACTTCAAATGGTAGTCCTTTCTATTTAAACAAGAAATAAAAATAATGTTCTTTATTAATGTAGGAAAAAAATAACAATTGTCCAGTTCTAAGACAAGTCCACTAGGAAGCTTCAGAAAATATGTTCTGACGGTGATAGGTGCAATCTTTGCTCCATTGCTGACTCGTAGATTCGCTTCTCCCTTGACAAGTCTTCTGCTATTCCTTAGCCTCTGTATGTCATTACATATATGTGAGCCACACCCGGTATCAAATATCCAAGCATTAAAGGAAATAGCATAATAGTCAATAACGAAGATACCTGAAGAGGATGGGGCATTAGTTGCCGACTTCTTCTTCAAGGACTCAAGATAGATCTTGCAGTTCCTTTGCCAATGGCCTATCTTGCCACATGGCATGTGCCCTTTGGAGCTGACTCTCCAATCTTGGCCTTCTTCTTCTTCCCCTTTGGTTGTTGCTTTGACTTCCTCTTAGAACCTTTCTTCGAGGAGTCAACCAACATCATCGTCTTCTGTTCTTTAGTCATGGAAGGTTCTACAGTCTTAAACATATTGATCAGCTCGAGAATGGTGGATTCAAGAGTGTTCATCCGATAGTTCATCACAAATTGTGAGTAACTCTTAGGCAAACTATGCAGAATTAAGTCAATACTTAATTCATGATTCATTGCAAACCCTAGTGATCCTAGCCGCTCAATGTACCCATTCATCTTTAGTACAAACTGTACTGCAAGTGAACCCTCCTCCATCTTTGAGCTAAAGAGAAGCTTCGAGACCTCGAACCTTTCGGATTTCAACTGCTCATCGAAGAGTTCATGAAGATGGTTAATCATCGTGTAAGCATCCATATGCTCATGCTACTTTTGTAGCTCATGAGTAATCATTGCTAGCATGATGCAACTGGCAAGCTCAGAATCAGTCGTATGCTTCTGATGGGCCAACATTTGGTCTGGAGTTGCATCATGTTCAAGACTGGTGGGAAGAGGCTCTTCAAGGACATAAGTAAGCTTCTCAATCTTGAGAACAATTCTCAAGTTTCGAAACTAATCCAAGAAGTTAGGCCCAATCAGTTTGTTCGATTCCAAAATTGGATGCAGATTAACAAACGACATTATCAAATGATTAACCTAGAAATACAAAACCGAGAATGTAAGAGAGATGATTTGATATGTAAACAATTTACATATTAGACTCCCACTCACTTTTCGAATTCAAGAGCCCTTACTTTGAATTCGGGAGATCGTAGGTTTTCTCCAAGTGGGTTGATATCCACTATAGATAAGAACAACCTTGACGTTAGGCCAACAAGCTATTCTTAGCTATAGTGGTAGGTATCAAGTATACCGATTACATATCGTGTATATGTAACTATAACATTATGCTATAAACTATTTCAATGTTTGCATAAATATTGGGTTGTTAACACATTAACAAGTATATATCAAATGTATATCACCCGACTTCACCTCTATCCACATTAACCTTGGCATGAGGTCAACAAGCCAATGCTTCAAGTTAAAGCTAACACGTTAATCATGAGATCATATCTCTATGGTTCAAACATATCTAAGTTCAGGTTGAGCTTGACGTGGGCCAACAACTAAAACAAGAAATTAGACTCTTGTTCTTACCATATTAACAGTAGGTGTAAACTTTAAAATTTGTATAAGGGTTTTATGTCTCATCTTCATGCATATGTTTTATCTATATGACATCGCACACATGATATATTTGATGACATGTCACAACACACGTATGACAAAATGTATCTAATCATGACATACTACATGACATGTGATATGATAAGATTATATCATAGTTGTCATTATATTATTTTGGAATAAAAATATGATTAGGAATTTGGCTTCCATAAATCAATATTCCTTGATTAAATTAGGAAACAATTTCCAAATTTAATATCATACTTTTGTCTAGGGAAGAATATTAAAGATAAAGTATATTTTAGAATCTAGATTTCATAAATCATGATTCTTTAATTAAATAAGAATTTAAATCCGAATTTAATATTATATTTTATCTAAGAAATATATTAAAATAAAATATGATTTAGAATCTTGATTTCATACATCATGATTCTTTAATTAAATAAGGAATTAATTATAAATTTAATTTTATATTTTATTTGGTAATATTTTAAGAAATAAAATATGTTATAGAATATTGATTTCCATAAAACAAAATTTCAAAATTAAATTAGGAAACAATTTCCAATTTAGTTACATACTTTATTTAAGGAAACAAATACCTATCAAGAAAATATAATTAATTAGGAAACAATTTCCAAATTAATCTTTCTTAATCAAATATTTCCAAAAATATTATTTCCTAAATTATGGAATTTCCATATTTGGAATTTTCAAACAAATTAGGAAACTTTCCAAAAATGAAAATTTTTCCAAAATAGAAAATTTTCCAAAATAATTCTACGACCAACTACGACTTCAGAAATTTATTTTATGAATATGTCAAGCACGTCGACTGATACTCAGTAGGGTTACGTGACGCGTGTAGATGTGTTTTTGTCGTTTCATAAATGAATGCAACGGAATAAGATATAATAATTTCCTAAATTATTACAACACGCACATCCATGCATGCAAGATTACAACACGTACGGACATATCCGTCAAATAAAATTTTACATTAAATTAAGAATAAAATCCATTTTATCCTAGGTATACCTTTCGAATGATGTTGAGCCGGAAGGGCATCAGTCGTACGATGCTAGTGGAGCTTCGTCTCTACTCATGTCCACGTCGAATCTTCAGAAGGACGACTTCTCTAAGTCATGAGTTTGACCTTCTCTTCGCTACTAGACTAAGAAGGTCGAGTGATCAAAGAGAAAAAAAGTTGGCCCAATAAAATAGGAAACAACTCTTGTTTCTTTGGTGGCCGATGGCAAGCTCCAAAACCCAACTCTCCTAGGTTCGGCCAAGGGCACAAAGGAAGAAACCTTTGTTCCAAGCCTTGGCAGAAATTCCTCACTCCCTTGGGGAGGAGTTGGCCGGACCTAAAGCAAGAGATGGAGAAGGAGTAGGTGGCAAGGAGGAAGAGGAGGGGATTAAGCAAGACCAATTATTTAGGTTTTAGACTTTATAACTCTTTATATAGGCTCTAAACTTAATGGGTTATGGGTTAGTGGATCAAATCCATAAGTCCATAACCATTAAGGCTTAATATAATCCATTAAACCCTAATTGATTAAAATAAAATAGGTTTGATTTATAATTAAACCTCTTAAGGCCCAACCCGTCTTCACAAGACGTGCTCCTTTCGCATTTTCGACTTGACAAATATTTCCATATTTGTCATGTGTTTAGTCCAACCAAACTCGATCTCTCTCGATCGTGAGAATCCAATTCTCAAACTCGTCTTTAAATATCTTTGAAGGATTCGTTATGCGTGTGACCTTATAGGTTCTCAATTTATATTGGTCGTCCATAATTAATCATTAATTATGGAACGATCATGAGTGACACCTAGTAGTACATCATGATCCCCAATTAATCAAAAAATCAACGGTTGATCTCGGAACCATTTTCAACCCTTCAAAGAAGCAATGAAGCATGACTCATTCCTTTCACTTGTCTTATACTCACTTGGTTTAGGACATGATCTATTATGTCAGCCCCCACTAGGCTGACTACGTCACACCTAGCCCAAGTAATACTTCCTCGTCTAGTGGATTCTAATTACTTCGACATGCATCCAAAAGTATCATACTCTTCACATGCAATGCTTTAGCCAAAGACTTTGAGTAATAATCCGATGAGTGGCCATAGGGTATACATCTCCTCGTAAGGAATAGTGAATTCTTTGTTGGTTATTCAAACACCTTCGGGCATTTCAACTTATACCCAATCATCCCTTACCCACACCTCCATAGATATGTATCGACTAAGATGTCAAAATATAAGTCTCTATGACCAAGATGACTTGAATACCTCAAGTCAAAGGAAACTCGCACTCGAGCTACAATAAGAGCTTCACTGACATATCTTATATATAGAGAACCATGTGAAGTCTTACAGCATGTCACTCCAATGAACTAGTTACCCATAACCAACATCCACGTTTATCTCTTGACATCACAATGTCTCTAGCCAGTGAGAAGCAACTGCTTGGATAAACCAAGGAGTATAACCCGTGCTAGTCTTACAGAATCGATGATGTTCGAACTCATCAATTCATTGACTAGGAATTATTTTAATACTTCATAATTACACATGTAGAGATACTCACTAGTTGTGATCCAATCACAAATTTTCTCATGCTATGAATCGTATTGCAGACATTCAGTAAATGAGCTTAAGATCCAATCAAACACATATGAAATGTGCACTCGAATAGTGAATCTTTATTTATCAAATAAATAGTCATAAGGTGATTGCCTTAAGACACCTCTCAAACATAACACTATCCCATAAGCCCAACTTGTTGCTTCTCATGCCAAAGTATAATGAGGGTTTTCTAACATAAACCCTTTCATTTCTCCCTCTTTGGCATACATCAAAAAATCTACTAAGATTTTCAATGTCTTATCTACCAATGATATCATTCATTCACACCTTGATCCAAAATCATCTTAGATCCCTTCACTTTTCTTAGTGGCAAAACCTTTATCACTAAATAAGAGACAATTCTTCACTCTCCCCCTTTTTTATATTCATCCTTGATGGGCAAACTCCCTCTAAAGGATTGCTTCCCTTTGACTATTGCACCAATAATGTTCTTGGAGAGTTCCTAAGCTTATAGGAAATCTAAATCATAAAAAATAAGGGTAAAAGTTCAAACTTTAACTTTAACCTCCCTTAAAATTTGATCTCCACCCTAATCAACTCTCTAATTCATTTTCATTGAAAATTTCACCCTTCCAATGCTTCTCTAAGCATATCATAGGGTTAGAAGCAGTTAGGGTATATAGAGGTGCTAATAAATAGCTAAACAACCATTATTCAGCCAAAATCAACTTCGACAGTCGACTATGTCAGCAATCAATCGACTGCCACTACCTTTAGTCGACTGCTCCATGAAGCAGTCGACTGGTTCCTGCATATTACATAAATCAAATTTTCAGAATGAAATTTGAAAAATCATAAGTAATTATATATTTTTCGAAAAATCATGAAATTGTACATTACTTATATCAAGTAAAATAGGTAAAATAATTTTATATTAAAATATCCATTATTTTGAAGGATTGATACAAAGATCAAAACCATTAAAAACTTCAATATTTTTGCCTAACTTATATCAACATCTTCAATGGTAATTGCTATCAAAAGATAGACTTCACAAAGATTTTCTAAAATAATTTTAAAATATTTTTCAAACCCCTATTTTCAATCATGGTCAATGAGCTAAATGCACATAACTTATATATTAGCTTTTCTCATGATCTCTTTCTATGATTGAAAAAGTTTAAGTTCATTTTGATGTACCATATAAGACATTGAACTTATCTCAATTTCCTAACATCTCACATGTGTCTATGGTATATCAATACACACACATGTCATCCTATAGGTTTTGTGAAATGTGGATTTTATTCTTCCCTATATCTAAGGTTTCATGCATTATATATAGGTGTATCCATTTGATTCCTTTATCTAAGATTTCAAATAATGTAACTTGTCCCTAAATCCAATTTCAATAAACTTAATGCATGAATTATGATAATGACATATATAGATTGCATAATTTAAGAATATTTTCTCATGATTCATGATGTCATGACATGATATAGATAAACCTAAGTATTAGCCATGACATAAATCAATCTAAATACTATCATGACATTTTAAATGATCATATGAAGCATGATGTCATGACATGGTATAAAAACAAAGTATGACAAATTTTATAATATCAAGGTATAAAAATACTTAAGTCTTAAGCTTAATTTCATTTTCTAAAATTATACCCAATTTGTCATTATGACAATTTAACCCTCAAGTATGCCAAAACCATAACTTGACACACTTTGACTCTAACCTAATTTGTGCAAATTATGATCAATTTTTCAAATTTTCATAATTTCTATTGGCACATCCTAAAATCTTTTAGGATCAACTTCTAAACTCATTTCCAAGGTATCACATTACCTTGAAAATGTCATAAAGCGTCAACTCTACCATGGTTAAGTTAACTATCCATTCATTTAAGGTTGACACACCATACACCCATCTAGCATGAAGGGATCACACTCCTAGGAACCCAACACCTATTAGAGCTCCTTGGGTTTACAAGGTACTCACTCGGGATAACCTCCCTAAGTACCTTTTTAATGACCCTCTTAGGCTTAGAAGTCTTGGTCATTTTGGTCTCATCTAGGTTAACTTTAGGGATTGCCTCCCTTATAACCTTGCTAATGATTTTCTTAGGCTTGGAAGCTTTATTCATTTGAGTCCTATCACGGGCAACTTTAGGGATAACCTCCCTTATGACCTTGACACTCCTAGACCTAGAGCTAGTACCATAGCTATATGGAATACTATAGTAGGTAGGCTTATCTATCTTGGACTTAGGCTTGTGATCCAAACTTTTTCTATCATTGAGTGACTCTTGCCTACCACAACCTTGATTTTGCCCACTAGACCCATTAATCAACTTTTCCATCCTTGTAAGGGTCTTTTCCAAATTTTCAGGTTTTGACCTCAAAACTTGATTTTTTTTTCTTTTCAATTTCCCAATTTTTGAATTTTTGTTCTTTCTTAGGGAATTCCTCTTTCTAGGCATATGTCTATCTTTCTTAGGATTAATTCCTAGATTGTTCTTATCATGGTTATCTCTAGAGTTCTCCTGAGGTGTTGACTTATCCTTAACCCTAAATTCATGAGATTTTGCACCTAAACAAAAAGCCTTGCTACTAGCATGCTTTTTATGATAAATTGCAAGTGTATTGAAATTCGATATACCACTAGCATGCTTCTTATCATTAATAATTGAGATTGCATTATTAAATATTACCTTAGGGTTTGCCTTAGCTCCCCCTACATGTGAAGCTCCTCCTTTGTCCTTGCTACGGTGCCTCCCCCTAGGACATTGACTCTGGTAGTGCCCGTTTTGGTTGCATCAAAAGCACACTATGTGTTCCTTGCCTTTTCGTATAGGGGCTTCAGTTTCCTTTGACTTTTCTTCCACCTTAAGTGCTTGAGTCATCTTCTTGACTCTTTTTGGGCATTTGCTCTTATAATTATTGGTGCAATCCACCCAGGTCATGATTGACCAGATTCGAGTTGGACTCGAGTAGTGTTTTGATGTTTGACAATGTTTTGAGAATATTGTTGATACAATTGACCTAGGTCATGATTGACTGGACTTGAGTTTGACTCGAGTAGTATTTTGATGTTTGACGATGGTTTAACCATTGTTTGACTATATGGTTGACATGGGGTTGACCATATGTTGGAAAGTCCAAGTCATGGGTACTTGGCATGGAAAGTCCAAGCATGGACCTTGGCAAGGGAAAAGTTCAAGCTTGAGTCTTGGCAATATGAAAGTCCAACATAGGTTAGCAAGGAAAGTCCAAGGGATTTGATATTGGCAGCGTAAAGTCCAAGCGGGAGTCTTGGCAGCATAAGTCCAATGATTGGTGGCGTAAAGTCCAAGCGGGAGTCTTGGCAGCGTAAGCCCAATGTGTCTTGGTGGTGTAGACCACATTTGCATGACAATAACTGATGGAAGCACATGAAGGCTAGCGTATGGATGAACAAGTCATGGATGACTTGGAGGGATTTGATAGGCGTGAGGCTGACAGAAATGGCTAGAAGGCTTAGGTCTAGGCTAAGGGTGGTACAGTAAGTATGAGGGCATTATACTAGGTGTTAAAACCTCATGGATGAGGTTATCAGTCGATTGATATTATGGGCAGTCGACTGATGTGAGTCGACTAGTGTTCGACTGTAGGAAATGACCTATCAGTTGATTGCCAACATTGGAGCAGTCGACTAATGGCCCGAGCAGTCGACTGATATGGCCATCAGTCGACTGATGGTCGAGTTTTCGGAGATAGAAAGTTTCTGAGTCGACTATTAGGGTTTGACAGCCGAGTGATGGCTTGATCAGTGGACTGATGTGCATGATCAGTCGACTGATGATCTATCCATTGGAACTTATCCAATGTGGCTCGGGCCGTTGTGAGACAATGGCTACAAGAGCAGTCGACTGATGGTCTCGATCAGCCGACTGCTAGGTGAAATCTAGCCCGAATGCAGGTTATAAAAGCAGCTCGTGGAGAGGAATTTGGCTATCAATTTCTTGGGCGATTTAGAGCGATTTGTTGGTGCAAATCAGGGTCTTCAAAGCTAGTCTAAGACAATCAACAAGCAAGTTTCCAAAAGATCTTTTGTAAAGTGTTCTTTATATTCTTTTGTTGTATTTACTTGTATATGCTTGTTGTTCATTGTATTACTTAGGGTAATCACTTGTACGAGATTTCTCCACCTTCGACGTGTTGTCGAGAAGGAGCATTTTGATTAGTGGTGTTGTTTGCATCGCTAGAGTTCATTTGAGCTCAATCCGTGGAGTAGGAACCTTGAGGTTTCGAACCACGTTACATCATTATGTATTGGTGTATTTGTATTTGTCTTATGTATTTGTCTCTACATTTGTATTTCTATATTCAGCTATGCTAACAACGATTGTAGAGATGCAAGCATGAACGATACCCATCGACGCATCGAAATGCTATTCACCCCCCTCTAGCGGTCATCAACCTTCCAATAATAATGTCCTATTTCCCTTGTTATGTGATTTTTATTTCTAATACCTATGTTTGAGTTACCTTCTTGGATGGTAGTAGGGGAACCTTGAGGTTGTTCTTCACTTCTCCAGATGTGGAATGCTCCTCTTCTTATTCCGGTGTTGAAGCTCTAACCTCCCCCTCAATCCTAAAGGTGGAGACTACCTCCAACTCTTCTACTTCTTCTTCGAAAGTTGAACATCTTTCAATCTACGAGTCTACATGCTCTTAAGCCAATGAATATTTTTCCTTAGACTCCTCCTCTACTCATGTCAGTGAGGGATTCTCATGAAACTCTACCAATTTGCTCCATAGTTCCTTGACATCCTTAAAATCACCTATCTTAGGCAAGATATTGTTTGGTACCAAATTAACTAGCATTTTGATTACCTTGTCATTTATTTCGAATTTTTGGACTTGTTCCTCGATTCATTTCTTCTTCTTGAGAATTCTCCCCTTCTTATCCTTCAAAGCTTCGAAATCTTGCATCAAAACAATCCAATTTTCTATTTCACACATTATAAAATATTCCATCCTACCTTTCTAATACCTAAAATCGTCACGGTCGAAGACGGGTGAAGCTAGGATGTTGTATATAAGTCCATCATTGAGAAACTCCATTTCTCTTCTACTACTCTAATATTTGCTCTCGCAACGATTAGTCCTTGAAGAGTAGCCTTACTTTGATACTAATTGTTGGGGACCATTTGGTGGGCTAGAGGAGGGGGGGGGGGGGGTAAATAGTGATTGTCGATTTCTCTCGATTGCGTTAGCGTGTTCATGTCTCTACAAAACATTAGCACATCGGAATAGACAAAAACAATAGAAACGAAAACACGACACAAACACAACACCAACCACACACAAACACAATACCAATTTTATGTGGTTCGAAATCAACCCCAGTGCTTAGGCGATTGATCTCGATTCTCGACAGATTGACAATGATAGATCGACCCATCCCTTCCACTACAAGAAAATAGAATTTTAGAAATAAAATTTTAAAATGGAATTTAAATCTATTTTAAATATTTATAAATTAGACATGGATTTACAATAAAATTACTGATTTGTTATATATATATAATTTTAAAATAGAATTTAAAATTAATTATAAATAAATTTTTATAAATAAAAATAAATACCGATTAGAAATTAAATTTGATATGAAATTATATTTATTATAAAATATGTTTAAAATAATTTTAAACAAAAAAATTCTATTTATAATTTATATAAATTTAAAAAATTAAAAATTATACATTTACTTATTTTTAATAGACTAAAGCTTTATTTATTTGATGGACAATAATCTATAAATTTTGCATGTATTTTTTACTCTATGATGCAGAATAATAAACTTTGAAAGGTCATGACTTTTGCCTCTTGATGACCATGGGACACATAATATATGAAATCAAAATTTATTCAGAGATCTATAATGATTACAATAAACCATGTAATGAACTAGTTTTAGGCTCAAAAAGACGATTTAAACCTTTTTTTTTGGACGTTTCAAATGATACTCATCCTATTTTTATATTATTTTTTATTTTATTTTATAATGGAGAGGGGCATTTTTATCTTTTGTAGAGTTGAGAATTTCGAGTCTATTTAAACATCTATTTAATTGTTTTTGAGTAGTTTTTTTTTTATCAATAATATTCCATCATTTCTTTCTTTTTCAAAACGATGAATTTTGATTGCCTACTTTTTTAGTATTATGCCGAATCAATGAGACTTTAGAAGATTGTTTTCGATATTCAAGTTTGAATCAACGGAACCAATATAGATTCCGCTGCATCACTCCAAATAGTTAAGATAAATGTTGATTAATGATGATGGTCAAACAATATGATTGATGATGTTTTATTTGCATTTGTATTAGTAATTTAGGCAACCAAATTTTAAACATGATTTTTTTTTCATAGGACAACAAGGATCTTTACACATAAGAAGTTGCAACGTAGGGACAAGTGGCCTCTACTTGTGCTTTATCAAAATAGTTTAAGAATTTCTTTGGCTCTATTTGTGCTTTCAAAGGACTTATTTGTATTTAATATTTCTAGGACCTTTTCAAAAAAGTGAAACTTAATAACCTGGCTTGCTCCTATTCTTTCCCTCCAGTCCCGTGCGTCCGTTCTTCTCACCATGGCTTTTTTCATCGCCCACCATTGTGGTTTCCCTCTCGTGCATCCCGTCTTCTCACCTCAAAGTGAAGGCAAAGGAGGAGGCAAAGGAGAAGGGGTCGTTGGATTGTTTTTCATCACTGCTCTCTATTGTTGTTCACTAGTTGCTATTGATGGATTGTTTTTTCGCTGTCATATTGTTGCCGGTAGACTTCCACTTCATGAAAAAGGAGAAGGGGTCGCATATGAAGGCAAAGACAAGTTCATCGTCGATAGACTCCGAGGCAATATAAGGGAAAGTAGCGGAGGAAGGTGACTTGGTGGGCACCAGAGAAGTCGGCTAGGATTTGTCTCTTGATCTCACTATTATGCGACACTTTGAAATTATATTTATCTTTCTTCGAATTTTAACAATGGATCATAATTGTCATTTTAGGGTTTTGGTCATTTATAAAATTGATAAGGAATATATGTGTTTTCTTTTCAGGCTTGTACTGAAGTACGAAGAAGGGGTTCAAAATTTTCTTACACAAGCTAGGAATTATGCCACAACACATAAAGTAATCTTATTTCCTTGCAAACATTGTCAAAATAAAAAGTATATGAAATTTGAATAAGTGTATGATCACTTAATTATGAAGGGGATTGATCCTTCATACACTATTTGGATCTTCTATGATAAAAGTTATACCTCACAATTTCAAAGTGAAGGCAGGTTAAGAGGAGTTCAAGAAGAGGAGGATGTAAGTAGAGAGACATATCACTTATATAGAGATGTCTTTGTGACAGAAGAAGAGGTTGAACATATTATGTTTGAGACATGAGACTATAAGTTTGCTAATTTATTAGATGCAGAAGCTCCTCTCTTCCCTGGTTGTACAACTTATACAAAATTGTTAGCAATTGTCACATTATATAATTATAAGTCCACTAATAGTCACATTGATAATAGTTTAAAGTGCTTCTTAATATCTTAGGTGACATGCATCCAAAAAAAAATACACTTCCAAAAAATATTTACTGAATGAGAAAGTTGTTGAATCCATTTGATTTAGGATATGAGAAGATTCATGCTTGCCCGAATGATTATTGTAAATTTAGAAAGGAGCTTAAAAATTAGGACTCATGCCCAAAGTGTGGTTCCTCAAGATGGAAGGTGGACAAAATCATTACTAAAGTTTGTAAAGGAATTCCAAAAAAGGTGCTACGGTATTTTCCTATGATACCTAGATTGAAAAGGATGTTTAAATTAAGAAGAAATGGTGGAAGACTTGATTAGGTTCTCCAACCACAAAAGTTAAGATCATATGATTTGTCATCTAGTTAATTCAGTAGTTTGGGATACAGTAAATCATAAGTAGCTAAATTTTACATCGGATCCTAGAAATCTATAGCTTGGTCTTACAACAAATGGATTCAATCCTTTTGGTAACCTTAGTCCTAGATATAATTGTTGGTCAATTATTTTGGTTAATTACAATATTCCTCCATTGATGTGCATGGCGAAGGAAAATCTTATGATAACACTACTTATTCTAGGCTCAAAACAACTAGGAAATGATATAGATGTATATTTGGAACCCTTTGTGGAGGAATTGAAGGAGTAGTGGGACACATTTGTGGAGGCGTATGATGCATTTAGTAAGTCAATGTTCAATCTGCTGGGTATTTTGATGTGGATAATCAATGATTTTTCAACTTATGAAAATCTAGTTGGATGTGCCACAAAAGGTAATTTTGGTTGTCTGATATGTGGTGAAGATGTATGTTATATGTCTCTTAAATATATATTAAAAACTATGCATACTTGGGCTAGGAGAGATTCCTTGCTTCTATCATCAATTTCGTTAGACAAAGAAATGGTTTAATGGGAAAAAAGAGAGAAAAGGGAAATCTAAACCTTTGATTGGGTTAGAAATTTTCAATACAGTGAAAGACATTGAAAATGATCGGGTAAAAAATAAAAGGGTGAGACTATCAGATTACAAAGAAAAAGAGGAAGAAATAGGATAATTCAAAAAAGGTATAACAACTAGTTTAAATGTGGAAGAAAAAGTCAATCTTTTTTAATTTACTGATACTGCTGCTACCTTTTTTTCGTAAATAAGGTGAAAAGTGTGGGGGATCGATCAGCCGCCTAGAGGGGGGTGAATAGCCCTCTTTCATTGGATGCCGGTATTTGCTCGTCTACAAAACTAATTAGCACAATGGAAATAATAAAGCAAGACAAGCAAATAGAAATAACAAGAAAACAAACGCTAACAAAATAGTATAACGTGGTTCACGGCTACGCCGCTAATCCACGGTCCCCGATTCGTCCTCGGTGAATCACTCCGCCAAAACAAATCCACTAATGGTCTCTCCTTTGCACCAAGCTAGGTGGAGGTAACCTTTACAATCAAGATCACTCTTCTTACAATAAGAATGAAGTAAAAACAAGTAAGAAGAGTTTAAAGCTTGTGGAGCACTTGAAAAATCACTTAAAGCATAAGCATTAACCCCTCAAAGCTCCACACCCTCTCTTTTTATAGAGAGGAAGCTTTTCTTCCCGTTGGCCGCCTTCACCGACTCAAGGACCGAGTCATGAGTTGTGAAACTCGCCTAAGCTCCATGTGCGAATTACTAAGCCCTGTAAGACTCCAACGCACATATCAAATCACACTAACAACCTAACTTAAACCCTTTGCCACACACATCAAAACCATATCACGGTAAGAGATTGCCCTAATAATCTCCCCCTTTTTGATGTGTGGCAATCCGTTTAAGTTAGGTAAAAATATTTGATAGAAATTTATAAGGTAAGAAAGCATGTAAACATAAACATGATATAGCAACATGCAACTCCCTCTTAATCCATGAAACTCCCATCCATATTTCTCCTCTTATCATAATTTACTTAAACATAATTATTTCTCCCCCTTTGACACCATCAAACAGATTAATACTAAGTTATAAACACATGACATCAAGTCTAATAGAAGGAAAATACCAAAAATTGGTTTAAGATCTGAATTCAGCCTTTACTGTTGTGATTTTCAGGCCACCAGTCGACTGCTATCAGTATGGCAGTCGACTAGCACAAGGAAATCCGAATTTCTGATTTTCTGAACGAATTTCAGAAATGCATTAAAAATTCTAAAAAATTCGAAAAATCATGAAATTTGGGGAACATAATTCTTATAAGTATATCTATTAATGAAAAATAGTTTTTCATGAAAAATCATTAGATTTTCTTGTTTTTGCCAAAAATTCAAAAGCTTTAAAAACCACTAGGTTTTTGATCATTCTAGTATCAAGTTTACTACCTAGTTTTGCATCCAATTATTTCAAAACATGAATACATAGATTTTAGGGTAAGAAATTGTTTTGAAAATGTGTGAAATATCCAACCATGATCTTTGGGTAATATGTCTATTAATTAAACATAAGTCTTCCCCATGATTGGTCTATTATTGCTATTTGATACCTTAAATGACCATCTAAATGCCATAGGCATTAGTGGACATTTGTATCATCCTAACATCTCACTCATGCTAAGTTTGCAATCAAGGTAGCCTATGGTGAGTGTGAGATGCATCCTAGAGGTATTTGTATATACTTAACCATTGTATTCATGCAATTCTATCAAGGTTAAGTATCAACCTAACAATCCTCATGATCATAAGGGCATATATGAACTAATTTCACATTATGATCATGAAACACATGTATTCATCAATTTATAGTCATGCATTAGGTATTATTTCATGATAATAAGTAAAGTATCACCTAAAGCATGATTTAAGTCTTATTTCTCATGATTATGTGCCAAATATCAAAATCATAAATCATGATTGCAAACATACATAGCAATTCCATTAAATATCATGATTTAAGCATTATTATCTATTTATAGGCACATTATCATCACCTAACACTATTTCAAAAATGTTGTCCCGCCATCCTAAGTCAACCAAAATATGATATAGGTCAAGTCCATATGGTTGACTACCCTAGGGTTTTCCTAACCCTTAAGGATGGATTTTGAAACCCAAAATAAGTTCTTGCCTATGGGGTTCACTAGAAATTCCTTAGGAATCCATTTTCTAGCTATTACCTTCTTCTTATCTTGTCCCCTAGCAATTAGGCATTTATAGGCCTTTTCATTTTTCTTTTCTTTATATCCTAGGCCTTTCTTGTTAAAACTTGCTCTTTGGCTCCCAATTATCATGTTCAAGGTGTTGGAGCCTATAGTAAACTTTTCTAGGGCTTTGGTTAAATAATCTACTTTCTCTCTTAAAGCCCTATTTTCCTCTATGCATGCATCATTAACATCTAATGACACATAAAGATCATGTGAGCATGCATCATCATTATTATCATTAAAACATGCTTTTTCTAGTTTTTGCTCTAAATCTTTAATTTGATCAAGAATGGTTTTATTTTTCTTCTTTGCTCTAAATAAATCCCTAGTTAAGCTAGAAATCATAGAAACTATTTTACTAGGTGAAAGGTTAGTTACCATAGTTTCCATGTCCTCTTCTTCGGATGAGGAGGTAGAAGAGGCTCCCCCTTCACTTGAGCTCCCTCCACTTGAACTTGATCCTTCATTTTCGGAGGAGGAGCAATCCAAGTCATCAAAAGCCATTAGAGCAAGGTTGGTGACGAAAGTGTTCTCCTCTTCCGATGATGATGAGGAGGATGAGGAGGGATCTTCCCAAGTCCTTGCCTTGAAAGCTTTGGTCTTCCCTTTTTCCTTTGCCTTCTTCTCCTCTTCCTTTTTCTTCTTGCTTCCCTTCTTCTTCTTCTTTTCTTCCTTCTTTTTCCTTTCTTCCTTGCTCTTGTTTAGGAGGGGACAATTGTCCCTTATATGTCCCTCTCCTTGGCAATTGTAGCAAATGACTTTTTCCCTTGGTCTTCTTCTCCTATCATTAGATTTATTAAATTGAAAACCTTTTAATGCACGCCTTACCCTCCTTACCATATAAGCTTCTTCCGTGCTATCCATAGAGGAGGAGGAGGATACTTCATCATCGGAGGAGGAGGGGATCTCCATCTTTTTCTTCCCTTTGTTAGCCAATAGTGCCACTCCCCTTGATGGTTGAATTCTTGGCTCTTCTACTACTCCTTCAAGCCTAGATTCATGCAATTCCATAGTGGAGAAAAATTCATCTAGAGTACTTACCTCTAGATTCTTTGAAATATAGAATGAGTCCACCATTGAACTCCACTTGGATGATCGGGGAAAAGCATCTATGGCCTTCATTACCATATCCCGGTTGGAGAGCTTTTCTCCTACACTTGTTAGCCCAATTAAAATCTCTTTAAACCTAGAATGCAATGAAGTTACCTTTTCTCTCTTTTCTAATTTTATGTTGGATAGTTGGGAGCGGAGGAGATCTCTTCTTGCAAGTTTAGCCTCCGAGGTACCTTCATGAAGCTCAACTAGCTTCTCCCACATATCCTTGGCACTTAGGCATTCTCCAATTCTATTTATTTCTTGTTGAGGAAGCACATTGTAGAGATGGTGCTTGGCTTTTGAGTTTGCAAGGTGCTCCTCTCTTTGCCTCTTGGTCCACCTTGACTTCTCTATTGGCTTCCCCTCTTCATCCCTAGGCAAAACGAAACCGGATTCCATTGTAATCATAATATCAAAATCCATTTCGAAAAATACCTCCATTCGCTTCTTCCACCAAGCGAATTCTCCTTCAAACTTCGGTGGATGAATGTTGGAGCCGACCATCTTTGAATATGCTTGTTGTGGCGGTTAGTCCTCGACAAGCTTTCCTTGGCTCTGATACCACTTGTGGGGGATCGATCGGCCGGCTAGAGGGGGGTGAATAGCCCTCTTTCGTTGGATGCCGGTATTTGCTCGTCTACAAAACTAATTAGCGCAACAGAAACAATAAAGCAAGACAAGCAAATAGAAATAACAAGAAAACAAACGCTAACAAAATGGTATAACGTGGTTCATGGCTACGCCGCTAATCCACGGTCCCCGATTCGTCCTCGGTGAATCACTCCGCCAAAACCAATCCACTAATGGTCTCTCCTTTGCACCAAGCTAGGTGGAGGTAACCTTTACAATCAAGATCACTCTTCTTACAATAAGAATGAAGTAAAAACAAGTAAGAAGAGTTTAAAGTTTGTGGAGCACTTGGAAAATCACTTAAAGTATAAGCATTAACCCCTCAAAGCTCCACACCCTCTCTTTTTATAGAGAGGAAGCTTTTCTTTCCGTTGGCCGCCACTAGTCGACTGCTGCCCTTGGCAGTTGACTGCCGCCACTACAACGACCTCTGAACACGTTGGATCTCGACCGTTGTAGTCCAATGAAACACTTGGCAGTCGACTGCTGCCTCCATAGTCGACTGCCCAGTCGGCTACGAGCGGTTCTATGGCCAAACCCTTTCGACACCGATCATTCGCGCGCTTTAGCACGATCGATGTCTTCGGCATTGCCCACATACGCGATCACGGCCCCAAAAAAACCAGTCGAACCACGTTCAACTCAGAGCAATCGACTGTCGTTTCATGGCAGTCGACTGGTGTCGGGAAATCCCATCCGACACTTAGCCAAATGGCCAAGTTTCACCTAAGAGCTACTACCCCTTCCATGGTTACATTCGCTCACTCTCATCTCTCGGAGTCCCTCGCCTTCGAAGTTATCTTCGTCCGCGGCCACTTCCCTAGGCAACATCAGGCGCACGGCTCTGCAATGCTCCTTCGCGTCTCTTACCTCGAAGTCTACTTCCTCCGGCTTCACTCCAAGCTCCTCGTCCGGTGGTCCCTCGGATGCTCCAAGCGCACGGCTTCCGCAAAGCCATCCTACACCGACTCAAGGACCGAGTCATGAGTTGTGAAACTCGCCTAGGCTCTATGTGCGAATTACTAAGTCCTGCAAGACTCCAACGCACATATCAAATCACACTAACAACCTAACTTAAACCCTTTTCCACACACATCAAAACCATATCACGGCAAGAGATTGCCCTAACAAAAAGACCCATGCATAGGACGTTGTCCGAACCAAGTAGCCAGTTCGGCGGGAGGAGTCTGAGAAAAATGGTTCGGGCGTGCAAGTCTGGGGAAATTGACTCAAAAGGACGGTTCGAGGGGGTTGGCACGGCCAGGCAAATTCGAAGATTGATCTGATACGAGACGGATGAGAATCGGCTCGGTCCAACGGGCCTAGAGGTGGTTTGGTACGGGAAGGATAGAAGTTGGTCCGAGCTACCGAAAAAAGTCTAAGAGCTACGCTACACGTGAACGGTAGGTCTAGGCTAGCTTTACTGAAGGTAAGTGGTTGAAAGAGATGGGATAGAATATTTCCCGAAATATAGATAAGAAGTTGTTACACAACAAAAGAGGACCACACATAATATTCGGAGGAGCCTTCACTCTTCGTATCTGTAACAGAATGATTCTCCAGATAAGCAAGGTGGCCACATGTACGATGAAGGAGGTTCAGGGTGCAACAGTTGGCCAGAGGAAGGGGGATAAAAGGGAGGAGGGCAAGAGGAAGGAGATCCGCATTTTTCCAACAGGCAGGAGATAAAGGCACACTCGAAGGGGAGAGCAACCACATCGCCGGAGAAGGAGACAAGGAGAGTAGTGAGCTCCATCCTTTCGATATTTTTTATGTATTGAGCTAATTGTCAGAGGTTTTCTCTTCCACTTTCGGAAGTTTTTTCTACCAAGGAGAAAGTTCATAGTGAAAGTGCTTTGACATCGTAGCTCGTGGGAGAGCTCACCCCCATGGAGTAGGAATTCTCATTCCGAACCACGTTATATCTTGTGTCTCTGTTCTTTGCTTGTGTTGCGTGCATTTTTCTTCTTCATATTTCATTACTGTTGCGGCTGAAGAGAACCCTCCAAGCTTCCCGCATGCTTCCCGACGTTGAAAGGAAGCTGGAAAATCCTTCTACAACCACATCATTTACCACATTGGAGTGCAAGTTATTTAGCTCTCTATTCATTATCTTTTAATGAATTTGTTATATTACTAAACTAATACTATGAAATGTCTTGATGGTTACTTGTAGGTGTCCTTGTTAAAATCATAACTTACATATGATGCACGTTAAAAAGAATATATGCAACAATGTTATAGGCACATTATTAAACGTGAAGAAAAAAAATCAAAGATAGTGTTAATGCCCGCAAAAGATTTGATGCACTTAAAAATTAAAGAAGAATCACATCCTAAAAAAATAGGAGAAAATATGTATCACTTGCCTATTGCACCTTACACATTATCTAAAAAAGAAATGAATGTATTTTGCTCTAGGTTGAAGAAAATAAAGTTACCAGATGGCTATAGTTCAAATATTGGTAATTGTGATTCTTTAAAAGAGCATAAGCTTATTGGCATGAAACCTTATGATTGTCATATTCTAATATAAAAATTGCTATCAGTTGCATTGAGAAGTTATTTATCAAAAGGTTCACGCAATGCTCTATTTCTGTTGTGTGCATTTTATAATGAATTATATAAAAGAGTGTTAGACAAGAACCGTTTACAATAACTCAAGGAGAATATTGTTGAAACTTTATACATGTTAGAAAGGTATTTCCACCAACTTTCTTTACCATTTCGATTCATTTGACAATTAATTTAGTAAGAGAGGCTCATTTCTATGGACTAATCCACTTCCACTGGATGTTTCCATTTGAAAGGTAATAAATATTATACAAAAAATTAAATTTTTCTATAAACAACTCTTAATTGTGAATTTTATTTTATTATTTAGATTTATGAAAATTATTAAAGGTCATGTGAAGAACCAAGTAAGGTTAGAGGGTTGCATAGCTGAGTGTTATCTTGCAGAAGAAAAAAAAAAGAGATTTTGTAGTGCATATTTTCAAAATGCTGCTAGTATTAATATTCGTTCTAATCGAAATAAGGATTTAGAGAATGAATTAATGGAAGGTCGCCCAATTTGTAAAAGAAAAGAAAGGATTTTAGAAGACCATGTGTTGCAAGTCACACATCGATATTGTAGGGATCGATTTGTGCATGCTAGAAGGGGTGAATAGAAATTTCTTCGATTCATCGTTCGTTTGCATTCGTGCTTGTCTACAAGTGTTAATACACAGTAAAATACAAATACAAATACAAATATAAATAGACAATATAAAATTAAAAACAAGCACAAGACAAAGGATTTTATGTGGTTCGGAACTTACGATTCCTACTCCACGGTCAAGCTCTAGTGATGCACACACCACTATCAACTTTTCCTTCTTAGAAACAATCTGGAGTTAGAGAAACCTTGTTCAACAAGTTTATATTACATCAAAAAGGCTCTCCCTAAGGGTGTCAATGTCTCATATCCCAATAAGATCTTACAATCTCCCCCTTGGTCCAAAAACATCTAGAATGCTTTCACTCTTCGTAGTGATAAGTCTCATATCACTAAAGAGAGACAATCCTCACTTCTCCAAATTCTCTCCCTCATGAGGAAGAATACATTCATCATCTCATGATGGATAATCTCCCCCTAAAGGCTTGCTCCCCCTTGACCATTGCACCAACAGTGTCCTTGGAGAGTCCCTAAGCCTATAGGAACACTAAACCATCAAAATTAAGGTTAAAAGTTCAACCTTGAACTTTCACACACATTAAGCTTGATACACACCCAAACAACTATCCTAATTCATATCCAATGAATTTTCACCCTTCCAATGCTTTCCAAAGCATATTCTAGGAGTTAGGAGCGATTAGGGTAGCCTAACATAGCTGAAATATAGGCTAAACATCCTTGTTTATCCGAAATCGATTGATAGTTGACTGAGTCATTGACCTTGACTCGATCATTGCCAATAGCAGCAATCAATTGATTTATGCAAATACAAAAATTTTAAAATGAAATTAAAAATTCATAAGTAATTATACATAATTTGAAAAATCTTGAAACTTCACGTATAATACTTAAGTCAATCATAATGGGTAAAAAATATTTGAAAAATAAAATACCAATTAAATATTGAGATTGATACAAAGTTGAAAAATAAAGAAAAACTTCAATGTTTTAACTCTAATTTGTATCAACTTCATCAATGGTGATTGCTATCAAAAGATAGACTTCACCAAGGTTTTCTAAAATGATTTTGAAATGTTTTTAAAACCTTATATTGAACCATGGTCTATGGGCTTAATGCACATGACTTGTACATATGCTTTCCTCATTATTCATCCATGGTATAAGATGAGTTTTAGTTCACCTAGATGCAAAAACTATGCACCTTGAACTTAACTCATTTCCTAGCATCTCACATGTGTCTAGGGTGTATCAATACACACACATGCCAATGTGAAGTGAGATGTGAGTTTTATTCATCCTAAACTAAGGTCTCATGCATTTTTCTAAGGCAACACTATTTGATTCCTTTATACATGTGACTTCAAATCATGTCATTGTCCTTAAATCAATTTTAAATAACTTAAATGCATGAATAATGATTATGGCATAAATGATAGCATAAATAAACATGTGCCAATAATCATGATGTCATAGCTTATGATTAAATCTAAATACACATGACATAAAACCTTAACCCTAAGCATGATCATGACATTTTATATGATTAAAAATAAGAATTATGTCATGACATGTTATATGACAATCAAGACATGACAAATAAAAAAGCAAAGGTATAAGAATACCTAAGTTTTAGTATTAATTGCCATTTTTTAATATAAATTCATTTTGCCTTAATACTACTTATCTTCCAAGTATGCCAAAAACCCAAAATGACATATCAAGACCTCTAATCCTTAATTGTGCCAATTTGATCAAATTTTCATAATTCTCAAAATATATTGGCACATCCTAAAACCTCTTAGGTTAAAAATTCATATTTATTTCCAAAGTATCCCATTACCTTGGAAATGCCCTAAAGTGTCAACTTTGCTATGGTTGAGTTAACTACCCATCTAATCAAGGTTGACACATCCTAACCCATTTAGCGTGAATCGATCACCCTCCTAGGAACCCAATACCTATTGGAGCTCCTTGGATTTACTAGGTATTCCTTAGGGATGACCTCCCTTGAACCCTCCTAATGACCCTTCTAGGCTTAGAAGCATTGATCATTTGGGTCTTGCCTAAGTTAACTCTAGGGGTGACTCCTCTTGTAACCTTCTTAGTGGTCTTCCTAGATTTCATGGAAACCTTGGCCACTAAGCACTTATCTTGGTTACCCTTAGGGATGACCTCCTTAGTAACCTTGGTTTTTCTAGACCTAGGTTGTGTTCTATAATCGAATGGAACATTGTGGTAGGTCTCCTTGGGCTTAGGTTTGTGACCCAAACCTTTTTTGCCCTTTGGTGGACCTTGCCTCCTAGATCCTAAGTTTTTATCATTTGACCCTTGCATTTGATTTTGCATCTTTCTTAGGGTCCTCTTCATCTTCTCAAGTTTTGACCTCAAAACTTTACTTTTAAACTCTAATTTTTCTAATTTTGTGGGTCCGTTATTTCCTTGAGTAGGTTTGTTCTTTCTAGATATTTGTCTATGATTTTTGGGATTAATGCCTAGATGGTCTTCTATCTTCCTAATTCTTCCCTTAGGTAAAATTGTTTTAGAGATATTAGTCCCAAATTTTTCCTTAGTTCTAAAGTTGCAAGATTTTGCACCTAAGCAATAAAACCTATTTCCAACATGCTCTTTATGATTATGAATAATAGCAAGATTACTCCTAGCATTATTTTCATTATAAAATAGGGAAGGTGCATTACTAAATTTTACCTTAGGGTTTGCTTTAGAAGCTCCCCCTACATGTGATGCTCCCTCTTGTCCCTTGGTTCACTTTCTTCTAGGGCATTGGCTTCTATAGTGCCCCTTTTGATAACATTTGAAGCAAATGATATGTTCCTTGCTCTTTTGACTTTGGGCACCAACATCCTTGATCTTTGGCATGACTTGTGTCGTCTTCTTAACCCATTTCGAATACTTATTCTTGTAGTGTCATTGCTCCCTACACTCAAAACATATTATATGATTCTTAATTTTAACTACAATGTTTGAGTTACCTAGGGTAGTAGTAGAAAGAATTTGGTCCAATTCTTCATGGCTCCCGGAGGTAGATGCTTCTTCTTGTTGCTCCGGTATTGAAGATGGTCTAATCTCCTCCCCCTCAATCCTAGAGGTGGAGTCTTCTTCCACCTCTTCTACCTCTTCTCCATCGAATGTTGAACACCTCTCAACCTTCGATTCCTCAAGCTCTTTAGTCGATGAGCATTTTTCAGCTTCTTGGGATTATTCTTCACTTGAGGTCGGTGATGGTCCTTCATGGAGCTTTGTCAATTCGCTCCAAAACTCCTTTTCATTCTTATATTCACCTAATCTATACAAAACATCATTAGGGATTAAATCACCTAAGAATTTTATTACCTTCTTATTTCTCTCAAAATTTTTGAGTTGTTCCTCGGTCCATTTCTTCATCTTGAGGAATCCTCCGTTCGCACTTCTTGGATACTCGAATCCTTCCATCAAGTCAGACCAATCTTCGAAGTCCTTCATCATTATGAATTCTTCAATCCTTGTCTTCCATTGATTGAAGCTTTATTGTTCGTAGAATGCATACGGGATAGGCGTATTGATGTCCCATCTCAATCCGTCGTTGGGAAACTCCATCTCCTCTAGCGCTTTTTTCCCGGTTGTTAATCCGTAGAAGAGCTCCTAGCTCTGATACTAATTGTAGGATCTTCGGTGAGCATTAGAAGAGGGGGGGGGGGGGCGGGTGAATGGCATGTTTGTTGCTCGATGGAATTCGTTTATGCTTGATCGTCTATAATACTTGTTATACGCAGCGGAAATAAAGATAATAAAGCAATAACAAAAATACAAGCACACAATTACACAATCGATATAACATGGTTCGGAACCTTAGGGTTCCTACTCCGCCAATTATACAATTACCCTTGGACTTTACACCGTCAATATCAACCCTTGGACTTCCCAAATGCCAAGTACTCATGACTTGGACTTTCACTGCCAATACTACACACTTGGACTTACATGGACAAGACTACACCCTTGGACTTCCCATGCCAACTCCATGTTAGACTTTCTAATTGTCAAGACTCAAGCTTGGACTTTCCTTTGTCAACCCATGTCGAACTGTCCAAATGTCAAGGCTTAAGCTTGGACTTTCCCTTGCCAATCCATGTTGGACTTTCCATGCCAAGTGTTTCACTTGGACTTCTCCATCATATGGTCAACCCCATGTCAACTATATAGTCAGCCCATTGTCAAACAATGGTCAACTCATTATCAAACATCAAAACACAAACATCAAACCACTACTCGAGTCTGGTCAATCGTGACCTGGGTCAATTGCACCAACACCATAGATAGCAATCGAGCTTCAGTCAACTACATGACTAGTTGACTGATCATAATCCCAATTGACTGCCTGAGTTAACTAGGCCTTTCGAGTGTCAAACACTCAGCCAATAGACTGGTTTATAACTTCAGTCGATTGGTAAACCTTAACCATGAGGTTTAACCCAAGTATGATCCCATCATACTTGATAAATCACCCATAGCCTAGATCTAAGCCTTCTAGCCACCTCCATCAGCTTATGCCCTCAGGGTCCATTCAAGTCCTCCATGACTCCTTCACCCTTCGCATTAGCCTTCAGGTGCTTCCATCGACTATGTCATGCTCACTGAGTCTCCTTTGCCAAGGTTCATTTGGACTTATTCTGCCAAGACTACATGTTTAGACTTTACGTTGCCAAAATCATATGCTTGGACTTATGTTGTCAAGACTACACCCTTGGACTTACGTGACTAAGACTTCAAACTTGGTCTTTCCATACCAAGACCATTCTTGGACTTTCCATGCCAAATATCCAAACTTGGACTTCCATTCCAAGACCATGCTTGGACTTTCCATGCTAAGTATCCAAACTTAGACTTTCCATGCCAAGCATCCAAACTTGGACTTCACCTCAAGTCTCACTCGAGTCTGGTTAACCTTGACCTGAGGTTTGATTGCTCCAATAGTCTCCCTCAAATAATCTACCCCATATGACTTTGGATATCTCAAACATCCACTAGTCATATGGTCAACATATGGTCAAACCATATCCAACCATATTGATAAACATCAAAACATTACTCGAGCCTCACTCGAGTCTGGTCAATATTGACTTGGGGTCTATTGCACCAACAGATATATATTATTCAATACTACAGAAGCTGAACATTACTTATAGTGAGTATAGTTAATCATAACCCCTATTAGATAATCATGGTCTATTACATAATTCATATATTCTAACAATCAACCTTCAATGATTTTAAATAGAATGCACATTGAGGAGCTTAAACAAGAAGATCGTCATTTTATAACTAATGAAATGTTATTATAAAAGAAAGATATGGAATCATTTGCAAAATGGTTATCAAAATATGATCTTGACAACTCCTCATGCCGAATTCAATGGCTAGTACATGGTCTAAGAAAACAGGTTACATCTTATACATGTTATATTATAAATGAACATTGATTCCATACAATTGATGTTGGAAGGTCGACACAAGATAGTGGTGTTTCAATTAAAGTCGATACTATTTGTCAATCTAGTGCTAATGATTATTCATATACAAGAGAAAGACTATCATACTATGGGGTTATACGAGATATTATTTTACTAGACTACTATACTTTCAAAGTACCTATTTTTAGATGTGATTGGGTCAATACTAAAACTAAAATGGAAGATAGTTTTACATTGGTCAACTTACACCAATGACTAAGAACTTTTGAAAGTAGTCCTTCCATTTTAGCATAAAAGCAAAGCAAGTATTGTATTCTAGGGACAATAATGAATCAAATTGGTATGTGTTGCTAAAAGCACTGCCTAGGGGTATTCATAACATGAACTTGATTGAAGAGGAACCATATATGTCATCAACACCTCTTGATGTGTTTAGACTTGATATTAACATTACTGAGAAAGAACCATATGCAAGGAATGAGTGACTGATCCATGACTTAACTTTTTAAGTGTAGATTTGATAGTTCTCTTATTTCAATAATAAATATTCTTCTAAAATTCCATTATATATTTTACTATTTCTATATATTTTTGGCTTGTTTATTTTCAGCAATGTATTATGTCATATTGTTTATGAACAGGTCATTATATATTATTCAAAAATAAGAAAAATGAGGAAAAAAAATGCTGCAAAGCATTTGTAGATGAAATTCAGGTGATATTGTATTCTTTTTAAAATCTTGATTTACTTTAATAAAATATACTTATACATTTCAATCTCTTTATACTATTTTGTAGGAAAATATAGCTAAGAGGCAATCGGGAGTGGACTCTAACACTTCACCTAATTTATCACAAGATTTGCATGGTAAAGAGCCAATTGATGACCACAAAATTGATAAGAAAACGGGATGAGGTCCATCAAAGTTGAATTTAGTTAGTGGTCAACTAAAGCACAAAGAGTTGGAACATAATGAGTTTGGATAGTCAATTGAGGTTAATGCTATGAAGTATGCTTTTTTTTCTAGGTTGCATGGTAAAGAAATTTATGCCATATACATTAGATGGGTGGAATGATGTAGATGAAAAAGTGTAGAATAGGATGTGAGATTGTCTTCAGGTAATATCTTGGGTCACTGAATTTATCATGTCTGATTCTATAACAAAAAGTAGATATAATTTTGTACTTCTTAATGTACAAGTGAGTCATAATGTTGAGGAGTGTGAAAATAAAATAATCTTTCAAAAGTTAGCTAAGTTGTGACATGATAGAAACTCCAAACTGTAAATTCTTGTACGAGAAGTTAATGTTGGGCAACTAGCTTCACGAAATCTTAATCTTTTGAAGCCTGAATTTATGGCTCAACAATAATGGAAATTGTTTGTAAAGAGGACACTATCACTTGAATTTCAAGTAAGTATTAATTAAAAAAGTATTACTTTTAATGAATTTTGTTGTATTAGAAATATTCTGAAATTAACTATGATTACTGAAATATTTTGGATGTATTTAGGATTGTCATATTGGATGTATTTTGTGGATTCAAATAAATAATCAATTATATATGAATATGTTAGATATATTTTTATTTTTTGTAAAAGAGTGAAAACTTTAGAACAATGAGGGTACTAGCATGATGGTAAGTATCATTATTTATAAAACATTATGAAAAGTTTTACAAATACACTTATTAACATTATTATTTGTCCCTAATGTTTTTTTTATATATGTTTCATACTTAAGGAAAAAGCAAGTCCTACATATACACCAATTACAAAATCAAAAGTTTGAATTGAAGGTCACGTGAAAAAAAATGGGCAACCTATTAGTCAAGTTGTTGGAGATAAAATAGTAATAAGACTATCTTTTGTTTTATATCTAGAAGTTTTCATACCAATGCTCCCACTAGTAAACTAAATTTCTTATTTTATAAAAGTTATATCTTGTTTTTTGCAGAAAGAAATAAAAAAATATCCACTCGAATCTCTAAACATAACTAACATTGTTGATGATGCAATTAACCTTGTATTTGGTAAGGAATCTTGAGGTAGCATGCACAGAATGGGTTTTGGAGTTACATCATCAAAAGTTAGAGTCTCTGTGTCGCAAAATGGAATTGTTAAACATATTGAAAGTATAGTGCATGATCTTCAGCAAGAAATGAGGTTCTTATTTTTTCAAAATATGATGCAAAAAAAAAAAAAGAATAGGTTAGTAATTAAACAATATGTATTTTGTCTTAATTACTTTGATTTTTTTATATTCTTGTTAGTGAAATTATATTATGGTGATATTACTTGACATAATTTGTTTATAAAATTAGGTTGTTAGTGGTGGTCTTGGTAGTGGTATTGGAAATTATGTTGGTTGTGGTAATGATGTCAATGACACAAAAAAAAAGTTGCAATGTTGCAGTTCAGGTAATTATCTTGCCACGATGAATTTCTAATCTTGCAGCTCTAGTAATCAACAACAAGTTTCAATTGAATAATGTTGTGCCAACATATATTTCATTTTAATGCAATAAAACCAATGTTAACATAGTCATGTAAAAGTCAAATATTATGTTTTACTTTCTCTTATTATTAATAGCACAATTTTTCATAAAAATAAACTTGATAACATTAACAAATTTTTATTATTATATATTCAAACTGAAGAATGTGAGTCGTGGAGATATCGGTGATAATACTAAATATAAATTGCTTCATTGGTCTATTGATGGAGTTGTTGTAGAAGGTCAAATTGCATCCATATATCCAAAAGCAAAAGTACATTATGTTCCTCTTAATGGATCTTATTGGAAAGTTTGAATTGACTGAGTTTTTGTAGAGAAGGTGGACATAATTCAACCAAATGATGAAATGCTTTTTCTCGAAGATGCATTAGGAAACACAATTGCTTGCTTATCTAAGTTTATAGTTCTGTGTGACTGATATAGATTCTACCGATTTTATCATATACTCTTTGTAGGAAAGAAATCATATTAAGAAGTGAATTTTTATTACTAGTTTGGATTATTTTCTCTTACTAAATGAATTATTATTTTGCTTAAGTGTGATATTGATGGTTATCTATGGTAAATTTTAGTTTTGGTTTTATAATTGTGTGTAATATTTGTATGTGGTATTATAATTGTGTGTGGTATTTGTGTTGTATTATAATTGTATGGTGTTGATAATTATTTGAGTTTTGATTTTATAATTATTTATATTTGGTATTATAATTGTGTGTGATACGTGTATAATGTATTATAATTATTTGGTGTTGATAATTGTATATGACTAATTGCGGGGGTAGTGCATGTTGGGATTATTGGGAGAACAATCAAAGTCCTACATTGGAAAACCATCGAAAAGATCATGAGCTAAGATGAAAAGATATCTTCATTAGTATCAGACCTTTTAGGTAAAACCCAAAAACAAAAATCATCAAAGCTTAGATCCAAAGTGGGTCATATCATACCATTGTGGAGATATGTGAATCTTATTTATACCAACAATTGGTATCAGAGCAATGATCCATGTCGAACCATGAGCCTCAAGCGAAGAAAGTGGGGGCTCTTATGTCCATATCAAGAGAACTAGACACCAAGCAGGAAGTCTAATTGTGTAAGATATCGAAAAATAAAATAATAATACAATAGAACTAGTTAATTAAGAAATTACTGTTGGAAATCATGCTAGCCCTCGGAATGCTCATTGGCTCCCATGTCCCCGGATTAAAATTTTCACTAATGAAAACTAATCCGGATGGGATAAGTTTCCTAAGCACAACCAATTCGTCGTCGTGCTAATGACTCGAGCAATTGCTTGAACAAACTTGTTGTTCAAGCAATCAACTCTTCTAGTCGGTTAGCCGCGGAAGAGACGACGGACGGATCACCGGTTTTTGTGTTTGTTTTCAGGGTCCATGATTATACAAATACATACGAATGTAAACTAGTATAATCAACACATACTAACATAAAGAACATAAGCTAGCATAACAATAAGAACATGCAAAGATCAATAATAAAAGTTGTAAAACTTTTATACCTCTCGATCTTCTATCGTATGTCCTAACCTCCTTGTAGACTTCGTGTGGGTGAAGATCCTCCACAAGTTGAAGCTTCCTAGATCTTCTTCAATCCAAAGAAAGAAGAACTCTCTTTCCCTTCTTGCTTGAGCCAACCACCAATCCTCAAAGGATTGATGCCGTCGGCCCCAAGAATAGAGAGAACAAAATGGAAACAACCAAGGAACCGAACTAGGGACAAACCCTAGCTCCTAGTGCCGCCGGCCAAGATGGAGTGAAGAGGAGAAAGGGAATATGTTGGTGCCGCCAAGGTGGAGGGAATAGAGGAAGGAATCGCCACACCCTAGGAAGAAGAAGAACTCCTCTCCTATAGTTGCCGCCACCTTCTTGCAAACCCTAGCCAACCATAAGAGCCAAACCCTAATCTAATTAGGGTTTCTTCCTTATGGTTTCTTGCCCAACCAAGGTGGAGGGAAGAGATCTAGGAGCCGCCACCTTCTAGGAAGAAGAAGAGATCTTCCACAAGTTGCCGCCACTCTTCCTTCCAAACCTTGCCGCCAAAGAGTCAAACCCTAATCCAATTAGGGTTTCCTCCTTAGGGTTTCTTGCCGCCCAAGCAATGAGAGGCTAAACCCTAATCTCCATCATCCAACATCAATCCTTGCCGCCACCCTAAGCCACCCTTTTATAGAGTTAGGGATAGGCCTTGGTTTAATCTCCACCGTCAGTTCTAGGGTTTTAATCTCAACCGTCGGATCTAGGGTTTCATCCCAACCGTCGGATCTAGGGATTTAATCTCAACCGTCGGTTCTAGGGATTTAATCCCAACCGTCGGATGTAGGGATTTAATCTCAACCGTCGGTTCTAGGGATTTAATCTCAACCGTCGATTCTAGGGATTTAATCCCAACCATTGGATCTAGGGATTTAATCTCAACCGTCGGTTCTAGGGATTTAATCCCAACCGTCGGATCTAGAGATTTGTTTTCCATCATTTGATCTAGACTTCATGAGGTTTATATTAGGCTACGATAGGGACCATGAGGAGGAGTTGGATCTTGGCCACCCGATGGATCGGAACCACACAAACTTGATCCATCAATGATGTTCCATTCCACTAGAGGATCATCATTGAATTACCTCACCAACCCCCATAAATTAATATGGGCTCCATATATTATTTGTACATCCATCTCCCCGTGTTTAAGATATCGAATGTCCATCAATTAATTGATTTACTGACCATCAATTAATTAACATCTAACTCCTCGAGTAGTACCACTCAACCTTATCATCATGTTGACTAAGTCAACCAGCTCGGTTTACATGATGAACCTTATGAGCTCCTCAAGGGGACATCATCAACCTAATATATAGGACACGGTTTCCTCCTATAATCAACGGCACACCATGTAAATAATATCATTTCCTAACTTACCAGGCATATTGATTTAATCCATCTAAATCTCACCCATTGGTAAATCAAAGAAATAAATACTAAGTACATGTGCCCGTTATTATATCGGGATTAAGAGCATGTACAACATAATATCCGAGGTCCGATTCAATTATGTAGTCAACAATAAATTGAATCACCTCTATGTCGGTCCTGCTCAATACACCTAAGTGTACTAGTGTAACTCTATGTTCAAGACAAAACAATACCAAGCTACACTACAACCATGCCAATGGTTTGTCCAAAACCATCTTGGTTGTGAGCCTTTACTTATACTATACAAGGGACTGATAACATGATCTTCTGTGCCATACCCAAGCACCATGTTATCTACAATATAAAGTATTAGACAATATGCACATATATAAATAAAGTGCAAACAATGATCATGTGATTCTTATTTCAAAATAAAGATGTTCATACAAAAGAGCTAGGCTTTCAGTATACATCCCAACAATCTCCCACTTATACTAAAAGACTATGTTGTCCTCATACTGCCATACATCTTATTCCCCTTCCTTCCACATGCCTATCAAAGCTCTCGCTAGAAGGGCCTTAGTGAAAAGGGTCTACCAGTTCATCCTCTGATGCAATCTAGGCGACAACAACTTCTACCTCCTTTACGATTTCTCGTATCAGGTGGTACTCGCACTCTATGTGTTTACTAGTCTTATGGGCTCATGGTTCCTTCGAGTTTGCAACTGCACCATTATTATCACAATAAATTGTGATAGTTCTGGGCAAACCAGGAATCACATCCAAGTCCATCAGGAAGTTCCTGAACCACACAGCTTCTTTGGCCGCCACAGGTGCCACATACTCGGCTTCCATGGTGGAGTTCGCCACGATTTACGCGACACTCCTCCATACTATGGCTCCACCTCCAAAAGTAAACACAAACCCGAGGTAGACTTATCGTTGTTATCCCTATCCGATTGGAAATGCAATCCATACAACCCACAGGAGTAATTAGTCCGCCCAATAAACTTACATATAATCCTCGGTCCTTCTCGGGCACTACATATATGCTTTTATCGCACCCAATGTCTCTGCTCTGGATTACTCGATATCTCGCTAACCATGCCCACTAAGCGGATATCTTGTCTCATACATGCATACATGAGGCTTTCTCGCCAAGCATAAGGAACCGCCTTCAGCTCCTTTATCACCTCAGATGATCTAGGACACATCTCCTTAGATAAAGGAACTCCATACCTGAAAGGTAGAAAACCCTTCTTGGAGTTCTGCATGCTAAAATGATCCAAAATCATGTCTATGTATGAAGCTTGGGATAAGCACAACAACCTTGATCCCAAGGTTGTGACCCACTTCTCCCAAGTCCTTCAAAACTGTTTGGACAACCATACCCTTACGTCTGATAACACTCTGATATTGTTGCCAACTACCAAAATATTATCTACGTATAGTACAAGAAATACCACTACGTTTAGTACATCTCTTGTATACACAAGACTCATCCAGACTTTGAATAAATCCATAAGACTGATTTACCTCCTCAAAGCGGATGTTCCAAGACCTCGAAGCTTGCTTTAATCCATAAATGGACCGATTAAGCTTACATACAAGATGCTCTTTGCCCTTAGCAATGAATCCCTCTGGTCGCTTCATTTGGATGTTTTCCTCAAGACTTCCATTAAGGAAAGCTGTCTTGACATCCATGTGCCACACCTCATAATCCATATGAGCTGCTATGCATAAGAGCTCCCAGACCTGACTTGAATCCATGGATTCAATCTCAGTATTCATTGCACTTTGCCAAGATGTTGTATCTATATCTTGGATTGCCTCGTCGTATGTCTAGGGATCAGGTTCATGTTTGCTAGGGACCAAATCAGAAGATTCACCCAAGAACATGAATCAATAAGGTTGTCTAACAACCCTCCCACTATGACGAGGTATCATCTGCATATCCTCAGTGACACGCGGTGCAGTGACATGTGGTATATCCTCTTGTACCGGTGGTACTAAAGTAGTGACTTTCCTTTTAACTCCTCCAGAACAATTTTACCCTTGGGCTTGTGGCTCATCACATAGTCTTTCTCTAGAAATCTGGCGTTTGTGTTAACGATCACCCTCTGATCTCTAGGACTATAAAACAATCCACCCTTCGTTCCCCTGGGATAGTCAATGAACATGCATACTTCTGTACGAGATTCCAACTTACCAGTATCTGCCTTCAGCACATGTGCTGGACTCCCATATCTGAATATGTCTTAGACTAGGCTTTTGCCCAGTCCACAATTCTGTGGGAGTAGAAGGCACTGATTTAGATGGAACCAGGTTCAGAATGTATACTGTCGTATCTATAGTATATCCCCAGAACGAATCTGGCAAGTCAGAATAACTCATCATCGATCTAACCATCTCCATAAGAGTCCTATTCCTTCGCTCTGCTGCAGATTCTGCTTTGGGGTGTGCGAGTGCGATCGATTGAATCCCAACCTCTGATAAGTAGTTCCTAAACTCTCCCAAGAGGTACTCACCACCACGATCAGATTGTAGTGTCATCTGTATCTTGAACAATCATCTATGAAAAAGATGAAATGTTTAAAACTACCTCTTGTCTGGATAGACATAGGACCATACGAATCAGAATGAACCAATTCCAACACATCTTTGTATCTATACCCCTTGGCCTTGAGAGGCCTCTTGGTCATCTTACCCTCCAAGCAAGATTCACAGGTTGGGAGATCCTCCACCACTAATGAACCCAAAGGTCCATCAGCTATCAACCTATTGAATTCTGCTTAGGTTAATGTGACCAAACCTAAGATGTCAAAGATATGTTTGGTTCATCTTCGAAGGTTCTTTTCTCTTATCGGAATTAGAAGATGAGTTATTAACTTCTATTTGCATCGTGGGAGCTTGTGGTTCAAGTTATAAATTTCCTATCTATGTACCTGAATAGATAATGTCCCTATTCCTTTTATAACAAATCTGTCATTAAAAGGAATAGATTATCCATCCATAATTTAGAAACCGAAAGCAATTCTTTCTAAATAAAGGTACATAAAGAAAATTCTTAAGAACCAAAAACTTTATTTTTCTCAAAAGATAAATAAAACATCTCCCACTGCAATAGCCGCCATCTTCATGGCATTGCCCAAGTAAATGGTAATATCCCCTTTTAGCTAGTCGTCGGGTTTCCTGGAAACCCTGCAAAGTATTGCAGACATGATTAGTGGCTCCCATACCTACTCACCAGGTGCCGGTAGATAAGACCGCTAATCATGTTTCAACGACTAGTTCAAAGAATATATCTTTGTTCTTCTTTGGATTGGGACAGTCTTTCTTCCAATGTCCATCCTGCTAGTAAGTGAAGTACTTGCCTTTCGGCTTCTTCACTCCTCCCTGAGATCCTCCCACCACATTTGCTCCACCTTGTTTCTCCTTCTTCTTGCCTTTCGGCTTAGAAGTAGAAACCTTTTTTAGCAACCATGGCTTGAGGACACTCTTTGAAGAGTGTATACTTGTACTTCTTAGCAGATAAGACAACATCTAGATTCTTTTCCAATCAACATTATTTGGGTACAGTAAGTTTATTTCCTTTAGTATCATAGTAAGTGGACTGAAAGTCATTTTTGAAAATCCTAAGAATCACATAGATCATTACTTTATATTTCAAATATTATTGATTCCTCAAAACAATAAAATTCCGAAATCAACCAACACCTCAAAACACCGAGTATATCGCATGCCACGCTGTGTGGACGTATACGAAATCTACATTTGTAAGAGGAGGTTTTACCCATTAATTTTATTATCTTGTCAACCTTACTTTTTGACAAATAAAATTAATATTTGGTTCCTCTTTGGCCCTACAAATAAAAGCAGTGACTCCGATGGGGAGGATACCTTTATTTGCATCTAAGTGTGCACCATTACACGATACTAAGGGAATTATTTCGGATTATGTGCCTTACCGCTGTGGAAGTACACACGCTCCTAAATAATTTTCTATAACCATTATTTGACCTAGTGATCCGCAAACAAACTCATCCGATGGGGAGGAAGGCACTCAGAGCCGACGCACAAGTTTGTTGCATCACACGTCAAATTGTAATGGAGGCCGCGGGAATTAATTAAAATATCCCTCTCCCACTTAGTAAATTGAAAATGAGGAATTTTCAAGCACACACAACATGCATATAAAATAAATCAGCAATAAATATGGAAAAATCAGAATTTTTCCAACTATTATGGCATTGTTCTCCAATATGCGTCCCGTCGTGTCGCCACCTCGTCCGCTCCATCTTTTCCCGTGCACAAGTCACCAAAGAGATCCGAGCCGAGATATATCATTTTAATTTACATCCATCAATCCTATACTCCACGAAGGAGTGTACAAATAATCTAGATCGAAAGTAAACTAAAATGAGCAGCTAAACAATGTCGTACCAAAAATTAAATACTAATTTAGCCTCGTCAACCCCGAGGATTCAAATAATATACATACAATCATACACAAACAACCACATACACACATATAGCCATAATAGTCGGATCTTATGCCTGCAACCAAAAAGTTAGCCTACGCACATCCTACTATTATCTGACATACTCAATATATGATATGTGCATGAAAGTAACCGAATCCAAAACACACAAAACCAGAAACCGTGGCTCTGATACCAATTGTTGGAAATCATGCTAGCCCTCGGAATGCTCATCGGCTCCCATGTCCCCGGATTAAAATTTTCACTAATGAAAACTAATCCGGATGGGATGAGTTTCCTAAGCACAACCAATTCGTCGTCGTGCTAATGACTCGAGCAATTGCTTGAACAAACTTGTTGTTCAAGCAATCAACTCTTCTAGTCGGTTAGCCGCGGAAGAGACGACGGACGGATCGCCGGTTTTTGTGTTTGTTTTCGGGGTCCATGATTATACAAATACATACGAATGTAAACTAGTATAATCAACACATACTAACATAAAGAACATAAGCTAGCATAACAATAAGAACATGCAAAGATCAATAATAAAAGTTGTAAAACTTTTATACCTCTCGATCTTCTATCGTATGTCCTAACCTCCTTGTAGACTTCGTGTGGGCGAAGATCCTCCACAAGTTGAAGCTTCCTAGATCTTCTTCAATCCAAAGAAAGAAGAACTCTCTTTCCCTTCTTGCTTGAGCCAACCACCAATCCTCAAAGGATTGATGCCGCCGGCCCCAAGAATAGAGAGAACAAAATGGAAACAACCAAGGAACCGAACTAGGGACAAACCCTAGCTCCTAGTGCCGCCGGCCAAGATGGAGTGAAGAGGAGAAAGGGAATATGTTGGGCGCCGGCCAAGGTGGAGGGAATAGAGGAAGGAATCGGCCACACCCTAGGAAGAAGAACTCCTCTCCTATAGTTGCCACCCACCTTCTTGCAAACCCTAGCCACCCAACCATAAGAGCCAAACCCTAATCTAATTAGGGTTTCTTCCTTATGGTTTCTTGCTGCCCAACCAAGGTGGAGGGAAGAGATCTAGGAGCCGGGCACCTTCTAGGAAGAAGAAGAGATCTTCCACAAGTTGCCGCCCACTCTTCCTTCCAAACCTTGCCGCCCAACCAAAGAGCCAAACCCTAATCCAATTAGGGTTTCCTCCTTAGGGTTTCTTGCCGCCCAAGCAATGAGAGGCTAACCCCTAATCTCCATCATCCAACATCAATCCTTGCCGCCCACCCTAAGCCACCCTTTTATAGAGTTAGGGATAGGCCTTGGTTTAATCTCCACCGTCGGTTCTAGGGTTTTAATCTCAATCGTCGGATCTAGGGTTTCATCCCAACCGTCGGATCTAGGGTTTCATCCCAACCGTCGGATCTAGGGATTTAATCTCAACCGTCGGTTCTAGGGATTTAATCCCAACCGTCGGATCTAGGGATTTAATCTCAACCGTCGGTTCTAGGGATTTAATCTCAACCGTCGGTTTCAAAGGATTTAATCCCAACCGTCGGATCTAGGGATTTAATCTCAACCGTCGGTTCTAGGGATTTAATCCCAACCGTCGGATCTAGAGATTTGTTTTCCATCATTTGATCTAGACTTCATGAGGTTTATATTAGGCTATGATAGGGACCATGAGGAGGAGTTGGATCTTGGCCACCCGATGGATCGGAACCACACAAACTTGATCCATCAATGATGTTCCATTCCACTAGAGGATCATCATTGAATTACCTCACCAACCCCCATAAATTAATATGGGCTCCATATATTATTTGTACATCCATCTCCCCATGTTTAAGATATCGAATGATCGTCAATTAATTGATTTATTGACCATCAATTAATTAACATCTAACTCCTCGAGTAGTACCACTCAACCTTATCATCATGTTGACTAAGTCAACCTGCAGGGTTTACATGATGAACCTTATGAGCTCCTCAAGGGGACATCATCAACCTAATATATAGGACACAGTTTCCTCCTATAATCAACGGCACACCATGTAAATAATATCATTTTCCAACTTACTAGGCATATTGATTTAATCCATCTAAATCTCACCTATTGGTAAATCAAAGAAATAAATACTAAGTACATGTGCCCGTTATTATATCAGGATTAAGAGCATGTACAACATAATATCCGAGGTCCGATTCAATTATGTAGTCAGCAATAAATTGAATCACCTCTATGTCGGTCCTGCTCAATACACCTAAGTGTACTAGTGTAACTCTATGTTCAAGACAAAACAATACCAAGCTACACTATAAATATGCCAATGGTTTGTCCAAAACCATCTTGGTTGTGAGCCTTTACTTATACTCTACAAGGGACTAATAACATGATCTTTTGTGCCACACCCAAGCACCATGTTATCTACAATATAAAGTATTAGACAATATGCACATATATAAATAAAGTGAAAACAATGATCATGTGATTCTTATTTCAAAATAAAGATGTTCATACAAAAGAGCTAGGCTTTCAGTATACATCCCAACAATTACTTTAGAATTTTTAGAAATGTTTACGAAGTTAAGTGGAATTTCCATGATATTTTATTGGGAAAGATTTAATAGGAATTGATGTAGCCTGTTTGGATTATCATTTTTTCATTTACATCAGGTATCAGGTACAATTTCTCTTCCCCATCGGGTCCGATGGCAACCGACCGGTCCACGGTGAGCACCACCGACGACGAGGCTTAATCGGTAGAGAGGTTAGTGCACGTTGGAAACCCGTGCTACACTAGGAGGTTGACCACGCTGAGACGGGGGGCATCGAGCACCACCACCCGCACAGTGTGCACTGCTAATGGGTGGAATCAACCCCTGGAAGCGCAGAGGGGAGTCTCATGATTAACCGCTGTGCCTTGCCCCTGGGGACAAAACCATGTTTGGATTATCATTGATTTATGTGTTAATGGGTTTAATCAACCTAGGTTTTAATATCAAAACCTAGGTCCTTATTTCTCCTATTTGTTTCCTCGCCCGATTCTTTTGTTTCTTTCTCTTTCCTGATTGGTCATTTCTTCTCACGTTGCAACCCATTTCTTCACTCGATCTCTTATTTTTCATCGTCGATCCCTTCTGTTCTTCCCCGTGCCCTCACCCGTCGCCGCATTGGTCGATCTGCCATCATCGTCGCTCGAGCCCAACTTGTTGTTGCTAATCTCCACCTCGAGCTCGCATCGCCGCCCCATCGTTTCCGCCCCTTCTTCCGTTTCGATAGCAGCAAGCATCCGCTGCCCATTGCTTCGAGAGTTCGTCGCCAATGATAAGGAGGAGTTGGCCTGCCATAGAGTCGATTGCCTGCATCTATTGCATTTTCCAGTGAGCTAACCCTGATTTCCTCTCCTCTATTTTTCTTCTATGTGGCAATTTTCGATTAGATCATCGCCACTCATGAATGGATCTGGAGGTGAAGAGCGAGAGCCGACAATTGTTAATCTCGGTAGAGATTTTAGATCTGGAGCTCAGTTCCTTTGTGTTGGAAACTGTAGGTGATCAAGGATTGCGATAGTGGATTGGATTTTTTAGATAGGCTGTGGATGATTGGTTTGGGCTAGGTAAGTTTTGGTTTGAATTTTATGAATATGAGATTATACTTATAGTAATCTTGTTGGTGGTGTTTTAGCTTGGTTGATATAGATTGGATATCCTAAAAACTTGGTTCAAGAAGTAATTGAGGCTGCAAGGTGTGTTGTATTTGGATAATTTATGAATGCATACTATTATCAATGTGGTTTGGTTTGATCTTGTGATGGATTTGTTGTAGATGAAAGAGAAATATAGAGTCATTTGTATCCACAGGTTAGGGGAGTTATCGGAATTGGATTGTACAGAGTTGATTTCCTAATGTAGATCAAGAACTCAGAGTTAGGTAAGCTTGGATCTCAATGTTACGGAATTGACATTTAAATTACAATTGGTTGATATGTGTATGATGGATAAGAGTGATTGGTTGGTTGAATCACAATTTATTTACATATGTGATGGATTTAGTTTAATTATAGGAAAGTGGAGATCAAGAAGCAATGCAAAGGAAGCTCGATTTGGTAAGTCTAGATTTGGATGTTTTATAGATACATATTGTATTACAGTTGATCTATAGTTGGATTAAGAAGAATGAGTAATTAGTTGGGATATAAAGTAGATGTAGGATTAGGATTTGATTCTAACATTAGAAATTGACAGCATAATTTGGTTATGTATATTTCATTTTTAGGACTTGGATTGTGGATTCTTGGACGTGTAGATGGTTAGTACGGATTGCATATAGGTGGGTGATTTCTCTTTGACTCTTGTATATCTTGATCTTAGTGCATGAACTATCTGTTAATGATAGATGGAATTATCTTGACTCCACTCTACTTATTCTTGTGCTTGATACTTAGCCCTTGAACTTTGAGATACTCATTCGATATCTATACAATCGCACTTCATCACTTTTATTGATTACAAATATTATATTTGTTTAATATATAAATATTGCATAAGTGCATGTAGCTGAGTATAGTTGTTGTCTTTGATTGGTCATGATGTTATACCACTAGAGTTGGTGATGATTATAACTGTAGACTTGGTTGTCTTATTGTATGACCTTTCATTGAGCATCTCCTGTCGACCATGATTACCATGGATGGTTGAGTGGGTCGTTAGTGGAGTATTGTTTACGGACTGGAGGTCCCATTATGATATATGTATATGTCTGTTGTTTATGACTCCTTGTGAGGTAGTGTGCATGTCGGAGGGCTTACGTGCATTGTAGTCATCATCACATCGCATGCATGTTGTTGACTATGTCTCCCTTATAGTTGAGAGAGAGTCATTAGTCATACCTATCCACTCGGTCATTATAGGATAGTGGTTGCGGGAGATATGGGCAATTGATATCTGCAACACCCGACCACTGTGAGATAGTGGTAGTTGGAGTTGCGTGTAGCTTGTCCTATCGTGCAGCACTCAGCCACTCATGGGTAGTGGCAGATGGAGTTGCTTGTAGCAGGGACCCCTTATATGTGGCTAGATAGTACTTACTCATATTGCCCATTCGACCACTTGAGAGTAGTGGTAGCTGGAGTTGCGATAGTTGTCATATTTTGTCCACCCAGGCCACACGAGGTCGTGATAGCGAGGTGTGCAGACAGTGACCATGCATATGCATAACCGTGGAGGCGCATATATATGTTTGATGCATATTGCATATGCTTGTGATATGTTGCATATAATTGAGCTATAATTGTTGCATATATTTGTACATCATCATACATACCATTTGCATGTTCTATACTGTTGTATGTGGAGTACTTGGGTATGAGTTGGATTAGGTTATCATGTGCATTTGATTAACATTATGATTCCGCATTAGATGGACCAAGTTGGTTTCTATATTTGATTATACGTTGTTCATATGATTATGAGTTGATCACATGTGTGATATTATTCATGCATGTTATTGGTATGTGTTACGTTGTTGAATATTTGCTCAGGTAGTTATTGTTGATGCAGTGAGCAACACTCCTTGGTTTTGATGTATGAACCATAGTTAAAGTTAGGACTTACTTGTGTTCTAATATCAGTGTTAAGTGTGCAGGCTTAATAGGAAATCCTAGTAGGTCATGTTCGCCAGATACTAGAAAAATGTCTTGACAGATCAGGAGGACCGGATACCGGGCATAAAGTCTAGATGGGTCGAGTGGACAAGACATTTGGCATGAATGTTAGGACAATCAACCCATGAATGATGTGTTTTGATGTATGTGGCAAAGGTTTAAGTTAGGTTGTTTTGTGGATTTGATATGTGTGTTGAAGTCGTGTAGGACTTAGTAATTCACACATGGTTAGCTTGACAAAGCATTGGCAAGATCACCATCTCATGACTTCGATCCTTGAGTCGGTGAAGGATGGAATTGCGAAAGTCGTGCGCTTGGTGCATTCGAGGGATCGTCGGACGAGGAGCATTGAAGTGAAGCCAAGGAAGTAGACTTCAGGGCGAGACATGAAGGATGACATTGCAAAGTCGTGTGCTTGGAGCATCCGAGGGACGTGGCCGGACGAAGAGAGCTTCAAGGCGAAGGACTCTAAGGGAGATGAGAGTGAGCGATTGTAACCCGGGACGGGGTAGCTCATAGGTGAACTTGGCCGAATGGCTAAGTCACGTGTCGGATGCTCAACCAAAGGTTGGTTTGAGGTGCTACCTGATACCAGTCGACTGTTATAGGTAGCAGTCAACTGCTCTAGGTCGATTGGACTTTATCGATGTTCGACTAAGTCGCTTTTGGCTCAACGATGATTCGCTAGGGTTTAGCGCAATTGCTCGACCATCGATTGATCGCCAAGGGACTGACGGCAATGATCGAGGCAAGTTCGGGCACAAAAGGTTGGTCAATCGAGTGATCGCTTCGGTCACTCGACTGATGGTTCCATCAGTCGACTGATGGGAAGATCAGTCGATTGATGTGGGAGTCGTTGGCTGGAAGCCGACGTGGATAAGGTCATTGCGAGGCAACGACTACAGCAGCAGTCGATTGATGGCTGCATCAGTCGACTGCTAGGTTCCTAACGGGAAGAATGGCCTCTTCCCTATAAGAAGGGGCCTTGAGTCACTTGGGATGGTTAATCCTTCATCTCTAAACATACTCCCAAGTGCCTACACGATTTTACTCCTCTTCCTTGTGTTTAATTTCATCTTATTGTAAGAGGAGTGATTCTTGTAAGAAATGTTACCTCCACCTAGCTTTGTGCAAAGGAGAGACTAGTGGATTTGAAGGGAGTGATTCACCTAGAAGGAATCGGGTCGTGGATTAACGAAAAGGGCTTACATCAATGTGTTAGCGTTTGTATTCTTTGTTTCTTTGCATTGTCTTTTATTATTCCGTTGTGCTAACCTTGTTCGTAGATAATTACGCGATCGAATTCGATCGTCTACGACATCGGTGCTATTCACCCCCCTCTAGCCAGCCACCGATCCTCCATCAAGTGGTATCAGAGCCAAGGTTACTTGTCATCGGACTCACCGCCGCAATAAGCACGACAACAAAGATGGTTGGCTCCAATATCCATCCACCCAAGTTCGAGGGCAAATTCGCTTGGTGGAAAAAGCAAATGGAGGTATTCTTCAAGACCAACTTCGATATAATGTTAATTATGGAAAACGGTTTCGAGTTGCCTAGGGATGAAGAAGGGGAGCCACTAGAGAAATCAAGATGGACCAAGAGGCAAAGAGAGGAGCACTTGGCGAATTCAAAGGCCAAGCACCATCTATACAATGTGCTCCCTCAACAAGAGATCAACCGAATAGGAGAATGCGCAAGCACCAAGGAGATGTGGGAAAAATTGTTAGAACTTCATGAAGGCACTTCCGAGACGAAGCTTGCAAGATGGGACCTTCTCTGCTCCCAACTCAATAATATCAAACTCGATAAAGGGGAGAAGGTATTATCTTTACATTCATGTTTTAAGGAAATAATAACTGGTTTGTCAAGTGTAGGAGAAAAACTTTAAAACTGGGATATGATCATGAAGGCTATAGATGTCTTTCCCCGATCATCAAAGTGGAGCTCCATGGTGGACTCCTTTTACATTTTAAAGAATCTAGAGGTGAGCACTCTAGAAGAGTTTTTCTCCACCATGGAATTGCATGAGACTAGGCTTGAAGGCATAGTTGAAGAGTCAATCAAGCCATCAAGGGGAGTAGCACTCATAGCTGAGAAGGGAAAGAAGAAGAAGGTGACACCACCATCCTCATCCGATGAAGATTCATCTTCCTCATCAATGGATAGCAATGAGGAAGCATATATGGTAAGGAAGGTAAGGCATGCATTAAATAATTTTAAGTTTAATAAATCTCATGATAGGAGAAGAAGGCCTAGAAGAAAAATCATTTGCTACAATTGCCAAGGAGAGGGACACATAAGGGATGATTGTCCCCTCTTGAACAAAAGCAAGGAAGAAAGGAGAAAGAAAGAAGACAAGAAGAAGGGGAGCAAGAAAAAGGAAGAAGAAAGAAAATCAAAAGAAAAAGAGAAGGCCAAGGCACACAAGGCGACATGGGATGTGTTAGAGTATTGAGAATACAATCAAAGTCCCACATTGGTAAGACATGGAAAAGATCATGTGCTTATAAGATGAAAAGATATCTTCATTGGCATGAGGCCTTTTGGGTAAAGCCCAAAAATAAAATCATGAGGGCTTAAACCCAAAGTGGACAATATCATACCATTATGGATATATGTGGATCTTATAGGCACAAACAATTGGTATCAAAGTCACGGTCCATGTCAAGCCATGAATCTCGAATGAAGGAAGTTGAGCTCCCATATCCAGATTAAGAGAACCATACACTAGGCAGGAAGTCCAGTTGGGTCGGGAGGACCGAACAACTGGCAGGAAGTCCAATTGGGCGAAGGGACACAACCCAGTGAAGTCCAACTCGGCCGAGGACCGAGATAGTTGGCAGGAAGTCCTGGTGGGTTGAGGATCGGACATCAAGCAGAGGATGTCCTTCGATGACGGATAAGCTTGAAGGGGATCAATGTCGTCCTTCGTTTGAGGGGGGATTGTTGGAGTATTGAGAATACAATCAAAGTCCCACATTGGTAAGACATGGAAAAGATCATGTTCTTATAAGATGAAAAGATATCTCCATTGGCATGAGACCTTTTGGGTAAAGCCCAAAAATAAAACCATGAGGGCTTAGGCCCAAAGTGGACAATATTATACCATTGTGGAGATATGTGGATCTTATAGGCACTAACTGGATGATCCATCCTCATCGGAGGAAGATCAAGCCTTGCACTTATGGAAATAGAAGACTTGGACTCCACCTCCTCGGAAAAAGAAGAAACAAGTTCAAATGAGGAGAGCTCAAGTGAAGGGGGAGCTTCATCCTCATCTCATCGGAATCGGAGGAGGAAGATTTGGTAAGTATGGTAAGAAATCTTCCTACTCAAGAAATTGTTTCTATGATTTCTAGTCTTACTAGAGATTTATTTAGGAGTAAGAAGAAAAATAAATGCATGCTTGATGATATTAGGAAATTAAAAAAAAGAACAAATGCATGTTTAATCAAATTAAGGTCCTAAAAGAAAAACTAGCAAATGCATGCTCACATGATGATTATATGTCTCTTAATGTTAACGATGCATGTATTGAAGAAAACAAGGCCTTAAGGGAAAAGGTAGATCATCTAACCAAAGCCCTAGAGAAATTCACAATAGGCTCCAATACTTTGAACATGATAATTGGGAGCCAAAGGGCAAGTTTCAACAAGAAAGACCTAGGATATAAGGGATCCAAGAATGAGAAGGTCTACCATTGTTTGATTGCTAGGGGTTAAAATAAAACAACAATGGTAGCTAGGAAATGGATTCCTAAGTAGTATTTGATTAACCCTATTGGAAAGAATCTATATTAGGTTCCCAAGTCCATCCTTAAGAGTTAGGAAAATCCTAGGATAGTCAACCATGAGTGGACTTATTTTATATCATGTAAAATGGTTGACTTATAAGGATGTGGGTAATGATTTTTGATTTAGTGTTGGGTGATGATAATGTATGATCGTAATATGAAATCATGTATAATATTTAACTTATGATCTTGATATGTGATTTTTGGATAATCTTTGATACATGATCATGTTTTGCAACAATTGATAATATATGATCATGATTGATAATACATGTTGTATGATCATATTGAGTGTTTTTGATAGATACTTAACCTTGGGTAGAATTACATGAAATTATGGTTAAGTATAAATACCTTTAGGTTCATCTCACACTCACTATAGGCTAACTTTATTGAAAACATAGCATGAGTGAGATGTTAGGTTGATACAAATGGTCTACTAATGCTTATGGCATTTAGATGGTCATTCATAGATATCATGATAGCAATAATAGATCAATCATGGGGAAAACATATGTTTAATTCATAGATATATTGTCCAAAGATCATGGTTGGATATTTCAAATGTTTTAAAAAACATTTCTTATTTCATAATCTGTGAGTTCATGTTTTGAAAAGTTTCTAAGGCAAAACTAGCTTTCAAGTTGATACAAAATTGAGTTATTTTTAAACTTTTGAATTTTTACCTAATTTTTTAAAATAGAATGAATTTTCATGAAAAACTATTTTTTGATAAAGGAACTCATTAGAATTATGTTCCCCAAATTTCATGATTTTTTAAATTTTCTAAAATTTTTAATGCATTTCTGAAGTAGAACTTCAGAAATCAGAAAATCTAAAATCTAGGTGATACGATTAATGTATCAACGATAATCTATTAGGTTTTAATGTTATTTTGATGATTTTCTTTCCCTAGACCAGATGTCATGCTTATATAACTTATGTTAGATGTTTTTGATGGTGTCAAAGGGGGAGAAATGGTTAGGTTTAAGTTAATCATGCTAGAGGGAATTAGCATGTGTTAGGGGGGAGTTGCATGTATTAAGGGGGAGTTACATGCTTTCCTTCCTTATGTATTTTGATTAATGTTTCACCTAACTTAAACATGGTTGTCACACATCAAAAAGGGGAAAATTGTTAGGGCAATCAACCCATGAATGATGTGTTTTGATGTGTGTGGCAAAGGTTTAAGTAAGGTTGTTTTGTGGATTTGATATGTGTGTTGAAGTCGTGCAGGACTTAGTAATTCACACATGGTTAGCTTGACAAAGCATTGGCAAGATCACCATCTCATGACTCGGTCCTTGAGTCGCTGAAGGATGGCATTGGGGAAGCCGTGCGCTTGGTGCATCCGAGGGACCATCGAATGAGGAGCATTTGAGTGAAGCCAAGGAAGCGACTTGGCGAGGCGAAGATGACATTCGTCGAAAGGAGCATTTGAGTGAAGCCAAGGAAGCAGACTTAGTAATTCACACATGGTTAGCTTGACAAAGCATTGGCAAGATCACCATCTCATGACTCAGTCCTTGAGTCGGTGAAGGATGGAATTGCGAAAGTCGTGCGCTTGGTGCATTCGAGGGATCGTCGGACGAGGAGCATTAAAGTGAAGCCAAGGAAGTAGACTTCAGGGCGAGACATGAAGGATGACATTGCAAAGTCGTGCGCTTGGAGCATCCGAGGGACGTGGTCAGACGAAGAGAGCTTCAAGGAGAAGGACTCCAAGGGAGATGAGAGTGAGCGATTGTAATCCGGAACGGGGTAGCTCATAGGTGAACTTGGTTGAATGGCTAAGTCAAGTGTTGGATGCTCAACCAAAGGTTGGTTTGAGGTGTTACTTGACACCAGTCGACTGCTATAGGTAGCAGTCGATTGCTCTAGGTCGATTTGACTTGACCGATGTTCGACTGAGCCGCTTCTGACCCAATAGTCGACTGCTAGGGTTTGGCAATCGACTACTCGACCATCAGTCGACTGCCAATTAGGGACGACAGTCGATTGATCGAGGCAAGTTCAGGCACAGAAGGTTGATCAGTCGAGTGATCACTTCGGTCACTCGAATGATGGCTCCTTCAGTCGACTAATATGAAGATCAGTCGACAGATGTGGGAGCCATTAGCTGGAAGCTGACGTGGATAAGGCCGTTGCGAGGCAACGACTACAGCAGCAGTCAACTGATGGCTACATCAGTCGACTTCTAGGTGCCCAACGGGAAGAATGGCCTCTTCCCTATAAGAAGGGGCCTTGGGTCACTTGGGATGGTTAATGCTTGAACTCTAAACATACTCCCAAGTGCCTACACGATTTTCTTCCTCTTCCTTGTGTTTAATTTCATCTTATTGTAAGAGGAGTGATTCTTGTAAGAAAGGTTACCTCCACCTAGCTTTGTGCAAAGGAGAGACTGGTGGATTTGAAGGGAGTGATTCACCTAGAACGAATCGGGTCGTGGATTAGCGACAATGGTCATGAACTAAGTTACATCAACATGTTAGCATTTGTATTCTTTGTTTCTTTGCATTGTCTTTTATTATTCCATTGCGCTAACCTTGTTCGTAGATAATTACGCAATCGAATTCCATCGTCTATGACATCGGGGCTATTCACCCCCTCTAGCCGGCCATCGCTCCTCCAGCAATGAAGACTGGTTGGGTCAAGAGACCAGACAATCAACAAAAAGTATAGCTGGGTCAGGTAGATCGGACAAGCGATGGAAGCCTTGTGGGTCAAATCGGATGTCAAGAATGGTAAGTCCGACAAAGCAAATGCAGATAAGCCTCGAGTGGCGAGGTGAGGTCGAGTCCTCTTTGGGGGGACAAAGTCAGGCGTCGATTCGACGGAAAGTCCGCGTGGGACTTAGAAGTCGAGATCGAATAGTATTACTACCGATATCATATTTGATATTATCTATTTGTGCTAATCTTGTTTTGCGAGGATCACCAACTAAATGGATTCCAATCAATTGACCGGGTACTGTGTCACCGACCGCTACCAAGTTAAGCGGATTAGCCGGTGATCGATCGAAGATCCGACTCTGAGATGGAAAGAGTTTCTCGATTGGCGAAGTTTTAGTTGATCAAGAGGCAAACTTCCCGATGTGGAGCCAGGTGACCTGGAGTCGACTGGAGTGTGTTCAGTCGACTAGAAGACTAGAAGTTCCATATCGCCGGGTTGATGTGGAGTCAACTGGACGGCATTCCAGTCGACTGGAAAAGGTTTATAAAATAAACTCGACAAGAACATGCTACTACATCGAAGTGCTACCTCTATTCATCCTCGCCCACTATAGCTTCATTTCCTCACAAAGACGCATTTCGGCATAATTCGTGCCTACTTTGAAATTTCCATTAGTGTCAGTATATCTTAGCTCTTATTTTTTGTATTCATTTTCGCTTTGTGTACTCAATTTCAAAAGAGAAGGTAGAGTGTTACCTATCTCTAATTATTTGTAAAAAGAGAACCCCTCCAAAGTCGAGAGTTCTCGAGTCGGAGGGTATATAGTGATTGCCCATTGAGGTAGCTCTCAGAAGAACTACGTGCCTTGGAGTAGCAACCCTATTAGGGTTGTGAACCAAGTAAAAGAAGCTTGTCTCTATCTTATTTTATTTCTGCTGCATACTCTTTAACAATTTCAAAATATAAAATATAAGTTTTAAAATCTAAAGAAAATTATAACCTCCGAGATTCACCCTCCTCTCTCGGAGTATTTCAATCATACAATTGATATCAGAGGGGGGCGCTCCGAATTTGGTGCAACTACCATCGAGAGTATTAGAATAATTTTCTTTAATCTTCTTGCATTAGAATAATTTTTATTAATTTTTGTCACTTAGAATAATTTTTATTAATTTTTGACACTTAGAAAATTTTTTTATTAATTTTTGGCACTTAGAATAAATTTTTATTAATTTTTGGCACTTAGAATAATTTTTATTAATTTTTGACACTTAGAATAAATTTTATTAATTTTTGACACTTAGAATAATTTTTATTTAAACAAATCTAGGAATAATTCTGAATTTTAATTAATAAAAATTTAATAATAAAAAATTTATTTAGTAAAGTCATACTTAGAAGGGTATAGCAACGTTCGCCCTCCTCTCTTCAATGAAGGGGACTTTTTCTATTGGAAAAGACGAATAAAGTGCTATCTGAAAACTGACCTAGAGGTCTGGTTCTCGATTAGAAAAGGGTTCGTCTATCCGATAGATGACTCGGATGAGTTGTTAGAATCAGAGAAATGGACCGCGAACATTAGAAAATGGGCTCATGTCAATTACAAGGCGCTTAACACCTTGCAATGCGAACTTACCAAAGAAGAACTCAATAGGGTGGGTCCATTCGAAAACTCTAAGGAATTATGGGACAAATTAATTGAATTACATGAAGGTACAAATGACATTAAGATAGCTAAATAGGACATATTATTTAATAAACTATTTAATTGTAAAATGAATGAAAATAAAAATTCTAGTCAACTTCATATGAGAATAAAAGACATTTTAAATAGATTATATTTAATCGGACACTAAATAGAAAATAGGGACATAATTAGGTATACACTTAAGGCATTCCTGAGGAACGTCTTATGGACATCCATCGTTGATGCCTATAAGATTTCCAGGGATCTTTTCACAATTAGACTAGACGAATTATTTTGTGAACTTGAACTACACGAACAAGCTATGTCACGCCCCGGGGGAGTCCCCGCCGGATGAAAATTCGACAGCATCTCCCCTGTACGGGTGACAATACCAATCTTGCATACAAGGCCTACATGACCACTATACATCGGTAAACATGACCAGAACCAAACTACACACGCAAATCATAAATAGGCCTCAGGCCAACAATCAAAAGAAATAACAAAAGTCTATCACATCTAGACTTACCCTTTCTGCCATATGGGCAGGAATACACAACCAAATTCAACCGAATAAAAATCCGAATAGAGGTCCATAAGGACATACCAAAACATCCACGAGTACATAAATCAAACACCAGTCCTAAACATATCTTCTAGACAATACCAAAACCATAAATCTAATAACAAGATAAACTATCACGACAAGGGGGTTTGGCAGTTGGACTCTCTTGGCCACTTTATCCTGAAATAGATATAAAACAACAGGGTAAGTTCAATGAACTCAGCGGATAATAGTCGATATGCATAGTCAGATATAACTAACAATAATAATCATGTCAGTACAATCTCATATATAGGATATGCAAGAAATAAATACGAAAGGATTGTACTTACCTGAATCTCCTATCCTGATATAGGAGCATGTGTCATACTAGCAGAAATAAAGTCGTCAGACCAAATACAAATATGTATCATGTATGCATGCATCCAAGGCAGCAATCAAAATGCAGCAAACACAATACAAATATCATCCATGCAAAATGCATGCGATGCAAATGACATGGTCACCCCTGACGCCAATCAGCCGCCTCACACGCGATGGTAAAGCCGAGTGGGTAGGGCTATGACAACTATGCACTCTGCCATCACTGCTCCTGAGTGACCGAGTGGACAGGATGCTGTCGGAGTACACCTATCCTCCTGTCCCAAACAGAGTGGAGGAGCAATGCTCTAAATCTCTCGGTGTCGTAGACGGAGGAGGATCTCGCCACTACCACGCTGTCTCATCGCTACCCATGAGCGGACCAGTAGAGCCTAACAGAGCAACTGCACACACCCTCTTGATGTACCACTAACCCATGAGTGGCAGCGTGTGCAGACCATGTAACTGGCTGCGGGCTCAACTATAAAGGAACTCTGTCCAGCCATCATACAATCATGCAAGATGGTGCATGACACTAAAGCACGTAACACCAACTAAAATATATCTCCGAATAATATCTTGATTAATTAGCCTAAAGCTAATTTAACCAAGAGTTAATTAACCTAAATTGATTTGATAATCAATTAAGAGATTAATTGAGTTATTAAATACTTGTCCACTAGTTAGTTAAAAATATTGATCAGGTTAAATAATAGATTCGAGAACGGAAAGCTGAAGTAATCCTCAGATTGGAAGATAACTCGGACATTTTACGTATCAGGTTTCGGTCACGAGACAGGACCCCGGGCGTGAAGATAGTTATCACGAGTTTCATAGCAAGCGGGTATTTTAACTTATCTTTTAGATATAGTCATGTTGATATGCTAGTTAGTTATAGCTTGCAATAATTTTTATGTTTATCTACCTTGTATGTTATTGTGCCTACTTGATTCATGCATTTGTTCAACTTTTAGTTATACCTTTCCTGTTTTACTTGGATTATTGATATGCACCTATTTGTTGTGCATATTATTCGGAGATATATTTTAGTTGGTGTTACATGCTTTAGTGTCATGCACCATCGGGTTCCTTTATAGTTGAACCTGACCCAGGTTATAGGTATCTGCACCGCCACTCATGGGTTAGTGGTACATCAGGAGGGTGTGTGCAGTTGCTCTATCAGGCTCTGCTGGTCCACTCATGGGTAGCGATGAGGCAGCATGGTAGCGGGCAGGGATCCCTCCTCTGGTCTACGACACCGGGAGATGAGAGCATTGCTCCCCCACTCTGTTTGGGGTAGGAGGATAGGTGTACTCCGACAGCATCCTGTCTACTCGGTCACTCAGGAGCAGTGATGGCAAAGTGCACAGTTGTCATAGCCCTACCCACTCGGCTTCACCATCACGTGTGAGGCGGTTGACTGGCATCAGGAGTGACCATGTCATTTGCATCGCATGCATTTTGCATGGATGACATTTGTATTGTGTTTGCTGCATTTTGATTGCTGCCTTGGATGTTGCATATGATTGCCATGCATACAGAATACATATTTGTATTTGGTCTGACGACTTTATTTATGCTAATATGGCACATGCTCCTATATCAGGATAGGAGATTCAGGTAAGTACAGTCCTTTCGTATTTCTTTCTTGCATATCCTATATATGAGACTATACTGGCATGATTATTATTGTTAGTTATATCTGACTATGCATATTGACTATTATCCGCTGAGTTCATTGAACTTACCCTGTTGTTTTATATTTATTTCAGAATAAAGTGGTCAGGAGAGTCCAGCTGCCAAACCCCCTCGTCGTGATAGTTTATCTTGTTATTAGATTTATGGTTTTGGTATTGTCTAGAAGATATGTTTAGGACTAGTGTTTGATTTATATACTCGTGGATGTTTTGGTATGTCCTTATGGACCTCTATTCGGATTTTTATTCGGTTGGATTTGGTTGTGTATTCCTGCCCAGATGGCAGAAGGGGTAAGTCTAGATGTGATAGACTTTTGTTATTTCTTTTGATTGTTGGTCTGAGGCCTATTTATAACCTGCGTGTGTAGTTTGGTTCCGGTCGTGTTGACCGATGTATAGTGGTCGTGTAGGCCTTGTATGCAAGATTGGTATTGTCATCCGTACAGGGGAGATGTTGTCGGATTTTCGTCTGGCGGTGACTCCCCCGGGGCATGATAATTTATTTGGTATCAGAGTCATGGTCCATGTCAAGCCTTGAACCTCAAATGAAGGAAGTTGAGCTCCCATGTCCAGATCAAGAGAACCAGACACCAGGTAGGAAGTGCAGTTGGCTCGGGAGGACCGAACAACTGGCAGGAAGTCCAGTTGGGCCAGAAGAGTTGGACAACTAGCAAGAAGTCCAACTGGGTCAGGAGGACTAGACAGTTGGTAGGAAGTCCTGGTGGGTTGAGGATCGGACAACAAGAAGAGGATGTCTTTCGAGGACGGATAGGCTTGAGAGGGGTCAATGTGGTCCTTCGTTTGAGGGGGGATTGTTGGAGTATTGAGGATACAATCAAAGTCTCACATTGGTAAGACATGGAAAAGATCATGTGCTTATAAGATAAAAAGATATTTCCATTGGCATGAGGCCTTTTGGGCAAAACCCAAAAACAAAATCATGAGAGCTTAGGCCCAAAGTGGACAATATTATGTCATTGTGGAGATATATGATTCTTATAAGCACCAACAAGCTAACTCTGGCCAAACCGAGAATGGTATTTCTTTAGTAGCAGGTTCGACCAAAAAGGAAAGAAAAATGAAAAGTGAGTCCGAAGACGAGTCGGAGTCGAAACCAAATTGAGAAAAGGAAATCCTAAATATGGTCTGGAAGATGTTCAACCGGAGAAAAATGTTTACGAAGAAGGATGCTAAGAAAGTCGTCGATAACAAGCTGAGACCCCGATTGGAAGTGACATGATATGGGTGCAACGGAAAGGGACACTACAAATCGGAGTGCGTGAATCTAAAAAGGGAAGAAAAACCCAAAAAGGAAAAGAAGAAAGCGCTTAATGTAACTTGGGACGAATCATCCTTGGAAGAGTCGAATGCAGAAGAGATGAAGAGAAGCTTCGTGACATTTATGGCCGAATCAAGCTCCAAAGTCGAGTCAAGTTTCGAGTACGAGTCTAATTTCAAGTCCGAGAGAAGCCACGGATCTGCATCCGTTTCCGAAGGACTATATGAGGTAACTTCTCCCTTAGAAGACAAGTTGTACAATATAATTGCATGCCCAGGTAGGAAGTTAGCTAAGTCCGAGAATCAAGTCGACTCGCTGCTTAAGGAAGTTCAAGTACTTAAGGAGCAAGTCAACTCGAAGACTTCAACTTGCCAACTTAAGGATAGAGACTCGACTCAAGTTGCAAAGCTTGAGGAAGATAACTCGGTCCTAAAAAGGCAGGTAGAAGATCTAACCGGATCGTTGGAAAAGTTCACTTCGGGCTCCAAGTATCTCAACATGATGCTTGGATCTCAGTGAGCCATGTACAACAAGTCGAACTTGGACACAAAGCTAAATCCTCCTATAAATCATACATGTCATTACTTAGTCGAAACGCAAAGAATTGAGTCCAAGCATGGGTTCCTAAGTCTAGCTTAGTCAACCAAGTTGGACCAAATCAATTTTGGGTTCCCAAGAGTCAAGTTCACTTAGTGAACAAAACTCAACCTAGCTATCACTTAGGGGGAGTTAACACTTTGTTTGTTTCCTTATTTATTTAAACTCTTTCATACTTTAGTTTATTTTACTTACTTAATTTAGAATGGAATAGATAGGAAATAAAGTAGTTTAAACTTGAACAACCTAGTACTAAGACGAAGTGAACTGATAGTAAGTGAGGGAAGCTCTTCGAAGTGCATGTCTAGGAAGTGATCGTTGCTCTGATATCCAAGAAGGCCATGTGCCTCTCCACGACCTGGTGCACTAAGTTGAGTGGGCGGCGAAGCTAACTCACTAAGTCTTTAACTAGTTAGACTAAGGCTTAGTCCAAAGTGAATCAAGTACTTGATTCCTTCATTGACTTTGTCTAGGAAGTGGCATATCCGATATCCAAGAAGGTCGTATGTCTCACCACGACCTGGAAGTCAATGCTGGAAAAACCTACTTGACTAGCTCAATCTAAGCTTGAATCTAACACAAGTTTAAAAACTTTGAAATTGCTCATTAAATTTAATTAAGATAAAAATAAATCTTCATCTCACAAAATCCATAGGAGTAACGTGTATTGAAACCTAGCTTGGGTGAGATGATTTAGAATTTAATCAAGCTTAATTAGTTTAATACAATTTACATAACTTAACAAATTTAACTAAACTAAACTTAACAAATTTATTAATTTAACTAAACTAAACTTAAAAAATTTAACTTAACAACTAAACTAAACTTAAACTAAACCTAACAAATTAACTTAACAAACAAATTAACTTAATAAGCAAATTAACTAAACAAACAAATTAACTTAATTAAACTTAACTTAACAAATTTACTTAAACTTAACTCAACCCAACCAATTTAATCAACTCAACTTAATCAATTAAATTTAATCAATCACTTCGGTGACTAACTCTAATTCAAAGCTTGATGATAATTCTATATCACTTGAGCTAGTAAAGAGTTGGACATTTATTTTAAGGATAATTTTTAGATATGTATTTTTAAGTATAAAAATAATATTTTTGGAATTCATTCTTGGACATATTTTCTATCACATTTGCATTATCTTAAAAATTTTGAAATTTTTAAGGTTCATTTAAATTTTTAGCTATTTTTAAGGGGGAGTTTTAAAAAATAAAAAAAATAAAAAAAATTGAAAAGGTGTTAAAATTTTAAAAAATATTTTTTAAAGGGTGAGTTAAAATTTTGAAAATTAAAATTAAAAAAAAAATTTATTGAGGTGGAGTTAGAATTTTAAAATTTAAAATTTCAAAATATATTTTTTAAAGTGGGAGTTAAAATTTTGAAAATTAAAATTTTAAAAAATATTTTTATTGAGGGGGAGTTAAAATTTTGAAAAATATTTTTATTGAGAGGGAGTTAGAATTTTGAAAATTAAAATTTTAAAAAATATTTTTATTGAGGGGGAGTTAGAATTTTGAAAATAAAATTTTTGAAAAATATTTTTATTGAGGGGGAGTTAGAATTTTAAAAATTAAATATTTCGAAAAATATTTTTAAGGGAGAGTTAGAAAATTTTGTGAAATTTTGAAAATTAAAAATTTGAAAAATGTTTTTAGGAGGAGTTAGAAAATTTTGATAAATTTTGAAAAATATTTTTAAGGGAGAGTTAGAAAATTTTGAGAAATTTTGAAAGTTGAAAATTTGTAAAATGTTTTTATTAAGGGGGAGTTTCAAAGATTTTGAAAATTAAGATAGTTTGATAATTTCAAAAACATTTTAAGGGGAGCATTGATAAATTTTAAAAATTGAGTTTTGAAAACTTTAGAAAATTAATCTTTTGAAAATTTTGAAACTGAAAGATAAAGGGGAAGATCTAATTTTTAAAAGAAAATCTTATTTAGGGGGAGTATTGATAAACTTAAGTATTTTTTGATAAAAAATTGTTTAAAACTTTAATTCTCAGCTTTAAAGTTGTGGCATTTTGAACTTAATTTTGATTTTGATGTATGTCAAAGGGGGAGAGAAGAGATTTAAAGTTAGAGAGAAGAGACTTAAAGAGAGGGAGATTTAAAAATTTAAAGTTTTTTATGCATATGAGCATTTTGATGCATATACACTTTTAACCCAATGCATTTCTGATATATACTATAATTGGATATTGCAGTTTGATTCTCCTAACTTTAACTGATGTGTTATCATACATCAAAAAGGGGAGATTGTTGATACAGAGAGCATCACTCCTTAGTTTTGATGTATGAACCATAGTTAAAGTTAGGACTTACTTATGTTCTAATATCAGTGTTAAGTGTGCAAGCTTAACAGGAAGTCCTAGTAGGTCGTGTTGATCGGATACTAGGCAAATGTCTTGATAGATCAAGAGAATCGAACACCAGACATGAAGTCCAGATGGGTCGAGTGGACCAGACATTTGGCATGAAGACCGATTGGGTCAGGAGACCAGACAATCGGCAAAAAGTCCAGCTGGATCAGGTAGACTGGACAGCTGGTGGAAGCCTTGGTGGGTCAGATCGGATGTCAAGAATGGTAAGTCCAACAGAGCAGCCTGCAGGTAAGCCTCGAGTGGAGAGGTGAGGCCGAGTCCTCTTTAGGGGGATAAAGCTAGGCGTCGATCCGATGAAAAGTCTGCGTGGGACTTAGAAGTCGAGATCAAGCAGTATTACTACTGCTATCATATTTAATATTATCTATTTGTGCTAATCTTGTTTTGTAGGGAGCAGTCGACTGAATGGATTCTAGTCGACTGAGGTTCAGTCGATTGGGTATGGGTCAGTCAATCGGATACCTAGTTGGCAGGATTAGCTGGTGATTGATCGAAGATCTGGCAGCGCAGATGGAAAGAGTTTTAGTCGACTGAAGAGGCAAACTTCCCGATGTGGAGCCAGGTGACCTGGAGTCGACTGGAAGACTAGAAGTTCCATATCGACGGGCTGATGTGGAGTCAACTGAAGGCATTCCAGTCGACTGGAAAATGTTTATAAAACAAATGCTCGATCAGCTCCGACAAGAACACTGCTACTACATCAAAGTCGCCTCTATTCATCCACGTCCACTATAGCTTCATTTCCTCAAAAAGACACATTTCTGATACTCCGTGCCTACTTCGAAATTTCTATTAGTGTCGGTATAACTTAGCTCTTATTTTTTGTATTCATTTTCACTTTGTGTACTCAATTTCAAAAGAAAAGGTAGAGTGTTACCTATCTCTAATTATTTGTAAAAAGCGAACCCCTCCGAAGTCGAGCATTCTCGAGTCGGAGGGCATATAGTGTCATGCCCCGAGAGGGGTACTTGTCCGACAAAAATCGGACAGCACCTCCCCTGTACTGTGGATAATTGAAACCTATATACAAGACCCACACGACCCACTATACATTGGCCAACATGGCCAGAACATAAAACACACCATACAAGGAATATATGGGCCTCAGGCCAACAACCAAAGTAAATAAAAAGTCTACAACATTTAGACTTACCTCTTCTTCCATCTGAGCAGGAATACACAACCAAAATGAATCGAATAAAAGTCCATAAGGACATATCAAATACGACAAAAGAATCCACGAGTACATAACCAAAACACAAGTCCTACACATGTCTTCTAGTCAATAAACCAAAACCATAAGACAAAAAAAAACAAAATCGTTACGACGGGGGAGGGGGGGATTGGCAGCTGGACTCTCCTGACAGTGTCAACCTGAAATAGATGTAAAGCAACGGGGTAAGTTCAACGAACTCAGCAAGTATCAAGTCGACATGCATAGTAAGATATATCTAACAATAATAATTATGCCAGTACAGTCTTCTGATCAATAATAGAAAAATGCAAGGAAGAGATGCGGAAAGACTGTACATACCTGAATCTCCTATCCTGACATAGGAGTATGAGCCATACTAGCAGAAATAAGGTCGTCAGACCAAATACATAATGTATCCTGTATGCATGTCAATCATATGCAACAACCAAGGCAGCAACCAAAATGCCACAAACACAAACAAATGACATCCATGCAATATGCATGCAATGTAAATGACATGGTCACCCTTGACACCAGTCAGTCGCCTCACACGCGATGGTGAAGCCGAGTGGGTAGAGCTATGACAACTGTGCACTCTACCATCACTGCTCCTGAGTGACTAAGTGGACAGGATGTTGTCGGAGTACACTTATCCTCCTACCCCAAACAGAGTGGGGGAGCAAAGCTCTCATCTCCCGGTGTCGTAGACCAGAGGAGGGATCCCTGCTCGCTACCACGCTGCCTCACCGCTACCCATGAGCGGACCAGCGGAGCCTGACAGAGCTACTGCACACACCCTCCTGATGTACCACTAACCCATGAGTGGCTGTGTGTGCAGATCATGTAACTGGCTGCGGGCTCAACTACAAAGGAACCCCGACCAGCCAGCATGCAATCATGCAAGATGGTGCATGACACTAAAGCATGTAACACCAACCAAAATACGTCTCCAAATAATATGCACAAAAAAATGAGTACATATCAATGACCTAGGTATACAGGGAAAGTATATCTAAAAGCTAATCAAGTGCATGTCACAACTTCCAAAATAAGTACACATGGCAGGTATCAAGATAATATCGACTAAGATAGAAATGCATGCATCAGGTATGACACAGTGACATACAAGGGCAGATAAGACATAAAATATTACTGTGAGTTATAGCCAACTACGCATATCAACATGACAATATCAAAAGATAAGTCAAAGTTCCCGCCTGCTAAAATGCTCGAAATAATGAAATCTTCATGCCCGTGGTCCTGTCTCGTGATCGAAACCTGCATAAAACATAATATACTCAGATTATGTTGTCAACCCTAATATCAAGTCCAAAACCTAATGGATTAAACTATCCACCTAAACGATCCCCAAATCAACTCCCAATTTCCCAAATTATCTAACTCATTCACAGCCGGCCAAAACCCCACATCACAAAAAATTTGCACAAAACTCCAACACCTAACCGTGCATAGCCGGCGCAGCCGTTCACAGTTGGCCAAAACCCCAAATCACACGGCAGCTAACCCAAGCTTCAACCAAGTCTTTTTCACAGCCCCTTCACAGTCAATCTAGTCTTCTCCTCTCACTCACCGCCACCACAGCCGTGCAAACCCCTAATTTACAGCCCCTAATCGACTTCACAACTGAAAATTTCCTTCTCAAAGCCACCCAGATTCCCCTAATCCACCACCATTCAGCCTGCTCCACCGAAGGACTCACCCTCCGGATCTAAAACCCTAAAAAATCCCTAGAATTGAACAACCAGCAGATAGAAAGAAAGGAATGGACCGAGATTTACCAGCTCTTGAGGCTGCACCGACGACTCTCCTCCCAAACTGCCATGTTCGCCGGAAAGAAGGGGGTTGCCGCACCACCCACAACGATCTACCACGGTAGAGATCGTGAAGAACAATTCATGATCGAAAACATAGGGGAAACTGTCGATGCAACCTCCCAGTCGTGCATACCCTTGTCGCTGGCGCATCCATGGGCACCGTTAAGAGTAGTCGGCCGCCGCTGCTTACAGCGAAGGAAATGGGTTGTGGTCGGCAGTCTCTTGCAGAGAAGGGGGCGGTTGGGGTCGGCTGTCGCTTGCAGAGAATGGGGACGGGCAGACGTCGGAGAGATCGCTGTAGGGTCGATGGTGGGCGGCTAGAGGGGGTAAATAACCCTCAATTGTCGTATCGTGGAATACGATCGTTCTCGTTGCGTGCTTATCTATAATTGTCGTTAGCGCAGTGGAATCACAATAATAATGAAACTAACAATAATACACAATCACACAATACAAGATATACATGGTTTAGAACCGAATAGTTCCTACTCCACGGGCGAGCTCACCGAGCTCTAGTTATGCGCACGACACTAACTAAACCACTCCTTCTCGACAACACGTCGGAGGTGGAGAAACCTCTCACAAGCAATTACAATAAGTAATATGAAATACAAGCAATACAAAGACAAATACGAAATACACGTAAAGAACACTTTACAATGCTTGATTTGAACCCTTTGCTTGTTGCTTGCTTTAGATGGCTATTGAAGGTCTGGAATGCAGCAGTAATTCCCCTCCAAAAGATTCCTTAAAGTCTTGGCGAAATCCCCCATCTTGAGCTCCATTTATAACTTGTATCTGTTGGGTTTCCGGCACCGCGGCGTGTGTGTGTTCGATCATGTTTCGTAAACATGTGCACAGCGGAAGCAACAAAAATAATAAATATTCCTATTTATTACAACACACACAACACACGCATGCTATTACAACAAGTGTAGACATAACCGTAAATTAAAATTGCAATAAAAGAAATTAAACTACGTTATACCTTCCGTATGACGTGTAGCGGGAACGGCATCAACCGGAACGATTCTCGTAAGAATCGTCTCTATCCGTATCCACGCCGAGCTCCTCGGGATGACTTCGCCAAGCCACGAGCTTCGTCTTCGTACGGGTTACTAGCCTCGTGTTGAAGACGACGTGATCGAGAGATGATCACGGTCCGAATCCAAATTCGGACCTAAAACAAGTCCTCAAGACTTGCTTCTCCGGAGAGGTATTCGTCAACCGATTGATTTAATCTCTTCGCCCTCCACCTTCAGAGGATTACCGGGAGATCAAATCTATAGTTATCCGCTGTCGGAGCACTAACCGTCGCCCAAACGACGCTCCGACGAGGAGAAGAAGCTGTCCAGAAAACTGACAGCTTTGGTGGAGGAAATAGGCGCCGGCTAAAGAAGAGATGGAGGCTCACCTTTACACCGAACCCAAGGGAGATCACCGGAGGGTCGCCGGAGGTTCACCGGCCGAAACTTGGACGCCGACAAGGAGATGGCAGCAGCTCAATCAAGTTGGGCGGCAGCCCTTGTTGTTGACGCCAACAACAAGGAGGATGGGTTGGGCGGCCACTAATTGGATTAGGTTTAGGGTTAGGGTTTAATCCCTATTTTATAGAGAACTAATTCTCTTAGTGGTTAATAGATCATATCCATAAAGCCCGTTAACCCGCTCCATTAAGATAAGTTAAAATAAACCAAACCATGATGGTTTATTTTAAGTTAAAACGAACCGAACCAACTTTTGGTTCATTCGTTTAAAATAAACCAAACCCTTTGGTTTATTCTCATCCATTGGATTAGAACCAAACCATTTTGGTCCATCCATTATGTCTTCATAAGACACGGCCCATCCACGCTTCCATTCTGAAACAATTTCATGCTCGCTTTATGTTTGGTCCAACCAAACATAGTTTCTCTCGATGCGAGAATCCCATTCTCAAGCTCGTTTAAATCCTTTGGATTACACTCGTTGTGCGTGTGACCAAATAGGTTCTCGGTTTATGTTGGCCGTCTATAATTAACCATTAATTATAGAACGATCATGAGTGGCACCTAGTAGTACATCATGATCCCCAATTAACCAAAAGATCAACGGTTGATCGAACTATTTACGAAACCCTTGATGCTCGAATGAATCGTGCCCCATTCCCTTCACTCATCTTATACCCACTTGGTTCAGGACATGGTCTATTGTGTCAGTCCCCACTAGGCTGACTACGTTACACCTAGCCCAAGTATCATTTCCTCGTCCTACGGATTCTAGTTACTCCACATGTATCGAAGAGTACCTTACTCTAAACATGTAATGCTTTGGCCAAAGACTTTAGTAACAATCCGACGAGAGGCCATGGGTATACATCTCCTCGCAAGGAGTGGTGAATCCTTTATAGGCTATTCAAACACCTTCGATCACTTCGATTTATACCCAATCATCCCGGGTCCACATCTCCTTAGAGATGTTTGCTTAAGATGTCAAAGCATAAGTCTCCATGATCAAGATGACTTGAATACCGCAAGTCAAAGGAACATCGCACTTAAGCCACGGTAAGAACTTCATTGACATATCTATATATGCAGAGAACCATATGAAGTCTTACGGTTGGTCACTCCAATGAACTAGTTACCATAACTAGCATCCACGATTAACTCCGGACATCACAATGTCTCCAAGGCCCGGTGAATCAGCTTGGATACACCAAGTATACCTCGTGCTAGTCTCGGCGAATTGATGGTGTCCAAATCCATCAATTCATCGACTAGGATAATTCCGATACATCACAATTACACATGTAGAGATACTCACTAGTTGTGATCCAATCACAAATTCTCTCATCTGTAGTGAATCGTATCGTGGACATTCAGTAAATGAGTTTAAGATCCAATCAAATACATAAAACATGTATACTCAAATAGTGAATCTTCATTTATCATATAAATGGTTCATACATAAGGCGATTGCCTTAGGACATCTCTCATAAATTACTAACAGACTCCCACTTGGCCTAATGCCAATCGCTACGGTATCCAATACCATAAGCACCAACATGACCCTCAAACTTACTTTGAGGTAATGCTTTAGTCAAAGGATCCGCTAAGTTCCTTTCAGTGGGAATTTTCTCGATTTGTATTTCGTTCCTACTGATGATCTCTCTGATAAGATGATAGCGGCGAAGCACATGTTTGGATCATTGATGAGACCACATCAAGTTCATAGATGAACTTATTGATCCAAACCGCTTCCTTTGCTGCTTCCAAAGCTGCAACGTATTCTGCCTTAGTGGCAGAATCCGCTATAGTGTCAAGCTTGGAACCTTTCCAACTTATTGCGCCTCCATTTTAGGTGAATACATACCCAGACTGAGACATGGAATCATCCTTGTCTGTCGAAGCCGCATCCGTATACCCACGTATCACCATGTACCCTTCTCCATATATTAGGAACACATCCTTAGTTCTTCTCAAGTACTTAAGGATCGTCTTAACAGCCGCCCAATGATCCATTCCTGGATCGGACTGGTATCTGCTCGTGACACTCAGAGCATACGATACATCGGGCCTCGTACATAACATAGCATACATGATAGATCCTATTGCGGATGCATAGGGAATCTTACTCATGCAAATCCTCTCGTCTTCTGTGCGCGGACACATAGACTTCGAAAGGTGTACCCCATGCCTGATGGGCAGATAACCTTTCTTGGATTCCGACATGCTAAACCTCTTTAGCACTCGGTCTATATATATGAGCGAAAGACCAAACGCTTCGATCTATCTCTATAGATCTTAATCCCAGGATGTAGGTTGCTTCTCCCAGTCTTTCATGGAGAATGTCTTGGATAACCAAACCTTAATCGATAAGATGGACACATCGTTTCCTATAAGTAATATGTCATCGACATACAATACTAGAACACATTGCACTCCCACTAACCTTCTTGTACACACAAGGTTCGTCTGGATTTTGTGAGAAATCAAACTTTTTGATTGTCTCATCAAAACGGATATTCCAGCTCCTGGATGCTTGCTTCAATCCATAAATGGATCGTCGCAATTTGCATACCTTGGTTTTATCAACCGATGTGAAACCCTCAGGCTGTATCATATACACATCCTCGGCGGTGTTTCCATTAAGGAAAGTCGTTTTCACATCCATCCGCCATATCTCATAATCATAATGAGCCGCTATGGCCGGAGCATCCGAATGGATTTAAGTAGCTACAAAGTAATAGGTTTCGTCATAATCAACACCTTGCTTTTGACGATATCCTTTCGCCACCAATCTAGCCTTATAGGTAATCACATTACCATCCATGTCGGTTTTCTTCTTGAAAACCCACTTGCACCCTATAGGCGTTATGCCTTCAGGTGGGTCAACCAAGTTCCAAACTTGGTTTTCGTACATGGAATCCATTTCCGACTTCATGGCACCAAGCCACTTATCCCTTTCTGAACTTCGTTACTTCTTCATAACATCATCAATGAGTAACACGTCGTTCGATTCACTTACGAGAAATCCATATCTCTCAGGAATATTGCGTGTTCTACCAGATCTACGAAGATGTGGTGTTACAATAGGTCCAGCCGATTGCTCATCACTATGAGTTGTCAGCTGTTGTGCTTCACCAGGTATCTCATCAATGTCTATTTGAGTCTCTCGAGCCTCCTCAAGCTCGACGACACTCCCACTGTTTTCTTGCAAGAGAAACTCTTTCTCTAGAAACACAACATGCCTTGAAACAAACACCTTTTTGTTCCACAGGATGATAGAATTGGTAACCCCTTGTTTCCTTAGGGTATCCAATAAATAGATATTTATCAGACTTAGCATCCAGTTTGTCTGATACAGTCCGCTTCACATAAGCAGGACAACCCCATATCTTCAAGTAAGATACATGAGGTTTCTTACCATTCCATATCTCATATGGAGTAGTTGAGACTACCTTGGTAGGCATTACATTTAACAAGTAAACAATGCAAGTGCATAACCCCAAAAGGACTTGGGAAGAGTTGCATGATTCATCATTGACCTGACCATGTCCAACAAGGTCCGGTTACGCCTCTCAGATACACCATTATGCTGTGGTGTATAGGTCGTAGTCCATTGAGACAATATGCCATTGTCTCTTAGATAATCAAGAAACTCTTGACTTAAGTATTCACCACCTCGATCCGATCAAGTATTTTAATACTCTTGTCATGTTGTTTCTCTACTTCATTTCTGAATTCTTTGAACCTTTCAAAGGCTTGGACTTGTGTTTCATCAAGAACACATACCCAAACCGTGAGTGATCATCGGTGAAGGTAATGAAGTAGCTATAGCCTCCTAATGCTTGAGTTGACATAGGTCCACATACATCGGTATGTACTAAACCTAGTAACTCTCCCACTCGTTCACCTTTTCCAGTAAAAGGTAACTTAGTCATCTTGCCTTTTAAGCATGATTCGCATGTATCGTATGAATCCAATTCAAACGATTCCAGAATTCCACATCGGTGTAATTCGGACATGCGTTTCTTGCTTATATGGCCAAGATGACAATGCCACACATAGAGTCTATTTGATTATCCTTTCGAGCACTCTTGTTGCTCACGATATTGCAAATGTCACCTTTGGATCGTCCAGCGTATAAAACACCATTGCTTAAAGTTCCATTCCATAAAGAACCCATTCAAAGTTATGTAACAACAATTGTTACTAAAGCGTCAATGGAAACCATTTCTATTTAAACAAGAAATAGAAATGATGTTCTTTATCAACAAAGGAATATAAAAGCAATTGTCGGTTCTAAGACAAGTCCCTGCAGGAGTTTCAACAAATACGTTCAGATGGCGAGTGCAGACCTTTGCTTCATTCGACTCATAAATTTGACTCTCCCTTGACAAGTCTTCTTCTATTCCTTAGCCCATGTATGTCATTACATATATGTGAGCCACACCTAGTATCCAATACCCAAGTGTCTAAGGAAATAGAATGACAATCAATAAAGAAGATTTCTGAAGAAGATGGGGCATCCGATGCCTTATCCTTCTTCATGGACTCAAGATAAATCTTGCACTTTCTTCATAAATGGTCTCTCCTTGCCATAATGATGGCAAGTTTCCTTTGTGCTAGTTCTACCTTCTTAGCCCTTCTCTTCTTTCCCTTTTTCTTTGTTCCTTTGACTTCCTCTTAGAACCTTTCTTTGAGGAATCAACTAACAAAGACCGTCCCTCGCATGCTTCTCGGAAGACTCCACAGTCTTGGCGATATTGAGCAGTACCACAGATGAACCTCCTAGCATCTCAGAGGTGAAGAGGAGCTTTGAGACTTCGAACCTTTCGAATCTCACTTGCTCATCAACCAACTCACAAAGATGAAGGATTACGATATGAGCATCCATATGCTCATGCTGTTATCGTAGCTTGGGTTCCATCATGGCTAGCATGATGCAACTCATTTGTTCAGAATCACTCACATGTTTCTGATAGGCCAACAATTGGTCCAGAGTTGCATTGTCACTAGGATGGGCGGGAAGAGGCGCTTCGAGGACATACGCAAGCTTTTCCACCTTGAGAACAATTCTCAAGTTTCTAAGCTAGTCCAGGAAGTTAGGCCCAGTCAGTTTGTTCGAATCCAAAATAGTGCGCAAATTCAAAGACGTCATGATCAATTTATTGACCTAGAAATACAAAACGAGCATATATGAGAAAATGATTTTAAAATGCATCAATATACATTTATAAATCCCATTCATTTTTCGAATTCAAAAACCCCAAAATCACTTCGGGAGATCGTAGGTCCATCTCCGAATGGGCTGATATCCATCATAGATAAGAACAACCTTGGAGTGAGTCCAACAAGCCATTCTTAGCTATGATGGTGGGTATCAAGTATACCGATTACATATCATGTATATGTAACTATCACAATGTGCTATCAACTAATTGAATGTTTACACATACATTGGGTTGTTAACACATTAACAAGTATGCATCATATGCATAGCACCCAACTTCACCTCTCTTCACATCGACCTTGGAGTGAGTCCAACAAATCGATGCTCCAAGTTAAAGCCGACCCATTAATCGCGAAATAGTTTTAATATGGTTAGAGCGCATTCAACCAATTAGCCGGCTTGGAGAGTCCAACAACCCAAACTAACGATTGACCTCGACTCTTACCATATTAGAGTTAAACTATTCCAATGATTTGAACATGTTGAGGTTGAGTAGGGCTTGGAGTGAGTCCAACAACCCAAACAAGAAACAGAACTCTGGTTCTAACCATATTAATGGAAGGTGTAGGCTTTAATATTGAGTTAGGGTTTTATGTCTCATCCTCTTTGCATGCAAATAACTATTATCTACATGGCATGACATACATGGCATACATCTACATGTCACGACACGCATGGCATAATGTTATGCATCTAATGCAATTACATGGCATACAATTATGTCATGTACATAATTTCCTTATTTGTCATAACTATTTATGGAAATAAAATATGTTTAAGATTTGATTCTCCAAATCAAATCATAATTAAATTAGGAAACAAATTTCCAAATCTAATCACATATTTTATTCATGGAATTATTTGATTAAGGAAAATCTATTTAGGAAACCAATTTCCTAAATCTTCAAAACTACTTATGGAAATAAAATATTTAAAGATTTGATTTCCCAAATCAAATCAAGATTAAATTAGGAAACAAATTTCCAGAATATAATCAAATATTTTATTTATGGAAAATATCAATTTCCATAAATACTTCCAACTTTCCAAAAGTGGAAGATTTCCATAAATACTTCTAGACTTTCCAAAATTGAAAAATTTCCATAAATACTTCTAAATTTCCAAAATTTAGAAAATTTCCAGAAATACATTATGACTATCGCAAAACCAATTTTACGATTATGTCGAAACACAACCTGGGCTCGATACCCTTTGTTGGGTTTTAAGACGATGTGTGTGTTCGATCATGTTTCGTAAACATGAGCACAGCGGAAGCAATTAAAAAATAATAAATCTATATTTATTACAACACACACAACACACGCATGCTATTACAACAAGTGTAGACATAACCGTAAATTAAAATTGCAATAAAAGAAATTAAACTACGTTATACCTTCCGTATGACGTGTAGCGAAACGGCATCAAGCGGAGCGATTCTCGTAAGAATCGTCTCTATCCGTATCACGCCGAGCTCCTCCGGATGACTTCGCTAAGCCACGAGCCGTCTTCGTGCGGGTTACTAGCCTCGTGTTGAAGGACGGCGTGATCGAGAGATGATCACGATCCGAATCCAAATTCGGACCTAAAACAAGTCCTCAAGACTTGCTTCTCCGGAGAGGTATTCGTCAACCGATTGGAATCCTTCGTCCTCCACCTCAGAGGATTACCGGAGATCAAATCTCCGGATAGTTATCCGCTGTCGGAGCACTAACCGTCGTCCAAACGACGCTCGACGAGGAGAAGAAGCTGTCCAGAAAACTGGACAGCTTTGGTGGAGGAAATAGCGCCGGCCAAAGAAGAGATGGAGGCTCACCTTACACCGAACCCAAGGGAGATCACCGGAGGGTCGCCGGAGGTTCACCGGCCAAACTTGGGCGCCGACAAGGAGATGGCAGCAGCTCAATCAAGTTGGGCGTTGTTGTTGACGCCAACAACAAGGAGGATGGGCTTAGGTTAGGGTTTAATCCCTATTTTATAGAGAACTAATTCTCTTAGTGGTTAATGGATCATATCCATAAAGCCCGTTAACCCGCTCCATTAAGATAAGTTAAAATAAACCAAACCATGATGGTTTATTTTAAGTTAAAACGAACCGAACCAACTTTTGGTTCATTCGTTTAAAATAAACCAAACCCTTTGGTTTATTCTCATCCATTGGATTAGAACCAAACCATTTTGGTCCATCCATTATGTCTTCATAAGACACGGCCCATCCACTTCCATTGCGATCGAAACAATTTCATGCTCGCTTTATGTTTGGTCCAACCAAACATAGTTTCTCTCGGTCTGAGAATCCCATTCTCAAGCTCGTTTTAAATCCTTTGGATTACACTCGTTGTGCGTGTGACCAAATAGGTTCTCGGTTTATGTTGGTCGTCTATAATTAACCATTAATTATAGAACGATCATGAGTGGCACCTAGTAGTACATCATGATCCCCAATTAACCGAAAAGATCAACGGTTGATCCAGAACTATTTCTGAAACCCTTCAGTAGCTTGAATGAATCGTGCCCCATTCCCTTCACTCATCTTATACCCACTTGGTTCAGGACATGGTCTATAGTGTCAGTCCCCACTAGGCTGACTACGTCACACCTAGCCCAAGTATCATTTCCTCGTCGTACGGATTCTAGTTACTCCACATGTATCGAAGAGTACCTTACTCTAAACATGTAATGCTTTGGCCAAAGACTTTAGTAACAATCCGACGAGAGGCCATGGGTATACATCTCCTCGCAAGGAGTGGTGAATCCTTTATAGGCTATTCAAACACCTTCGATCACTTGATTTATACCCAATCATCCGGGTCCACATCTCCTTAGAGATGTTTGCTTAAGATGTCAAAGCATAAGTCTCCATGATCAAGATGACTTGAATACCGCAAGTCAAAGGAACATCGCACTTAAGCCACAGAAGAACTTCATTGACATATCTATATATGCAGAGAACCATATGAAGTCTTACGGTCACTCCAATGAACTAGTTACCATAACTAGCATCCACGATCAACTCGGACATCACTATGTCTCCGGCCGGTGAGAATCACCGCTTGGATACACCAAGGAGTATACCTCGTGCTAGTCTCGGTAATTGATGGTGTCCAAATCCATCAATTCATCGACTAGGATAATTCCGATACATCACAATTACACATGTAGAGATACTCACTAGTTGTGATCCAATCACAAATTCTCTCATGCTGTGAATCGTATCGTGGACATTCAGTAAATGAGTTTAAGATCTAATCAAATACATTAAACATGTATACTCAAATAGTGAATCTTCATTTATCATATAAATGGTTCATACATAAGGCGATTGCCTTAGGACATCTCTCATAAATTACTAACAGTATCAAGCTAATTTCGCACGCATCAGTCGATTGATCGTGACCGTCAGTCGACTAGTCCTGTAGTCGTTGTCTCACAACAGCCAGATCCACATCAGTCAAGTTTCAATGGATCACACATCAGTCGACTGATGATACCCATCAGTCGAGTGTTGGCGCGAGCACTTGACTGGAAACCCTTCTCAGAGAAATCTCCCGATCGATCGATCTGATCTCTGATGTCGATCGATGGCATTATCACGATCAGTCTCTCCTCGGCGATCATACCAAAACCCGATCGATAACATCGGTCGAACCATTCGACCTAAAGCGATCGGCACCTATGCCAGATGATGTCGGTAAAACCTCAAACATCGTCGCTTTGAGCATCCAAACCTCGCCTTAACCACTTGGCCAAGTCCACCTCATCCTCATGGAGTTCCCTCAAGCTCTCTTCCCTCGGCCTCGCCCTCGGATCATGCGCGACGGCTTCGCAATTCCATCCTTCGCATCTCATGCCCTCGAAGTATGCTTCCCTTGGACCTCACTTCATTCGCTCCCCATCCGCGGGTCCCTCGGATACACCAAGTGCACGGCTTCGCAATGTCATCCTTCACCGACTCAAGGACCCCGAGCCTAGTGAACTTACCAAGTCCTCAAAACTTCCCAAATGCACCAAGCGCACGGCTTCGCAATACATTTCTCACCAAGCGCACAGCTTCGCAATGCTTTGGACTTTTCCACACCAGGCCCATGCTTGGATTTTCCATGCCAACACCATGTTGGACTTCCCTATGACAATCCCATGTCATAAGTTTTGTCTATCATCAAAATACTGCTCGAATCAAACTCGAGTCAACCTAAGCCGATTGCACCAACAATCTCCATCTTTTTTATGATTGACAAAACTACCATCTCAAGTCTATCAATTCTCCCATATTGGCAATTCTCATATCCCAATGAGAATTCCAACGAACCCTAATTGGTAACTTGGTAACTTCTCCCCCTTTTTGACATTACATCAAAAAGGTCCTCAAGGGTGTCAAAGTCTCATATCCCAATGAGATCTTACAATCTTCCCCTTGGCATGCCCTCAATCTTTCTAGTGATCCCATATCACTTAAGAGAGGCAACCCAATTTTCCTCCCATGAGGAAATACACATCCATCTTCCCATGATGGATTCCTCCCCCTAGAGGCTTGCTCCCCCTTGATTATTGCACCAACAATGTCCTTGGAGAGTCCCTAAGCCAATAGGAATATTTAACCAATCAAAATTAAGGCAAAGTTCAACAATGAACTTCCATCCACCTTAAAATTAATACTCTCTCTAAACACTTCTCCTAATTCATATCCAATGGATTTCCACCCTTTCTAATGCTCTCCCAAGCATGTCCTAGGGTTAGGAGTGATTAGGGGACCAAAACACAGCTGAACATGGGCCTAACCACCAAGGTTTACCCGAAATCAACCTGTGTCAGTCGACTCTCTCAGATACCAATCGACTGGACTTGTCATCATGACCGGGTCTCCATGCCAATCGATCGATAATCGTGATTTGCAATTTTCAACATTTTCAGAATTAAATTTGGAAATACATAAGTAAATATACGTAAATTGAAAAATCTTAAAAATTCATACATATAATACTTATCATAAACACTATGGGTGAAAAATATTTAAAAATTATTTTACCCACAAATTAATGAGATTGACACAAAGTTCAAAAGTTTAGAAAAGCTTCAATAATGAGCTCTCTTTGTATCATCCCATTCAATAGTGATTGCTATCAAAAGATAGACTTCACCAAGGTTTTTCAAAATGTTTTTGAAACCTTTAATTCATTTTTCCTAAACATCTCTCTTGTATCTAGATGTGTAAAACTCATACAAGGTAATTAATCTAGTGAGATGTGGGTTTTTGTTCTTTAATGGTTTCATGCATATTTCTAGACAATATTATTTGATTCCCATCAAATCATGCCATAGTCCTTAATTTCATTTTAGTTTATGCATGATATGAAATACTGCTTACCAATGATATGAAATACAAGGTAATTTCTAGACAATGCATTTCTCACCAAGCACCAAGCGCACGGCTTCGCAATGCTTTGGACTTTTCCACACCAAGCCCATGCTTGGATTTTCCATGTCAACACAATGTTGGACTTCCCTATGACAATCCCATGTCATAAGTTTTGTCTATCATCAAAATACTGCTCGAGTCAAACTCGAGTCAACCTAGGCCAATTGCACCAACAATCGCGAGAGGAAAGGGTAGGTCGCGACAATGTGGTCAGAGTGGCGGCAACGATGGGGTAGCGACCGCATAGCAACGGCAGGCGAGCGCTCGGCGGCAAGGCTGTGGCAGTGGATCGCCGACGCAGGGAAGAAGGCGGCTGGGTTGAGAAACGATGGTGCATGGATGGTGTCGCGAGAAGAGGAGGTGCGGCAACAGCCCCATCGCGAGAAGGGAAGTGCGGCGGAAGAATGGGACTTTCCCAAAAAAGAATTTGAACAAAAATCAAAACTAGGGCTTAATTATATAATTAAGCTAATTGACTTAATCAACCTTAGCCTAAATTTAACTATTTAAAATCCTAACTTAGGTTTTAATCTATATAATCCTAAGTTACTTGACTTAACCAATATCTTAGATCAGATTTTAATTAGACTTAGCTAAGTCTAATAAAATCTGATCTCGAAATTTTCAACTAAAATACTAATAAATAACTAATTTTCATTTAATAAAATAAATAAATTTATTTTAATTATCTCATTTTTAAATTATATTTATTATTATATTATATTATATTATATTTTTAATTTTTTATTAATTTTTTTTTATATATTACATATAGTGATTCCCCATCGAGGTAACTCTCAGAAGGGCTACGAGCCTTAGACTAGCAACCTGGTTAGGGTTGGAACCAAGTAAAAGAAGCTTGTCTCTATCTTATTTTATTTCCGTTGCATACTCTTTAACGATTTCAAAATATAAAATATAAGTTTTAAAATCTAAAGAAAATTGTAACCTCCGAGATTCACCCCCCTCTCTCAGAGTATTTCGATCCTACAGTTATGAGTTGTGCCATTGCAGACTATCATGTAAGTTAGTACATTACATTACATCTGGTGGATCAGGTTGATATATATATTTATTATATTTATATCGATGGTTATTTGTTATTACCTTTAAGACTGTATACCTGTTGATTTCCATATGTTTATTTAGTTCATGCACTATCTTTCATATACCAATGAGTCTTATACTCACCACCACAAAACTTGGGTTTTCTGTCGCCCAAGTAGTAGGTAGAAGATTCCTTGGTGTGCTCGAAGCTCTGCCAGTTGATCCCATCTCACACTGAGCGTTTAGATTTTATTTCATATTGGTGTTGTATTATTTTGGATTTTATTCTATATCGGTTTTGCATTTTGGTATATGGTTGTGTTGTTATATTCTTAACTTTTATTATGGATTTGATTTGGATGTTGAGTTTGATTATGTTTTCTGGTTATGGTTGTGTCAAAATCGCATAGGTGTGTATCTTTGTGACTTTGTATTTCTTCTATTTACTAGTGTTATTTCATTATGATATATGGTTTGTGGGTGTCAGCGGTTATTTGAGCCTTGTATCAGTGTTGTATCTTTTATTGTCACTAGAGGGTATTGTCCGGTCGGCGGACAAGTATAGTCTTGGGGCGTGACAAGTTGGGTAAGGAGGATTGGACAATTGACAAGAAGTCTAGCTGGGTCAGGAGGACTGGACAACTGGTAAGAAGCTTAGCTAGGCTAGGAGGATCTCGGCGATTGTGAAAGTTGATTTAGTCGGGAGGATCGCATAATCGCAAGAAGTCTAACTGGGTCAGGAGGACCGAATAGTTGACAAGAAGACATGGTGGGTTGAGGATCAGACATTAAGCAGAGGAAGTCCAACGAGGATGGATGAGCTTGAGGGGGAGGCCTAATGTGGCCCCTCATTTGAGGGATTGTTGGGAGAACAATCAAAATCCAACATTAAAAAGATATGAAAAAGATCATGAGTGTATAAGATGAAAAGATATCTCCACTAGTATGAGACTTTTTTGGTAAAATTCAAAATAAAATCTATGAGGGTTTAAACCAAAAGTAAACAATATCATACTATTGTAAAGATATGTGAATCTTATTTGCACCAACAGTGCGACTGCAAATGCTCTTAATTGTAACATCTTATGCACACCATAAATGTAATTAACTACAACATGCAACACATTCCATGAATACACTTAACTGTAGCGTACGACTCGCATCACGAATACTCTTAACTACAATGCATTACTTGCACCACGATTGTCTTTAACTGTAGCATGCAATGTTGATGTTGTTGGTGCAGTAGGCACCTAAGTCGAACCTGAGTTTTGATTATAGCAAACGATACAAAGTTAAGCTCATGTCGTTATCTCACGAGCTGAATCGAGTGTGCAGAAAATTGTTATAGCTGGAGCTGAAGGCTAGCGACACCCAGAGGAAGCCGTGGTGGTCGGGCGACACTCGAGTGACTTCGGAGGGAGCCGAAGGAATCGAGTGGAAGGCCGGAAGCAAAAGCAACACAGTGAGTATCGAGGTAAGCTCGTGTGTGCGAGCGTAAGTGAGGTTGTATCCTCTTTACGGGGATGATCTTAAGCGTAGATCCGACCAAAGACATCCTATAGGCGGTCTAGATCGAGATCGGACGGTCGAAAGCCGTCAAAATAATGTTTTTGTTAAGCTAACTTTGCCTTGCAGATAGCATCAGTCGACTGCCATCTTGGAGGACTCGACTACCATCCAACAGTCGACTGCCTGAGGTCAGCATTCGACTGATGCTACCATCAGTCGACTGATGATGGCCATCAGTCGACTGATGGTCAAGGATCAGCCTCGAGGAGTCAAGCCTTATCACCATTTTTCAAGGAGCCATGTGCCAAAACTCTATTGGGTGAAGTTCCTCTCGAAAAGGGGCTCAAAGGCTATAAAAGGAGGGCCAATCCTAGGGTTTCTTCATCAATTCTAAGCTTCCAAAAGCCTCCGCCAAGCTGCAACTTTCCGACAATGAAGTGCTTCCTCTCCGACGTCTAGGTCTTGATTGCTTTCTTTTTGTAACGTCAGTTTAGTCTTTTATTTCAGTTCATTACTGCAATTTCTCGGAGCTTTTATCGTAACGAGGAGAGGGGGAGTGTCCCTCTACCTCAAGCTTTGTTTTTATTTGTATTGATCAACTCCTACCTCTAACGAGGAGTTCTTTAGTGTTTTTGCCCTCCGTACGTGATCAAGGACTGCTAGGGCCTTGGAGTAGTAGCCGAAGGCTACGAACCAAGTAAAAATATTTGTCTCATTTTATTTATTGCTTATCTTTCTGCTGCAAATTACTTATCTACTCGGGTTTTAACGAACGAACAAAAAAAAAAGTTTTATCGCTATTCACCCCCCCTCTAGCGATTCGCTTCGGTCCAACAATTGGTATCAGAGCTGGAGGCGCTTAGATTTGGTGAAACCACCAATCTAGCATTTTTTACAGATTTATTTTTCGTTCGTTTAAGTTTTTCCCGCACTACTAATCCAAGACGAAGTCTTGGTACTCTTCGTTTGGTTTTGTTTTGCAAGTATTCGCTTTTGGAGTAGCCGACGGTAAAACGGGCATAACTTTTCGTACAAGTTGACCCACAACACGGGCTACCTACCAAAACGAAGCTCTCGAAGAGATCTACATTTCTTACCAGGATAAACCCTCATAACAAGCTGTCTTCATCCCAAAAAACCATCGTTCAGTACCATTTCTGGGACATCGAAGGTTGTAAGTGCTGATCTTTTATTTTAATTGGTTATTTCTCATTTATTCCTTTTGTTTCTTTTCATTTCCTACATTACTAATCCAAGGCGAAGTCTTGGAACCTTTTTTGTGTTTTTTTTTGTATTTTTTGTGCAAGGTTTCCCTTCCAAATGACCCATCTCGAGGGTTTTAGCACCGTCCGACCTCCGTTTTACAACAGAGATGATTTCCATTACTGGAAAGGTCGGATGGAATGCTTTCTCAAAACCCAAATCGAGATGTGGATCATAATCCAAACGGGTTTCACACTTCCGACTAACGAAGTGGGTGAATCCTTGGGTTATGACCAATGGACCATTGCGACAAAACGATGAGTCGAAGCCGACGCCAAGGCAACTCAAATTCTCCAATGCGGTTCGTCCAAGGAGGAGCTAAATCGCATCGGCCCCTTCATAAGCGCAAAGGACCTTTGGACAAAGCTAGCGGAGCTACATGAAGGGACCGATGAAGCCAAGGTATGTAAGCGTGATCTTTTATTTAATAAACTATATAATCTAAAAATGTAGGAACACGAGTCCGCGATGCAACTTCACGCCCGCGTCCAAGACATAGTCAACAATCTACACACGATTGGGCAAAAGGTCGAAAACCGCGACCTTATAAGGTATGTCCTAAACTCCTTTCCGAGGACTACCTTGTGGGCATCCATGGTCGATGCCTACAAGGTCTCCAAGGATCTTTCGAAACTTAGGTTATATAAACTATTTTTTGATTTTGAACTTCATGAGCAGTCTAACTCGGAACCCGAGAAGGGTATAGCACTTTTTGCAGGTTCAAGGAAGAAAATCACAAGCAAGCCACCTCCGAAGGAAGAAGAGGATGAGTCCGATTCGGAGGTCGACTCAGAAATGGAGGCTGAACTAGTCAACCTAGTTCGGAGGATAGTCAAGGGCCGAAAACGAACCGTCACTCAACCCAACGAAGGTAAGCCTAAAAGTTCAAATATTAGATGTTATGAATGCAACAGGTTTGGACATATCAAGTCCGAATGCCCAAAACTCAAGAGCAAAGCACCAAAATACAAAAAGGCACTCAATGCTACTTGGGAAGAAGCATCCAAGGAAGAAAATAGTGATCGTGTTCTCATGGCTAAACCGGTGGAATCGGAGACAGAGTCGGAACCGGAACCTGAATCGAAAACCGAAGACGAGTCGGACTGCGAAGCGCTATTCAAGACAAGCCACGGATACGCATCTGGTTCAAAAGATACACTCAAGGTAAGTCGATCTCTAATTAGTACGCTTTATAGTGCAATTAAATTCTTAACTAGGAAATTAGCTAAGTCCAAGTCCAAGGTCGAGACCCTGGTTGAGGAAGTTAAACTCCTTAAACACGAGGTCTCCCTAACCTCTTCGACTAGTCGAGTTCGAGAGGAGGACTCAACTCGGGTTGAAAAGCTCGAAGTTGAGAACTCACTCTTGAAGAGTCAAGTCGAAGATCTTAGGAATACGTTGGAAAGGTTTACTTTGGGATCCAAAGGACTTGACCTCCTACTTGGATCGCAAAGGGTCGTGTACAACAAGACCGGACTAGGGTTTAGCTCAAATACGACCAACAAGTCGTATATGTCAATTGTAAGTCGACATAAAAAACATGTCCAAGCATGGGTCCCTAAGACCACCTTAATTTCAAACTTAGGATCGAACCAGTACTGGGTTCCCAAGGACCAAATCCACTATGTGGAGAGACCGAATCGATTCAATGGTCCAGGGGGAGCTAGTATGAAACTTATTTGTGTTTTAACCTAGAAATTGCATGCTTAGGTTTTTATTTAGTTTGATTTTCCTTTTTAGAATGGTTAGATAGGACTATAACTCATCAATACTTGATAACATAGTACCAGGACGCGGCGAGATGATAGTACGCTAGGAAAGTGGAGTCTTGTGTATTCGGGCTAGATAAGGCGTATCTAGTTCGGTGCACTTGACCGAGCGGAACTAGCTGAAGCTACCTCGCCGTATCCTAGACTAGTTAGACCAGGAAGTGGTCTTAGGTAAGTCAAGTCTCTATTTTCTTGAAAATGGCTTTGTCTAAGGAAGTGGTCGTTGTTCCGATCAAAGAAGGTCTCTGTGCCTCGCCACGACCTGGAAGCCATGATCTTGAAAAGGTGACTTGATGAGCCTAAGGTCAAATCCGAATCTAACGCAAGGTTGACAAGTGTTTAAGTCATTAAATTTAAATCAAGTAAAATTGGAAGTCATCTCACAAGAACATATAGGGTTAACGTGTTTGATCATGTAGACATGGGTGAGATGATTTAGGTTAATAATCTTCAACCAATCTTTAATAAATCCAATATCCGATCCAACTACCTTGCGTGTAGGATCAATGGATGTTGGACAGTGGTTGCTCCTGACATATGACCGGGGATCAACTCAAGTTTTTGAAGCTTTGATTCAAACGACAAGGATCGGTAGCCTTCGGAAATAACGGCAAGCTCAAAATCATTGGATCAGGTGATATTGAGCTCAACTCAAATTTTGTTATTCAAAATGTTTTATTAGTTGAAAATTTCCAATATAATTTACTTAGTGTAAGCCAATTGTGTGATAATAACTATAAGGTCATATTTCTAGAAAATGAATGCGTAATTAATACAAATGAAACTTCTAAAACAATTCTTAAGGGAACTAGAAATAACAATATTTACACTATTAACTTAACTAACTCCTCAACTAAGTGTCTTATGACACGGCAAGAGGAATCATGGTTATGACACCGACGACTCGGTCACTCACACCCAAGACTCATCCACAAGATGAGTCAGAGTGACTTAGTCAGAGGTTTGCCTAACTTCAATAACTTGAACAATAAAATATGTAATGCATGTCAACAAGGTAAACAATCTAGGACACAACATCAACTAACTAATCAAGAACGAACCAAAAGTGTGCTTGAGCTCCTACACATGGATCTATTTGATTCACACGGAGTTAAGTCACTTAATGGAAGTAAATTCTGCTTAGTCATAATTGATGACTATTCTAGATTTACTTGGGTTAGGTTCATCAAACACAAAAGTGATACCCTAGATCAATTAATCAACCTATTTAAATTAATAGAAAATCAACAAAGCATTAAAATCAAAAGACTTAGGATTGATCATGGTGGTGAATTCGAGAACCATAGGTTTTGCAGTCAGTAACCTAAATGGATACCACCATGAGTTCTCTTGCCCTAGAACTCCACAACAAAATGGCCTAGTAGAATGCAAAAATAAAACCCTACAAGAAACCTCTAGGACAATGTTAAATGAGTATAACCTACCTGATAGGCTTTGGGCGGAAGCCATGAGTACGGCATGCTATGTCCAAAATAGGATCCTTATGGTAAAGAGGCACCTTAAGACCTCATACGAGATTTATCACGATAAAATACCTAACATCAAGTACTTTAGGGTATTTGGGTGTAAGGTACATATCCTAAACACTAAGGATTATCTAGGGAAATTTACATCGAAAACCATGATCGGAATCTTTCTAGGATACTCGACTACAAGTAGAGCTTACAGAGTATATAACCATGACACCCTTAGAGTCGAGGAGACTATCAATGTAGTATTTGATGAAGGACACGAACCTATAAAATCCCCGACAACCCCAATTAGCGAGCCGATTCATACTAGACCTAACTCTAATCCGGAGATCAAGTCTAGTATTAATCCTAACCTAAGTCAACCAAGCCACTCTATCGACCAAGTGACAGATGACTCTAACCAAACTAGAACTCAGACGAGTCATCCTATTGATCAAGTTGTAGACTCAAACCCAAACCCAACTAGGACTCAAGCAAATCATCCTATCGACCAAGTGATAGGTGATCCAAGTCTAGGTGTTCGAACTAGAGCCTCATACAGAAACCTTAGTCAAATCTCCTTAATTTCCAAAATTAAACCCAAGACTATTGACCAAGCTCTTCTTGATCCCGATTGGATTATTGAAATGCAAGAAGAGCTGGCGCAATTCACTAAGAACGAAGTATGTGAATTAGTACCACCACCTAAAGATAAAACAATCATTGGAACAAGGTGGGTGTTTAGAAATAAACTTGATGACAAAGGTGAAGTAGTTAGAAATAAAGCTAGACTAGTTGCTAAAGGGTTTAGTCAAGTCGAAGGTTTAGATTATGATGAGACCTATGCCCCAGTAGCTAGATTAGAGTCCATTCGAATGCTGTTAGCATATGCTGCACATCGCGGATTTAAGTTGTTTCAAATGGATGTGAAATCTACGTTCTTGAATGGATACATTAAAGAAGAAGTTTATGTTAGTCAACCTCCCGGTTTAGAAAGCCTAGATAAACCCGATCATGTCCTTAGGTTAAAGAAAGCTCTCTATGGACTTAAACAAGCTCCTCGAGCTTGGTACGAGAGACTTTCGATTTATCTCAAGTCCAAAGGATTTAACCAAGGTGTAGTTGACCCAACCCTTTTCGTAAAAACCTTAGGTGAAGACATATTCATAGCCCAAATCTACGTAGATGATATTATTTTTGAAACCACCAACTCAATCCTACTAAATGAGTTCATTTCACTTATGGAAAGTGAATTTGAAATGAATTTAGTAGGCGAGTTAAGTTTCTTCTTAGGTCTACAAATTAAACAAACTAAAGATGGAATATACCTACATCAACACAAATATACTAGGGAATTAATCAAACGCTTTGGAATGCAAGACGCTAAAATTATTAATACCCCAATGGCAACTAATGTGAATATAGAAGAAGATTTAATCGAAAACTCAATTGATTTAAAATACTATAGGAGCATAATAGGGAGTCTCCTTTACTTAACTACGAGCCGACCTGATATCCTATTTGCAGTAAGTATGTGCGCGAGGTTCCAAACCTTTGCCAAGGAGTCTCACCTAACTCTAGTCAAGTGTATCCTTAGATATCTAAAGGGTACACTTAATGTCGGTATTTGATACCCTAGATCTATCGAGTTCGAACTAACCGGCTACTCCAATTCGGACTATACCGGTAGTAAGCTCGATAGAAAGAGTACGATTGGTTGTTGTCAACTTCTCGGCTCGAGTCTAGTGAGTTGGTGCAGTAGGAAGCAACACTGTGCTGTCTTATCTACCACCGAAGCCGAATACATCGCGATGGGTGAGTGTGTCACTCAGCTTCTTTGGATGAAGCACACTCTCCGCGATTTTAAGTTAGACTTTACGAACACAAAACTCCACGTAGATAACATTAGTTCAATTAACCTTACTAAGAATCTGATATGTCACTCTAGGACCAAACATATAGAGGTCAAACATCATTTCATTCGAGAACATGTGGCCAACGGAGCCATACAACTCGAATACGTCGAATCGAAGTCTAACTTGGCAGACCTATTTACTAAACCCCTACCCGAAGCCGAATTCAGTCTATTAAGATGAAAATTGGGCATGTGCGTAGTAGAATAGGAACATACAAATTATATTTTCTCACTACTATTTCTTACTTTTCATTTTCATGGAACTAGCATAGGACATACCTTAGATATCATGCACATATAGATTTAAGGAGCCAGTATATCTCATAACACATAGGACTAATGTGTTTGTGTACTTAGCCACGTAGATGGGCGTGAGATGTTAGGACCTTACTCCTGGTTCCAGATGTAGAGCTAGTACATCGCCATGAACCACAGAGTATAATCATACATACTATCCGACTCGACTTCATATCAATCAAGTCAAATATGAGTCGAACATTTTATAGATGAACTTATTTTTAGTATATTATTTTCAAAATAATGTGGAACATGCTTGGACTTTAAAATTAATACTTATTTTTTATTCCACACACACCCTCACTCTTTTCGATATATGGCAAAAGGGGGAGAAATAGGCCAAGCCAAAGTTAAGGGATCAATTTTTTTTTATGGCCAAGGCTTACTTAACTTTAAGTTAACAAAACGGAAGTTAAGAGAATTCTTAACTTAAACACATTTAGTTAACTTGTTAACAAAACGGAAGTGAAGGCCAAGGTTAAGAAATCAATTTTTTGATTTCTTAACTTAAAACTTATTTTAAACACTATGGCCAATATTAAGTAATTTTGGTTACTTAATTCTTTTTTAGTAGCAAACATCAAGGGAGAGAGTTAAAACTCTTTCTCAAGTACTCACCCTCGGTCAAGGGGGAGGATTCCTCAAGGGAGAGCACTTGAAAAAGAGTTTTTATACTCCTGCTCATTCTCATACTCATTTTGCTTAATGCACTTAATTTATTTTTCTTAACTTTGTATGTGAGTTTGCCATAAATCAAAAAGGGGGAGATTGTTGGTGCAGTAGACACCTAAGTCGAACCTGAGTTTTGATTATAGCAAACGATATAAAGTTAAGCTCATGTCGTTATCTCACGAGCTGAATCGAGTGTGCAGAAAATTGCTATAGCTGGAGCTGAAGGCTAGCGACACCCGGAGGAAGCCGCGGTGGTCGGGCGACACTCAAGTGACTTCGAAGGGAGCCGAAGGAATCGAGTGGAAGGCCGGAAGCAAAAGCGACACAGTGAGTATCGAGGTAAGCTCGTGTGTGCGAGCGTAAGTGAGGTCGTATCCTCTTTACGGGGATGATCTTAAGCGTAGATCCGACCAAAGACATCCTATAGGTGGTCTAGGTCGAGATCGGACGGTCGGAGGCCGTCAAAATAATGTTTTTTATAAGCTAACTTTGCCTTGCAGCTAGCATCGATCATTGCCCGGCTTGGAGGACTCATTGCCATCCAACAATGATCACTGAGGTCAACATTCGGTGATGCTACCATCACCGGTCGATGATGGCCATCGGATCGGTGATGGTCAAGGATCAGCCTCGAGGAGTCAAGCCTTATCACCATTTTTCAAGGAGCCATGTGCCAAAACTCTATTGGGTGAAGTTCCTCTCGAAAAGGGCTCAAAGGCTATAAAAGGAGGGTCAATCCTAGGGTTTCTTCATCAATTCTAAGCTTCCAAAAGCCTCCTCCAAGCTGCAACTTTTCGACAACGAAGTGCTTCCTCTCCGACGTCTAGGTCTTGATTGCTTTCTTTTTGTAACGTCGGTTTAATCTTTTATTTCAGTTCATTACTGCAATTTCTCGAAGCTTTTATCGTAACGAGGAGAAGGGGAGTGTCCCTCTACCTCAAGCTTTGTTTTTATTTGTATCGATCAACTCCTACCTCTAACGAGGAGGAGTTCTTTAGTGTTTTTGCCCTCCGTACGTGGTCAAGGACCGCTAGGGCCTTGGAGTAGTAGCCGAAGGCTACGAACCAAGTAAAAATATTTGTCTCATTTTATTTATTGCTTATCTTTCCACTGCAAATTACTTATCTACTCGGGTTTTAACGAACGAACAAAAAAAAAGTTTTATCGCTATTCACCCCCCCCCCTCTAGAGATTCGCTTCGATCCAACAGATGTCTTATGAATTTGAACAACTTAAAGTTGTGCAATGTACGATGCACACTACAGATAGAATAATTGCAGGCTGTCAATACCTATATTTGTTGCAGTGTTAGGATGTCAAATATTGTCATTTGTCCTTAATTACAATTAGATAAATTAATGGATAAATATGATCATGACATATATTAAGTGCATAACTTTCAAAATAAAATTTACTAATCTCAAATGATGCATGATGTCATAGGATGACAAAAACAACTTATGTCTTAAAATGACACGTTCTATATAATCATGTAATATATGATGTCATGACATATTGTATAACATACAAAATATGACAAATGTGTAAGATGATGAGGTATAAAAGTACTTGAATTTTCAATCTAATTATTATTATCTAAAATTATGTCAAATACCAAATTTGACATAAGAACGAACCAACTCCCTCGAGTGTGTCAAAACTCAAAACTTGACACACATAAACCCTATCTTAATGTGCCAATTATGATAAAATTTTAAACTTTTATTTCCATTGGCACATTCTAAAATTCTTTAGGATAACATTCTAAGTTCATTTTTAAAGTATTACTATATCTTAAAAATGTTCTAAAGTGTCAACTACTATGATTAGGTAAATTACCTTTCCATTCTAAATTGATACGCCCTATACCCATTTAGTATGAAGAGATTATGCTCCTAGGAACTCAATACATATTGGAGCTTCTTAGGTTTTCTAGGTATTCACCAGAGATAACTTCCCTTGATACCTTCCAAATTTCTCTCTTAGATTTCTTAGAAGCCTTATCTATTATGGTCTCATCAAAGTCAATTTTAGGGATGGCATTCCTTGTTATCTTGACTTCTCTAGATCTAAGATTACTTCCATAGTTATATGGAACTCTGTTGTATGATGCCATATTTTTTTGGACTTAGGTTTATATCCAAACCCTTCATGTCCTTAGGTAATTTTTGCCTATCGAACCTTAGATTTTGTTTCTTATACCCGTTAAATATATTTTTCTATTTTCTTAAGGGTATTTTCCACTTTGTTAAATCTTGACCTCAAGACTTGATTTTCTTCCTCTAATATCTCGATTTTTTATTTTTTATGCTTCCCTTGATTATTTCTCTTCCTAGGTATATGTTTTTTTTAGAATTATTACTTAGATTCTTTCCATCTTTCTATCCTCAGATAGAATAGTTTTTATGTCAATTGACCTAAAATCTTTCTTAGACATATTTTCATGATATTGACCACTTAAATGATAAAATTTAGGTTTAACATGCTTTTTATCGTGAAATAATGAAATTATATTAACAAATGGTACCTTGGATCTTACCATAGGAGTTTCCTCTCAAATCCTTCATTGGATGTCTCCCTTTTAGACATTAATTTTGGTAATGTCCCATTTAATTGAATGAGAATCACATTATGTGCTCCTTTCCTTTACGTATTAAGATACCGGCTTCCTTTAGCTTCTCCTTTGCTCTTGGTGCCACTTGAGTCTTCTTCTTAGTTAAACTTGAGCACCTACTCTTATAATACCCCTTCTCCATATACTCAAAGCACATTATATGATTCTTATTTTGATAAATTGAGCTTGTATTACCTTGCATAGTGATAGGAGAAGCATGAGCTTCTTCATTGGCTCTAGATGTCAAAGGCTTCTCTTGTTCCGTTATCAATTGTCTATCCTCCCTCTCAATCCTTGAGGTAAAGACTTCTATAACCTCTTCCAACTTGGATGTTAAATACCTCTCAACCTCTGAATCTTCGTGAGCTTGATCTGATGAATCTTCTTCCTTAGACTCATCCTCACTTTATGGAGCTTGATTAATTTTCCCTATAGTTCACATGCATCCCTATATTTTTTTAATTTACACAAGATGCTATTAGAGACCACATTAACCAAAATTTTGTTTTGCCTTTGTTGTTTGCCTCAAATCTCATAATTTGCTCCTCAATCCATTTAGAAGTGGTTTTCCCTTCTTATCCTTTGGAGCATTGAATCCCTCCATTAAGATGAACCACTCTTTTATGTTCATTTAGAAGAACATCTTAGTCCTTGTCTTTCATTGAATGAAACCTCCTTGGGGAAAAAATGTTAGTGCCTATAAAATTCATATATCTCCACAATGACATGATATTATCCACTTTGGGCCTAAGCCCTCATGGTTTTATTTTTTAGCTTTATCCAAAAGGTCTCATATTAATGGAGATATTTTTCATCTTGTAAGCACATGATCTTTTTCATGTCTTACTAATGTGGGACTTTGATTTTATTCCCAATACTCCCAATACTCCTCCCTCAAATGAAGGACCACATTGAGCCCCCCCCTCAAGCCTATCCATCTTCGAAGGACTTTCTCTACTTGATGTCCGATCCTCAACCCACCAGGACTTCCTACCACCTATCTGGTCCTCCTGACCTAGCTGGACTTCCTGCCAATTGTCCAGCCCTTTTGGCCCAACTGGACTTCCTACTAGTTGTTCGGTCCTCCCGACCCAACTGGATTTCCTGCCTAGTGTCTGGTTCTCTTGATCCGAACATGGGAGCTCCACTTCCTTCGTTCGAGGTTTATGACTTGACATGGACCATGACTCTGATACCAATTGTTAGTGTCTATAAGATTCATATATCTCCACAATGACATGATATTGTCCACTTTAGGCCTAAGCCCTCATGGTTTTATTTTTGGGCTTTATCCAAAAGGCTTTGTACTAATGGAGATATTTTTCTTCTTATAAGCACATGATCTTTTCTATGTTTTACCAATATGGGAATTTGATTGTATTCTCAATACTCCTAACAAAAAGGTGATGCGCTCACCCTAGGCACCCCTCATTGTCGGTCCCACAGCTAGATGAAGGGGGGTAAATCATGAGAGGTATTTTTTCCCAATTAAGAACTAGCATAGTAGGAGGGGAGGCACTCCGAAAAACTTTTGTAATCCTTGAGGATTGACCCTTCCTCCTTGGGGCAATTCTACTGTCTGTGCTAGTCATTCGATCCTCTCATGGGGACTAAATGAAGCATCCTAATCCATAGGGAGGTGGAAGTTGAATGTCGTACCAAAACCATCATTGACCTCCATTTGCTCGGCTGAATCCTTCTACTCTAACTTGTGTCCCTTAGTAATTAGTCCAGTGAAGAGCAACCTTACTTTAATTCCACTTGTTAGGATCGTGTGTCGCTAGCAGAGGGGGGGGGGGGGGGTAAATAGCATTCATCGTCGATCATCGATTTTGTTTGTGTTTGTATATAAAATATTATACACAATAGAAATAAAGTATAAAATAACAAAATCACAAGCACAACACATTAAATTTTATATGGTTCAGAACCTCTGGTTTCTACTCCATGGTTTATCTCATAGCGGTATCACCACTACTCTTTCTCCTTCTTGAAAATTTTTCGGAGATGAAGAAACCTATTATAATATGTTCTTTTACAACAAATGCAAAGATATGAAAATAAAGAGAAATACAAGTTGAAAACATTTTATACAATGAAATCTTTCTTCATTTTATACATTTTTAAATTCTTAATCATTTTTAATAAATGTCATGATAAAATATTTATAACTACACTATAAAATAAATGTTGTTAAAAAAATATCATAATAAACTATTTTTCTTGTAGTGTTACTCACTATTTAGTTGTGTTGGAAAGCCTCTTGAAGGTTTGAATGCAACAACTCTCCTTCAAAATCTTCAAGAATCGACATCTTCAAGTCACCACGAAACCCTCTTCTATAGGATTGCTATTGAGCTAATTTTTTGACAATCAATCGACTGACCTTACACACCAATTGACTGGTCTTCTGTAGATTCGACCATTGCTTTGACTTGTCAAATAACAGCTTGATTCATCAAATTCTATGTGTACTATAGTGCATCAGTCAACTGTCTCGATCCATGAGTCTACTACTCAAAATTCTATGTCATGCTACGATAATCCTAGTCGACTGATCACCTTCATCAGTCGATTATGAAATCTTCTGTGTTTTACTATAGTAATACCAATTGATTGATAAACCATAACAGTCGACAAGTCACAATTGAATTTCTACTAATCTCTCCTAAACTCCTGAACTCATAGTTTAGGATTTATTAGTCGACTGATATATTTTGTCAGTCGACTGATATCTCAGTTTTAGTCTCATCTTGAGCTAAATCTTGCTTCACTTGATATCCAGTTGACCTCAACCTACTAAGACCTTTCTCACTCAGTACTTAATCACCTTTGACCCACTGAGACTTCGCTTGTCCAACATTCGACCACCTTGACATGCTAGGGCTTCACCGACAGTAAATATCCAATCATCCTTAACTTGTTTGGCCTTTTCCTCTCATGCGTAACATCCGATCAATCTTTGTTGGTGCAATGAACCTCAGGTCAAGATTAACCAAGCTCAAATTGAGTTTCAATATTTGACAATATAAATGATATGTGAAAGATGGTATGATACATCCAAGTTGTGCGATGAAGTGTGATGAAGGAGTTTGATTAGTCATCATCATGCCAGGTCGACCATGATGTAGTTAAGGTTTGATGGAAGGAATTTGAGGAGAAGTCAATATTGTTAAGGTTGACCAGATACTTGATAAGTGGAGAAGTTAAGTGAATAAGTCAAGTTGATCAAGGTTGATCGGATACTTGATAAGTGGAAAAGTAAGTGAAGAAGTCAAGTAGGCCAAGGTTGACTGGATATGAGATAAGTGAAGAGAAATCCAAGTAGATCAAGGTTGACTAGATACTTGACAAGTGAAGAGAAATCCAAGTGGGTCAGATATGACCGAACACTTGGAGATTGAAAGTCCAACAGAGTGTTGGTAAGTGAGAAGTCCAAATGGGTTAGGTTGGACTAGACACTTAGTAATTGAAAGTCCAACAGAGCATTGACAAGTGAAAAGTCTAAGTTGGTCAGCTATGACCGATATTTAGTGGTTGAAAGTCCAACAAGGCAATAAAAAAGTAAGAAGATCAAGTGGGTCATAGAGGACTAGATACTTGATATGTATATGGAAGTCTTAATAGGTTATAGAGGACTAGACACTTGTCATGTATATAGAAGTCTTAATAGGTCATGGAGGATTAAATGTTAGGCGAGAATGGAAAGTCCTAATATATTGGGGGATCATATATTAGATGAGAAGGAAAATTCTAACAAATCAAGAAAGACTGGATGTTAGGTGAGTATGAAAGTTCAACTAGGTTAAGAAAGATAGGATGTTTGACATTGATGAAGTCTCGATAGATCAAGGTCGATCGAATACTAGATACAAGAAGAAAAGTCTAAATAGATTAGGAAGACTCGATTGGTCAAAATCCTCTCTTTTGTTCTTCTTATTCTCAAACAAGAGCGATAATCTTGTTTTTTTTTGTATTGTTTGTAAACTCTTCTTGTAACATATAAGTGAGTTTTTTTTTAAAGAGTTATGTTTTATCTTGCACATTCGTGAATCCAGATTCTTTTTTTTTTTGTAAATTTTCAACGGATAATATATGAAAATAAGTGATTGTACACTCTCTATTGATTATTTATAACATAAAATAGGATCAAAATAATAATAAATAATTTGTATATTAATTGTAATTTAACTTTTACAAACATAAATCTAAAAAAATCTTAATCATATAACCTAAAAAAAAAACTCAAACAACTTCGAACCTAAACAATTTGCCATATATCAAAACACCTTAATAGAGTCGACCACTTGAAGCACGATTGCTTCGACACTGTATATTTTGGTGGTGGGATATATTACTGACCTTATAGGTCATAAGAAATATCTCCTTAATCACTTCATTTTCATGGCATGGCTTCCTATCTTTATTCCTATTTATTCAAAGTTGATCGTGGTCATCAAAGTGTGGTGGGATTCTTTTGTTACTGAGAGATTTAAAAATTGAAGAAAGAAAGAAATTTTTCATGAACATATTCGCAATAAATATATGATGACGACTTATGACTTAATAAATAAAAAAAATAATATATTAAAACTTATTTGATGAATCAGTCTAGTCAAGTAGATGTCGATTGTCATATTCATTCGACAATATCAATTGATTGCATAAGATTTTTTGTACGTAAAAAATTATCATTTTTGTGATTAAGAATTATCATTTTGTAATCGGTTGAGAGGTGATATGATAAATAATTTTTGATGTTATATATTGAATGAGATGTGTTTGATATAGTGGATAACGAAAATTATTATTTAATATTTTTAAAGTATGAAATTTCGAACTGTGTTATTATAAAAATATATAAAATTAATATTTGACTTTAATTATATCTTTTGTGTTGTATTAATTTATTGAATTTGTCTCGTGTTTGAAAATCTTGAGTACGTCACGTCGTGACTGTATATAGATAAATAGATAGATAGAGTTTAAAATATAACAATTAATATGGTTAGAGTAGAATAAGTAGTTATAATTTCTCATTTGAAATAACCTAATTTCATCCTCAACCTATTGAAGATATTCTAGTTTGGGCTCATTCTATTTAATTTTCAGGAGGAAAAAAAATTAAAAAAGTGTGCATTGCTATTAAAAATATTAAAAGTGTATATTTTTATTAAATCATAAAATGGACACCTGTACTATTTTTTTATACCTCTTTTTATTCCTGGTCTTCTCAAATGAATTTATAAAACATCTAAATTTTAATTCTCATAGAAAATCTTAATTTTATTTTTCTTATGATAATTTAAAATTTTATTTTGGGCCCAGATGGGGCCCAGAATTGGAAGTCGGTGGCAACTCCACAATTACCTCTCAGGACACCCCAGCACTGATGCCGTCCCTTCCGCCTCGCCAGCTTATAAAATAGTTGACCGCTGCTGCGAGGGTTTCCGGCTTTCAGCTATCATCGGATCGGAGCCGATTCAATCGCTCGCGTGGTGGAAATGGGGTTCGTATCCTTCGCTGGGAGAGTACTCTTCGCCTCCGTCTTCCTTCTTTCCGCTTACCAGGAGTAGTCATCGCTCTTACTCTCTTCCATTTCTTTCTGTTTTAGTTTCTCGCTGCTCTTCTCCTCAGTTTTCAGTCGCTTGGTTACGTTGGTCGTCTGCATTTTTCGTTGATACTGACTCATCTGGGAAAGTTCGTGACATCTGTCTCTAGCCACGAAATTTCGCTTTTCATTTATTTACTTGGGGTTTACGAAATCTTGTTTTTCCATACTTCGAGGTATGAGGATTTTGTCTCCTCGATCTTTGCTCGTGAATTGGTTCTGAACCACCGTATCTTCTTATTGTTTCTTCGTTTACTGTTTTATTTCGTGATTAGCTAGCTTGAAACTGTTTTTCCGCAGTTCTTTCACATTTTGCCTCATTGGGTCTGATTATATGTTTGAGTGTAGTATTTGACTGCAGAACATTTTGGTTTTGAATCATTTAATAACTGAACGTGCAGCCAAGTTACTGTATTTAAATTTGTGTCATCTAATGACAATAATAGGAGTCAAAAGCTGTAATAAATGATTAGGAAAAGTTTGGTTGCATGTGGTGTCTAAGAATCTGATGGCTAATTGTTATTGTTTTCAGATGCAGCATATATCTAATATATTTGATCAGCACTATTTGGCCTATTGTTACTTAGAGATGTCAGACAAAAAAGGAAAGGAAAAAGAACCTTCTTTGTGTTGATCATTGAACCGTGTTAAGAATTTGTAGTTCTTGGCTTGAGACACTAATATAATCATTAATGTATTATGGTCTGTAGGTCGATTCTTTTCAAACGTTGATTGACTTAATTTATACTAGTTCCCACTGGTGTTGTAGGAGGCAATTATTTAGCATCAGTGCCTCACTTTGCCACTTTGTGAAATGGTTGAAACAGATTTACTTATGTCAATCTAAAAATTAAAAACCTAAGTCATGACTTTACTGTTTGCAAAGAATGCCAATTGTCAATTACAAATTTTATTTTAATAAAATTTCTCCATTGGAAGTTTGAATTTCTTATGCTGCTTTCTAGAATAAAAGAACTAGCTCTACTTGTCGGAAAGCTTCCTAAATGTATGCGTCATTTGAAATAAAAATATGTTCATCCTAAAACATTAATTTAGTAGAGGTTGAATATGTTTAATTCATATCAGCAAAATCATGGTTTTAGAAATTAGCCTAACCGATTTTAGCCAAGGACCACCTCACCTAGAGGGTAGATAGGCTCCTATTAAGCGGCCCATATGGATGGCCTGGGAAGCCTAAATGGTTCGCCTGAGTGGTCCAAGGGGATTATTTTTTGGACACTCGATACCAAAGATGATCCTAATTTATATCAATCAACTCTCCCAATTCCTCTTGTTACAATGCACAAATGCTTCTCTCCATGTATTGTTTTTTTTCACCCAATCTTTTGGCTGTGATTACCACTGAATTTCTGGGTGATTTTCCTTGCTCTCTTCTCTAGGTATATTTTCCTTCTTTTTTTTTTTTTGCAATTTTCAGTTGATTAGTCACCGAAACATCCTTTGTTTTTTCAAATTGTGTTGTAAGATGGCTTTCAAATTGTACATCGGGTTATTCTTTTGACCTTTGATGTTGTGATGCCCAAGGTTTTAAATGCCGAGCCATTTTGGACGAAATTGCTGAAAAATTTCGTTCCAACGAACCACCGAAACCGAAACGCGTACCGATACCGAAGGAGGCGGCGGCGATGACGCAGAGGAAGGAGGCGACGGTGACGGCGACGACGCAGAGGCGATCGCGCAAGCGATCGCATTCCCGATCGCGCAACGCGATCGGTGAGGCGATCGCGGTGAGAAACCGCGATCGCGATCGCGTGAAATTTCTAATTATTTATATATATATAAAAGATATTTTAATTAAAATTCTAAATTCGAATTTATAATTTAGGTAAAATTAAATCTTAAATTCTTTTTTAAAAATTACCTAAAATTTAAAAAAAAATCAAATAATTAATATTAATATTTAAAAAAAAATACCGAAATAGTATCGGCACGGACGATACGGTACTGAAACCGTATCGTTCCGGTCGGAGATCGAAATTCCGATACGAGTCGAGATTTTAAACCTTGGTGATGCCTATGAAAATTTTTAACCAATATATGGTGAATTTTGTGATATTTTACTGCTCTGCACACCTTTTAATGAAATGATATGTTTTGTTGGTATGTGTGACCGCCTAGCACAAGGAACCTCCTTTGAATCCCTTGAACAAAATATGTCTTATGGTTGATGTATTGTGAAACTAGTTGTTTACCTTTTCTCAATAGCAGCTATATTCCACTTAACTGACACCAAATAGTCAAAACATATGGTTGTTTTTGCTATTGTAGTTGTTCGTCTTTTGCTTCATGATTTCTTAATTACTAAGTTGTTTTGTGCCATTTGACTAGTAAATTAGTTGGGCCCTTTGTTGCTGATTTGGTCTATCCTAGCATAAGAGAAAAATAAAGCATTGAGCTAGTGTCTGACTATCTACAAGATAATTTATAGCTTCAAAGTTATCATATTGATCTATGAACACACATGCGGAAAGAATACCTGTGATCTACTAATCTTTTCATTAGCTTGAGCGTACGCTTTCTAGATCAAGTGGATCTGTTATAACCTAAATCTCGCTTATCATTTTGCCAACCTTTTAACTTTTGTCATAGTCAAGCAATCTGATTGCTTGCAAGTTTGTTCAGTATATGCCAAGCTTCGGTTCTCTCAATAGTATGTCTAAGCTTAGCTCGCCCTGATCTAATTCTCCTTATTGGTGTTCATTGTTTAAATATTATTAAAGATACAGACTTGCATTGAGTTTGATGGGAGAATAAGATCTATTCTGGCTGGGTGTGACACGGTGATGAGACCTAACTCAAGACATGCCACTTGTTGCATTGGCTATTTACATTTTCCAAGTAGAGTAGTTCTCGTCATTCTAGATAACTGCACTTAGGTGAAGCTGTGTACCATTAGCAATCTTCTAATCTGATCTGATCATCATCTCTACCCATCCTTAACTGAGGATTTAGTTAAGTTGATCTTAAGACAATATTTTTATTGTATAATTGCATCCTCATTTCATGTCATGTGAAATTAACAGAAATTTGTGGATGGTGCACCTTTCATCGTCCTTTACATGATTTGATATTCATTATGTTTATTAAGCCATGGCTTTTTGATATGGAGGTGCTTCTTTTATTTAAAAAGATTTTTTTTTCCTATGGTTCCGAGGGATATATGCAGCAATAGTCCTTGGTAGATAGGAACTTTAAGAGCACAACAACCCAACTAGTTGTGGCCCGGCTGCATTGATTTTAATGCATTGTTAAATGTATTCGTCAGATATAAAAAAAAATCAAAATAGATTTGAAAAAGGGAAAAATGAATTATTTTAAGCTAGGATTGAAATTCCATTTCACACATTCCATTGAAAGTAAGGTTTTACCTAAAATGAAAGTAATATAGAGAAAAATTAGGGAAAGATTTTCCTAAACTTTTCCTTCCCTGTAGCTTATCTGTCAAAAAAAAAAAAAAAAAAAAAGAAAGAGAAAAAGTGCAAATAGAAAAATTTGGATACCTCATTTACATCTTAATTTCTTACTCTAAAAGTCACATCTCAAGAAGCACAATGATTTAGAATCTCAATTCACACTTTCCTCACAACCAAATAGACTACGTAATGCAACACAAGTAGGGTAGGGTAAAGATGCCTCAAACACTGATCCTCTAGAGGAGAGTTTCAAAAATAGAATTACTGTATTATTGTTTGAATTTATTACCGGTTAAATGAGTGAAACATAGGCTGAGAGATTTTTTATAGGCCCTTAATAATAATTGATAAGTTTAATTTTTAATACAAATTTAGTATAGATCATATGCTAATTTGATTGTTTATATGATTGATTTAGGTGAAAAAAAATCTAAAATCAGGGCTTGATGGCATATTTATGTGAAGTGGACTCAGCTTGAATACTCTTCGATGTTTTACATATAACTTCCTCTATACAACTTGGATTGACACAATTTTTAAAGCTATGGAATACTAAGATATAGGGCTACAACTTTGATGAGAAAACCTCAACTTGGTTTAGTTGTTTAAAGGATTGAAAATACATCGTAAGATGATGGAGATTTATTATGAGATTTTTAGAGAATATCCAAGGTTACAAGCTAAACCCTAAACAAACCTATAAGAGGAGGTTTACAACAACTTTGGAGTGAATTCAACATGGATTTTGGCAAGGGGTCCATGTAGGAGTTTGTCAAGGCTAGGAACAAGCTTTTCAATTTGTGAGAGACGTCTTCATTAAGGTTTTCTTTTCTCTCTTTTCTATTATTTTGATAACTAGACCATGTTTCCCTGTTTATTGTGTTTTCTTGATGACCTCATGAACTAAAGGTTGAAGTCTTGGATTAGTCAAGATCATGAACTGTTTGTTTATTCTAGGATGATTTTTTTATTTATGAATTGAGTGTTCATTGTTTAATTCATATTCTAAATGTTTGTAATTGGCTGGCTACAATAATTTGATTGCGTGGGTTAATTTGTAAAGTGAGGATGGACTTATTTACCTAGATATGATGAATTAATTGATATTGTAACGGAGATTAAAATAAATCTATTGGGTTTTTTCTTTCCAAGCTTGACAAGTCTTGACCTACAAATAGAGAGAAAATGGGGTTGAATAATTCAAGATAGGTTTAATTTGACTTGACAAAGAGTTTTAGGTTTAAGTAGTGACTTGGCTGGACAAAAAATTTGCATAATTGGTGTAATTTTCAACTTTTATTAAGGTGTTGATTGAGTGCTTATCTAAGTCTTTGTGTTTTATCAGTTGGATTTTGATTGATCCATTATTTTTGTGTTAATATTGTTAGTTTTGGTTTAGTTACATAATTTATTTATTAATCAAGTAAAGAAGATCATCAATACAAAACTAATACTCAATCTTTGATCCTCGTGGGATCAATGTCTGATTCATTCTAATATTACTTGATTTGAATCTAGTATACTTGCTAGAGTGTGTCAGTGTCAAGGATTCATTAAGACCAAAGCAAAATAGAATACGTGTATTAGAATCTGTAAAAGTATGAAAAAGGGCATTTTAGACTTAACCAACAAAACTTACTAATATCTAGACTTTAGGCAAGCTTATATGAGTCTAGTTTATTTTAAATGGGTTTACTTTTTAAAAATCACTGGAAGTAGCCCTACATTCCTTGGAGGGTGGATAGCCCGATGGATGCATTTGTATTGCCAATTTTGCAGTCTCAACAATTGTTCTTAATGCTTTAATAAGAAAGATTTAATTTTTGTCTTTCCAATAATTTTTATTGGGAAATTACTTCTTTCCTTCTAATATAGTATATACATATAGTATATAGTACAAGGTTTAAAATTTCAATCCGTATCAAGGTTTCGGTTTGCGATCGAAACAATACGGTTTTGACATCGTATCGTGCTGTATCGATAAATTTTGGTAATTTTTAAATATAAAATACATAAATCAAAAGATGAAATTTCTAATTTAAATATTAAAAACAAAAAAAAGATTAAAAAAGGAAACAATACCAAAAAATTAATTATAATAATAAAATTAATTTAATTAATTTTGATTAAATATGATTAAAAAATAAAATAAATTTTAGTACTAATAAAATTATTATTTATAATATGTAAATTAATAAAATAAATTTTATTAAATTTTAATTGATTTTATTAATATATAGTTAAACTATAGTTTGGGATGTTAATTTTTTTTTTTTCCCGCTTGCAATCATTGCAGCCTTGTGGAGGTCGCGCTCGAGGTTGCCTGTAGTCGCTGCGGATGCTGCGTGCGAGGCCGTCGACAGCCACCGTGGCCCCGAGTTAGCAGCCTGCAGCCACTGCTGCTCGCATGAGGCCGCTCGTGGCCACAGGTGGCCAACGCGAGCTCACGTGAGGCCACAGGCGACCACCATGGGCTTGCACGAGGTCACAAGCAACCACCCCGGGCTCGCACGAGTCTTTCTGTGGCCGCCATTGCCCCTACGGAATCACCATTGTTGTGGAATTATGGACGCCACGATTGCAATTGCGGTGGAATCACTATCCGATCGTGGTGGAATTGCATGGGATCGCGATCTCGATTCTGTCGCGGTTCACCCTTGCCGCAATGAGATTTTTGCATACCAGTGTCGATCCCCCGTCGGAACGGGAAAATTCGTTGGTTTTGGGCGGCACGGGTCGGTATTTAAAACTATGATATAGTGTTTGTTAAATGTCTTAAGTGGCTGTATTATGATTGCCTTTACTCACAATGGTTTAGGAGATCAAGAAGCAAGCTTGGTCAATCCATTTATTGGATCAAATGTAGAGCTATATGGAGCTTCAAACTCAAAGGTAGTTATCAAGTTTGATATTTGGATTCAAACAACTATTGTGATATTGTAATGTATTCTAGATTTGGTCGAGTGAATTACATTCTAATAATTAACATTTAGCTTCAAAGTAAAAAGCATGGTGCCTAGCCTTTGACAAGTGTTAGTGTGGTCATACCCTAAGTGGTTGTGTTCAACCAAAAGGTTACTTGATATGTTGGGCAAAAAAGTTCAACTTAGGTTTGTTTGTGTTTCTAATGTGGGCATAAAGTTGTGTAGGGACTTGGGAGAGTGTAATAGAGCTTGTGGCCAAGTTGGTATAACTCAATGACTTTGAGGTTCATTTGAGATCAGAGAGGAAGGAGTATGAGACATTCGAGGGACCGTAGGACGAGAAACATTGAGTGGTGTCGACAAAGTTCATGGAGTTTGACTTAGTGCTACAAGTTGGTATTGCTTGATAGCTCAAGCTCCATTGAAAACCGGAGAAGGATGGTATGTGACATGTGAGGGACTATAGGGTGAGGAGTATTGAGGTGACTTCTTTGACAAGAGCTGCAAGAGATCGACTATCTAGGTGAATAAGTAAAGGATGACAGAAGGATTGAGTCAAAGCTTTGGTGCATTTGAGAGATTGAAGATTTGATAGGAGATAACCACTTGGGCAAAGTACAGTTGCATTTTTAAAGTAGCCTGAGGAGGCTAACTACATAGGTGAATGAGTGGAGGATGACATATAGAATGAGCTGAGAGTTTGGTAAATTCGAATGATTTACGACTTGATCGGAAATGGGGAAGTGAAGTTGTAAAGGTAAACTAAATGAGTCATGAGTCTTGAGCAATCAGTATTTATGATTCAAGCAGGTTTGACTTAGGCAATGTCCTGACCATTAAATTAGTTGTAGTTGATGATCCTGTTGACTAAAAGGGCTGTCCCTAGTCGATTGGTATGCTGTGTTGATTAGGAAGTTGACTTAGCTTGATGGTTTGCGAATAAATGTTTTTGTTCGGAGCTCAGTTGATTTGGCTTGCTTGGCAATAGAGTTGACTGAAACCAAGGTGAGTCGACTAAGAGATCTGTTGCACACAGTTGAAGCGATTGCTATAGCACACAAAAGTTGGCTGAAACCAAGGTGAGTCAACTAAGAGATCTGTTGCACACAGTTGAAGCGATCGCTATAGCACACAAAAGTAAATCTTGACTAAAGGCAACTCGTAGGTTATAAATAAAGGACCAAAGAGAGCCTTTAATGGTTGGAGAAAATGCAATATTCTTTGAGCTTTAGCCTAATCCTTGTGGTTATTTTGTCTTGCTTGTATTCCTATTCTTGTAAGATTCTTGTTTTACTTGTATTCATAGGCTTATAAGACTCTTGTAAGAGAATTTTTTTTTTTCGTAGTCTCTTGTAAGAGGCTTTTCATGTTTCGAAAGATTCAAAAAGGAGAATATAGTGGAGATTTGAGAATGATTCACTGTAGAGTCATAGGACATAGAATAGGAACTGAGTATTCCGAATCGCATAAACTTGGTTTTTGATTTTATATTTCTTATTTCTATGGTGACTAATTTGTCCAATTGACCTTGTTAAGTATTATCAGAGTAAAAAAAGCATAGATGCAGAACAAGTGCTATTCGTTTCCCTCTAGTCATCTGATCACTTACATCAATCCTACAGGAAGGAGGTAGGTTGACCTAGGGTCCTTGTTGGGTCAACCTGAATGAAAAGAGACTAGGCCTTTATTTAGAGGTTAATCCATTAGCATCTTTTGTTGGGTTAACCAATCATTGGTAATTGCTTGGAAGTTATATTTTCCCAAGGTAGGTTGACCTACGATTTATGATCGGTCCACTTAAGCGTTGGTCAATCTGGTTTATGATAGAGTAACCTAAGGATTGGTCGACCTACACTTTATCCTAATTTGCCCTAGACAAGTAGATTTGGGCAACAAACTTTTAGAATGTAGTTGCAATGATCTAATACTTTTGATAGATCGACCTAAAATGGTTACACGACCTAAGAGTTTTGGTAGGTTAACATAAAATAAATATTAACTTTCAATAGTTAGATTCTTGAGGTTAGGTCTGTCTACTTAAGTTGACCTATAAAAAACTACAACCCCGGTGCGAAGCTCCATGCCACGCTGAATCTGGAGAAGGAATCCATTGTACGCAGCCTTACCTTGTTTTTTTTTTGCAAGAGGCTGTTTCCAGGATTTGAACCTGTGACCTCTTGGTCACAAGGCAACAACCTTACCGTTGTGCCAAGGCTCCCTTCTCAAAAATTACAACCCGGTGCACGAAGCTCTCGCCACACGGAGTACCGGAGAAGGAATCCATTGTACGTAGCCTTACCTTGCTTTTTTTTTTTTACAAGAGACTGTTTCCAGGATTTGAACCTGTGACCTCTTGGTCACAAGGCAACAACCTTACCGTTGTGCCAAGGCTCCTTTCTCTTTGTTGACCTATGCGAAACAAATATAACCATTAAGTTCGAGTTTAAAAGTGATTTTGCTGATTCTTTTGGCATGAGAACAGGCATAGAATCTCTCATTTAGTTTATAATTGATAAAGTGCCAAAATATCACCAAGAAAGAAGTTTTGAAAGAAAAAGTTAAAGATTCATCCTTCCTTGCACTCGAAAGTTTCTAGTAAAATTTTTCTTGTATTGGTTTAAATTTTTATTTATTCAGGTCAGAGGTGAGGGTCTCTCTAAGGCTTGATTTTTATCATTTATCATTCGCCTATCCTGAAGTATGAAAGTAGGGGAAAGGAAACGCGATGGAAAGGAAATGAGGAAAGGAAGGAAAACAATGTTTACCTCGTAAAAAGAAGGAAAAGAAGAGAAATAGGAGGACTAGGAATACCTCGCTATTCCTACTTCTTATCTTCTTCCTTGAACTATTTTAGCCCTTTATTGTAAAAATATGGTGATGCTTTATCATTGTCCCTAGCCACATTGCCTAACCTTGGGAGCCATGTCAAGCTAATGGTTTGTTACGACCATCACATCCATCCTTGACCCAAAATAACATCCAACTCACATATGAAAACCATTGATCAATCCATCCACTCCCATCCTTTCTTGCCAAGATCGCTGAGGTCAAAGATGAGGATGGTGACAAAATCACTCAAGATGGTGATGAATGAGATGATGCAATAGTTGGGAGTGTCAATTGGTGAATAGAAATAATGCTGGTGGGAGTTTGTATAATGCAGTTGAGCAATCCTCAACAGGAGTAAAATAGTTTATTTGTTGCTTCCTACGGAAGTCTGTGTCTTGTATTGGATTTTGGGTGGTAGCAATTTAGGTCAAAGTTCTTTTTGTGTGGGATTTCGACTCCTTTTAGCTAGAGCTTTTGTCCAGGTAGTCAGATGCTTAGACTCTCTTGTGTCGATTCATGGAAAGCATTTTATCGTTGAGAACAAATGACTCCTTTAGATATTCCAATCTAGGGTCAAGCTCTCTAGCTTGTGAGGTTTCATCTTTGAGTAGAAATCCCTTTGTATGGGCAAACCCTCTAGTTTGTGCGGTTTCTACATTGTAAGGATTCATCTTCTAGTATGAATCCCTTTCTAGAGTCAAGCTCTTTGGCTCATGAGGTACCCACCTCGTGAAGTTTTATCTCATAAACTTTCTATCTTGTGAGCTCTTATTCTTGGTTTATAAAGGCTTGCTTCATTGCCTTGTGAAGGCCGCATGAAGTAGTTTCTTAGTGGGTTTATTGTTGGGGCGAGATGCACCAAAGGATTATGGGCATGGATGTAGAAGCAAGTTTTTTAACCATGTTACTTGGCATTGTGATTTACTTGTTTTAATTTCCGCAGCACATTTATTACTCTGATGTCTTCACACACAGTTTTGTATCTAACTAATTAGGTGAGGTTGTGTTTACAAGAAAGTTATAATGCACTATCTATTCACTATCACCAATCCTTTAACTTAGAGCATTGTTGCCCAAAGCTAGCACCACGAGGAGGGGAATTTGTGTTCTGTTTTATCATTTTCGTTATTCTATACGGTAGTTCAACCTATCAAAGCCTTTGTTCTCTGATGCGAGCTTCTATAATCAGGACAATTCAATGTGTGGATTATTTCTTCGTTTTATCATTCATATCAAAGTGGAATATTTCTGTATTTTGATGTTACAAAAACTAGACTATATGAAGAATTTGTTATTTCATATGCTTAGCATTTGAGACATTCTGTAATGGCCCATATGTGATTTTGTAAATTTCATATAAGTTCTTTTAGTATATGTGTGGTGGTTTTGTCAGGTATACTGAATTTGGAGGCAATGGTGGACCAGCAGCCAAGGCTTTCAGGCCAAAGTACAATCTTTTGATCAAACATCTCTCTTCACAGCTTGGCCTTGTCGTCCCACATGTTGAAGTAGAACCTTTTCCCTGCTTTCTTTTCTCCATATCCTTAAAGTTGAATGATTTCTCCATTTCCTTTCCAGATGAAGCATGTTATTGCAGCTGCCATATTTCTGAAAGGTTTTGGTGGCTTGTTGTTCATCTTTGGCAGCTCTGTTGGGGCATATCTTTTGGTACAACTTTGTTGCAAAATAATCTCAATCTCATTATTTTTTGAAAAGGTTTTCTGTTGAACTTCGCTGGGGGTTTTGGTTTTGTGTGAATAGGATTTTGTTTACCCAAAGTTATCGGACTATTAGTGACTTTGTGTTGCTTCTGGCAATGGACTCATCTCTCTTTCTCTCTCTCTCTCTCTCTCTCTCTCTCGTACATCTTTATAGGTTCTTCTTTTAATAACAAACTAACATGCTTGTTCAGCTTATCTACCTAGCTTTTTTCACGCCAATTGCCTTTGACTTCTACAACTATGACATGGAAAAGCCAGAGTTTGTGCTACTTTTCAGCAGATTTATTCAGGTTTGTTTCTTACCATTCTATGCACTGTATCTTATTAGTTTAGTAAAAACCTACGCTGCTTGGACTAGTTTTATGATGAATTTGTTTTTACTGCAGAATTTGGCTCTCTTCGGTGCATTGCTTTTCTTTCTGGGGATGAAGTCAACTCCAAGACGGCAGCCCAAGAAGAGGGTTTCCAAGTCAAAAACAAATTAATCTAAGAGAGATGTGGCAACTCGGTATTAGTAATGCTTAGTGCTTGTATGCAACACGGAATTTTGTTTTAAAAGCTTCAATGCTTTAAATTTAAATTTAAATTACGGATTGAAGTCTTTGTTTGTTTCTGGAGGCTTCCTAAAGAAATGTGTGGAAATATTTTAGAACAAGATTGTCAAGCATGAAAGTAGGCATTCCACGAGTTAAAATGATTCCAGTAAGTAACAATTAGAAAGGCATGTAATTGCATCAAACCTTTTATTATGCAAGTATTAATTTTCTGTAATGATCGTTTACTCCGTGTTCGTTGGGATAATTACTAAATGCAACAGGAAGATTGAATTGACATGATTTTTTTATTTTTATACTTTTAATTATATAACTCGAACAAAGCCCATGGAAAGGTTTTCTTTTGTTTTCTTTTCCTTATTTGGAGTAATAGCTCAAGCATCTTAGAAAATATTTATATTGGGCTCGTATTTTAAGATATTTAAATCAGGCGTTTTGGGGAAAATTAATTGATTCCATTCCATACGACTTTTCGAGCAACCTTTTTGGCGGAAACAAATTTAAAATCTAAGCTATTTTTTATTTACAGAAAAGACATATGAGTTAATTACGTTAAAATATATCTTGAGCAACAACTTTAGGCACTTCAATCATTCGACAACTGATTTGACTATGCCTGTGGGGTGAATTGAGATCAAATAAATGTATTAATAAATGCAAAGAGAGACATTATCAAGGCGATGTTTATGCTTAAGATATCATGGATGCTCTCTGAGAACTTGTAAGGATTTAGATTCTTACAAAGCAGTAATAAAATAATTAAGAGGGAGAGATTAGTAAAATATTAAAGAACATGAGTTGAGAGAATGAAAGATGAGGGAATGTGAGTTGAAAGCATGGAAACAAGAAAGGGTGGTGAGTTGAGAAAATGAAAATGAGAAAGTTGCGGAAGATGAGGGAATGTGAGTTGAAAGCGTGGAAATAAGAAAGGGTGAGTTGAGAGAATGAAAATGAGAGTTGCAGGGTGGAATTATGACGTATTTATATGTATTATTTTTTTATAAAAAATTTATGTCAATTTAGTAGTTTCAAGTTGAAATTAATTAAACTACTCTCAAATTGGTCTTAATTTTTTAAGAGAGTATTTTAAGATAATTTAATAGATTACATCCTTAACTTTTGTTAATACTTAAATCACACACTATATTTTTATATTTATTACTTTTTTTTTCTTCCCTAAAATACCTCTCTTTCTATCCGTGCACTTATCCGATATATTTGAGTTACTAAAGCACATTTAAAATCGTGAAAAGTAGATCATATTGCAAAGGATTTTAAAAATATTATTTCTCTCTCAAAAAAAAAAAAAAAATCCAAGCCTTGACAACTTAGTGTAACTTTTGCAAAATTCACTATTAGAATTAGGTCTATCAAATTTACTTAACAACAATATCAATATATTTTTGAGATACTTTTAACTCTGAACATATTTAAAATTTTAAAATATGAATATTATATACTATTAGTGAGTTTTGATCAAAACTTACTAATAATATTAGACACATCAAAATCAGTTCAAATTAAAATCATGCACTTCTAGAAGCCTCCTAAGGCTCACCATCCTTTAAATTTAAATTTCATAACTTAGGTAACATACTATGAGTTTCTAAAATTTAGATAATTTTATATAATTTTGATAAAACTAACTACTATATAGTATCACTCAACAACACTATCAATGTGCTCCTTAGACTCTCCTAGCTGAGCATACTAAAAATTTTAAAATTTAAATATAGGACCATCAATAAGTTTTATATAAAACTTACTAATAAATTTAGACACATCATAATTAATCTAAATTTGGGCCAATGCACTTATAAGAGCCTCCTAAATCTTATCACACTCTCATTCCATAACTAGATAACATGCCTTAAATATCTAAAATTTTAATAATTTTATAGAACTTTGGCATAAATTCACTATTTGACTTATACATATCATATTCACTTAACAACATTACCAATATGTTTTTGGGACTCTTCGATTCTGACCATGCCCAAAATTTTAAAATCTGGATACTATACGACCAAAACTCATTGATGGTTATACAATGTTCAAATTTTAAAATTTTGAGCATGGTCGAAGTTAGGATCCCAAGAATATATTGGTACTATTGTTGAGTGACAGTGAGTTTGTGCCAAAATTACATAAAATTATTTAAATTTTAAAAACTCATAATATATTATCTAAATTGTGGAATTAAAGTTTGAAAGCATAGTGGCTTAGGAGTGTATTAGTCAAAGTTTGGATTGATTCTGATATGGTTGAGACCATCAGTAAGTTTTGATCAAAACTCATTGATGGTCATATAGTGTCCAAATTTTAAAACTTTGGGCATAGTCAAAGTTAGGAGAGTGCTAGAAACACATCGGTATTGTTGTTGAATGAATATGATATGCTTGAGTTCAATAGTGAGTTTTGATCAAAATTGCATAAAACTATAAATTTTAGAAACTTATAACATATTATCTAAGTTGTGAAATTAAAGTTTGAGGGTATCATAAGACTTAGGAGGCTCCTAAGAGTACATTGATATAAGTTTGAGTTAATTTTGATGTGTATAAGGTCATTAATGAGTTTTAAATTCTAGCTAAAACTCATTGATAGTCATACAATATTCAGATTTGAAAAGTTTAGACACGGTCAGAGTCAAAAGTGTCTGTAAGAATATCTTGGTATTATTGTTGAGTGAATATGATATGCCTAGTTTAATAGTGAGTTTACTAAAATTACATAAAACTATCTAAATTTTAAAACTCATAATATGTTATTTAAGTTGTGGAATTAAGGTTGAGGACATGGTGAGCCTCAAAATGCTCCTAGAAGTGCATTGATCTTAGTTTGAGTTGATTCTGACAGTGTTCAAATTTGAAAATTTTAAGCATGATCAAAATCAAGAGTATTCTAACAACTACTGTTGTTAAGTGAATTTGATAAATCTATGTCTAATAGTAAGTTATGCCAAAGTTACACTAAATTTTCTAAACGTTAGGAATCCATATTATGTTATCTAGGCTTGGGAATCAAGGTTGAAGGGTGTGGTGAGATTCTCCTCTACGAGTGTGTCACAATGGTCATCATATGGTCAATTTGTATCAAAGGAGCAAGGATCAATTTTTGACGGGTGCATGCCCACAGAAACAATTCCTCCCACTTGAATGGTTATATGGTGATCGACTATAAATTGATCTCGTGATTTATCTTTCTTTATACTATTGTGAGGCACTCAGGGTGAGCATTATCACCTTTTGCATCAAAGGGTGTGGTGATATTCAAGAGGCTCCATTAGTTTTGATTTGGATTAATTTAGTCATGTTTAAGTTCATTAGTAAATTTTAATTAAAACTCACTAATGATCTTTGACTTATAAGATTCGATCCAAATCATTATCATTGTATTTTTGAAATTTTTATTAATATAATCATGCCCTCTAATCTTAATCTCACCTTATATTATAGTCCCTTATGAAGTTTTAAAAAAATTTATTTTTTTTAGAGAAAGAAATAGTTCTATTAAACCCCATTGCAATCTATTATTTTTTTTTACAAAAAGATTTTAATATGATTTACGTAGAGGATCGGATGTTGCGCTAGAGGGGGGGGGGGTTGAATAGAGTTTTCATGCTTGATAATGGAATTCGATTGCTCGTCTCTATAATTCGGTTAGCGCAGTGGAAATACAAGATACAAGTACAAATATGAAGACGAATACACAAGCACAAGACAATAATATAACGTGGTTCGAAACCTTAGGGTTCCTACTCCATAGATTGAGCTCAAACGAGCCCTAGCGATGCCAAACACCACTAATCAATCTCTCCTTCTCGGAAAACACTCCGGAGGTGGAGAAAATCTCTTACAACATATTACAAAAGTAATACAAGAGAATACAAGTAAATACAAGAAAAAAAATCAAGAAAATGGTACAAGAATACTTTGAATGCTTTACTTGTTGGTTGCTTGGATGAGCTTGAAGGACTCTGAAATGCACCTGTACTTCAACTTCAAATCGTCTCAACAACCTCTCAAGAAACCATAGGCGAAATCATCCACGAGCTGCTCCTTTTATCCCTACATTGGGCTGATTCCGCACCTGATAGTCTACTGCCCGAAGGCCCCAGTCGACTGCCCCAGTAGTCATTGTCTTACAATGGTTTAATCAACGTCGACATTCTAGCCAACGGATACACTGGCAGTCAACTTCCATTACCATCAGTCGACTACCAAGCCCGTAGCCGGTCGATCATCTCACGAGCTTTACGTAGCTCGCGACCAAAACCCTGATCGATTGCCCTCCATGGCGATCGGCGCTCAATGCTGATTGACTTCCCAAAGCTTGCGATTGTGCCAAGGTCACGCGTGGAACACCAATCGACTCCTGACTAGTTGATTGGTCATAATCCCAGTCGACTGCTCAGTGTCGACTCGGATGCTAAGCGTTAAAACACTTGACCAATCAACTGGTCTATAATCCCAGTTGACTGATAAATCCCAACCATGAGATTTAACCCCAAGTATGATGCCCTCATACTTGCTAGACCACCCTTAGCCTAGACCTAAATCTTCTAGCCACCTCCATCAGCCTCACGCCTATCGGATCCCTTTAAGTCATCCATGACTTGTTCATTCATACGCTACCCTTCAGGTACTTCCATTGGCTATTGTCATGCTAAGCTGGTCTACACCGTCAAGGCATATTTGGGCTTACACTGCCAAGACACACGCTTGGACTTTATGCTGCCAAGACTACCGCTTAGATTTTACACGCCGATATCATACCCTTGGACTTCCCAATTGCCAAGTACCCATGACTTGGACTTTCACCGCCAAGACCACACACTTGGACTTACGTGACCAAGACTACACCCTTGGACTTTCCATGTCAACTTCATGTTGGACTTTCCAAATGCCAAGACCCATGCTTGGACTTTCCAATTGCCAAGATCCATGTTTGGACTTTCCATTGCCAAGACCCATGCTTAGACTTTCCATGCCAAACACTCAAGACTTGGACTAACTATGTCAATTACTCAAGACTTGGACTTCCAATGACAATCACATTGTCATACGTTTTGTCGAACATCAAAATACTACTCGAGTCAAACTCGAGTCTGGTCAATCGTGACCTAAGCCGATTGCACCAACAATCTCTTTTTTTTTTATGTTTGATAAAACCTTTGAGTTAGGCCACCTAACTCAACCCATCAATTCTCCTCCTTTTTGATATACATCAAAAAGACTCTCCCCAAGGGTATCAATGTATCATATCCCAATGAGATCTTACAATCTCCCCCTTATCTAAAAACACCTAGGATGTCTTTACTCTTCCTAGTGATAAATCACATATCACTAAATGAGAGTCAATCCTTATTTCTCCAAATCCTCCCCCTTATGAGGAAAAACACATCCATCCTCCCATGATGGATAACCTCCCCCTAAAAGTTTGCTCCCCCTTGACCATTGCACCAACAATGTCCTTGAAGAGTCCTTAAGGCTATAGGAACACTAAACTATCAAAATTAAGGGCAAAAGTTCAAACTTGAACTTTCACACACTTTAAAATTTGATTCTCACCTTAAACAACTCTTCTAATCCATATTCAATGGATTTTCACCCTTCCAATACTTTTTTAAGCATATCCTAGGGTTAGGAGTAGTTAGGGTAGCCTAACATGGCTAAAAAATGAGCTAAACAAACCTTGTTCACCCAAAATCAACATTTACAATTGACTTGATCAGCAATCAATCAACTGCCTTTGCTACCAATCGACTGTCATAAACGGTAGTCGACTGATTTCTACAAGTGCAAAAATTCAGTTTCAGAAATCAAATTCGAAAATTAATAAGTAATTATACATAATTCTAAAAATCATGAAAATTCATATATATAATACTTATATCAATCATTATGAGTGAAAAATATTTGAAAAGTAAGATACCCATAAAATAATAAGTTTTATATAAAGTTCAAAAACAAAGATAACTTCAATGTTTTGAGTGTACTTTGTATCAACTTCATCAATGGTGATTGCTATCAAAAGATAGACTTCACTAAGGTTTTCTAAAATAATTTTGAAATATTTTTGAAAATCTATTTTGAACCATGGACTATGGGCTAGATGTACATGACTTGTACATTAGCTTTTCTCATGATTCATCAATGACATCTAGATGCAAAAATTATGTACCTTGAACTTAACTCATTTTCCTAACATCTCATATGTATCCATAGTGTATCAATACACACACATGTCAAATTGATGTGAGATATGGATTTTGTTCTTTCTAATCTAAGGTTTCATGATTTTTCTAGACAACTCTATTTGATTCCCTTATACATGAGACTTTAAATCATGACATAGTCCTTAAATCAATTTTAATTAACCTTAAATGCATGAATGATGATTATGACATAAAATAATAGCATATATAAAACATATGCCAATAATCATGATGTCATGGCATATAAATAAAATCTAAACACACATGACATAAAAGATAAACCTAAGCATTTTCATGATATTTTATATGATTAAAATGAAATATGATGTCATGACATGATAATGGTAAATAAAACATGGCAAGTAAAATGTAAAGGTATAAGAATACCTAAATTTTAATATTGATTGTCATTTGTTAGGATTAAGTTCATTTTTCTATAATACTACTCATCTCCTAAATGTGTCAAAAATTCAAAATGACACACTATGACCTCTAAATCTAATTGTGCTAATTTGATCAATTTTCGAACCTTCTCAAATATAATTGGCACATCATAAAATCCTTTAGTATATAAATCCAACTTTCATTTCCAAGGTATCACATAACCTTGAAAATGTCCTAAAGTGCCAACTCTACTATGGTTAGGTTAACTACCTATCCACTTAGGGTTGACACACCCTAACCCATTTAGCATGACTCGATCACACTCCTAGGAACCCAATACCTATTGGAGCTTCTTGGGTTAAATAGATATTTACTAGGGATGACCTCCCTTGATACATTCTTAATAACCCTCCTAGGCTAAGAAGCCTTGGTCATTTTAGTCTTGTCAAGGTTAACCTTAGGGATTGCCTCCCTAATAACCTTCTTAGTGGGCTTATTAGGTTTCATGAAAACCTTGGCCACTAGACATCTCCCATGGTTAGCCTTAGGGATAACTTCCCTAGTAACTTTGGTTTTCCTAGACCTAGATATGGTTCCATAATCAAATGAAACACTATGGTAGATTTCCTTGGGCTTAGGTTTGTGACCCAAACCTTTCTTCCCCTTAGATGGTTCTTATTTTCTAGACCCTAATTTTTTGTCCATTTGACCATTGAATTGAATTTTGTATTTTTCCTAAGGGTCTTATCTAATTTCTCAAGTTTTGACCTCAAAACTTGATTTTCTAACTCTAATTGCCCAATTTTTGAAATTTCATTTAATCTTTGGGCATTATTCTTCCTTTTAGGCATATGCCTACCCTTCTTAGGGTTAATGCCTAAATGCTCCTCTACCTTCCTAATAGTTTTCCTAGATAGAATTATTTTAGAGGTATTTGATCTAGATTTGTCCTGAGTGTCGGTGCAATCGGCCCAGGTCACGATTGACCGAACTCGAGTCTAACTCGAGCGATGTTTTGATGTTCAACAAAACATATGACAATGTGATTGTCATGGTAAAGTCCAAGTCATGGGCACTTGGCATGGAAAGTCCAAGTGGGACACTTGGCATTGGGAAAATCCAAGTCTTGAGTACTTGACATATAAAGTCCAAGTATGGGTCTTGGCAAGGGAAAGTCCAACATGGGTTGACAAAGAAAAGTCCAAGCATGGGTCTTGGCATGGAAAGTCCAACATGGGTTGGCAAGGGAAAGTACAAGCTTGAGTCTTGGCATTTGGAAAGTCCAAGGGGTTTGATATTGGCAGCGTAAAGTCCAAGGGTGGAGTCTTAGCAGCATAAGTCCAATGGTTGGCGGCGTAAAGTCCAAGCAGGAGTCTTGGCAATGTAAGTCCTGTTAAATACGGGGATTTAAAACACTAAATTAAATGGCCCAATAATTAAGGAAATAATCCTGGAAATATCTCGGGATTTTTAGGGAATTTTTGGAATTTTTCTGGATTTAAATGGACTCCGTACGAGACTTTTACGGGGATAAAATAAATAGGCTTTTGGTGAGGTCTATTTAAGGGGGTATTAACCTAAACCGGTAACCCTAAGTTTTATTTCTTTTTCTTTTCCCCCTCCCCGCCGCGCCGACACCTCTTTCCCGTTCGGCAGTTTCTTCCGCACGATCTTCCTCGCCGATCCTGTCGTGCGCTTGGCCGTCGTTCTCCTCTTCCTCGAGACCACGGTACGCACGGTCGCCGTGGCCACTGGATCGCCGCGAGCCCTCGTTCCCCTTCGCCGGTGCCGCCCTTCTCGCATCTGACCGCTGCCCCGACGGCCCTCTGTGTGCTAATCGACGCCGCAGTTCGCCGCCGAGCGGCGCGCTGATTCGCCGTCCGACAAGAGGCGCGCCACCGTCATTTCACGCGAACGCATCGCGCGCTCTCCTTCACCGTTGCTCGCGCTGCCGCCATCATCTCTCTCCCTGACTTCTGCCCGCCGCCCGTTGCTCTCCGGTCAGCGTCCGACATCGCTCCTCTCCGTTCATCCTCGCGCGCACCTGCTGCCAGGGAGTCGCCGCTGGGTGCTGATGTGGGGCGGAGGCTGTGATATCTGCGGTGGTCGCCGGAGCTAGTGAATTAGGGCTGCCGGTGTTGGGGGGGAGGCTCTCATCACAGGTATAACTCGAATTAACTTCTTTTGTCTGCTGTTGGTTGATTCGGGGTAGATTTCCTTCAGAGGAATAGATTGTTAAGGGTTTCGGGGGGGCTTGTGGGTGTTGTGCGGCTGTGAACAGGGGTATTGCCGGTTGTGAGTTGAGGGTTAGTCGACTGTCCAACTGTGAGCAAGGAATTGTCGGTTGTGTGGCGGTGAATAAGGCTACTCTTGGCTATGAAAGAGCCGAGTGGAGCAAAGTGTGGATCGGATTCACGGTATGAAATTGAAGGTCGATTTGTGATGTCCTATTGGTGAGTTGTTGTGGGATCCGAGTGTTGGATCGTGTTTGAGGTAAGGTTTGGATGAGCTGTGTATGTCACCTAGAGTTAGGTTGGATTCATATTTACGATCGGTTCGGTAATTATGTATGGAGGATTGATTAGGTTGAATAGGATAATTAAATCAATCTGGTGGATCGGATATGAGGTTGATGTAGGATTTGATTTGATCATTTGTGGTGTGCTTGGATTGGATGGATTTACTTTGGATTAATTGGTTATGGAAGGAATCGATTATGTATTCGATTTGTCGGTATATGGTATTTTGTGCTTAATAATAGTTATGCATTATGCAGGTTTCGGTCACGAGGCAGGTCTCCGGTCGTGACGATCTGGTTCTTTTGCGGATATATTATCAGGCGGGTATTCTGACTTAACTTTTAGATTAAGTCAAATTGATATGCTAGTAGGATAGCTTACAATAACTTTTTCATGTTTATATGCCTGGTATACTTTTGGTGCCTACTAGATACATGCATATGATAGGATATGATTATATTTTCCTGTTTGATTTGGATCATAGTATATGGATTAGGGATATGTACATATTGATTGTACATATTATTCGGATAGGTATTTTGAGTAGGATTTACATGCTTTAGTATCATGCACCATTTTTGCATGATTGCATGCTGGCTGGACGGGGTTCCATTATTGTTGAGCCACGTATATGACTCGCATACACACCGCCACTCATGGGTTAGTGGTACATCGGAGGGTGTGTGCGCTGTTCGAGCTCACCGTCCGCTCATGGGTAGCGATGAGGCAGCGTGGTAGCGGCGAGGATCCCTCCTCACAGTCTATAACAGGAGATGAGAGCTTAGCTCCCCACTATGTTTGGGGCGGGAGGATAGGTGTACTCGACAGATCCTGTCCCACTCGGGCCACCTCGAGCGATGATGGCAGAGTGCAGCTTGTCATAGCCCTACCCACTCGGCTTCACCATTGCGTGTGAGGCGGCTGACTGGCGTTAGGGGTGACCATGTCATTGGCACGGCATGCACTTTGCATGGATTGCATATTGTATTGTGTTTGCTGCATTTTTATTGATGCCTTGGATGTGCATATGATTGTCATGCATACAGGATACATATTTATATATGGTCAGGACTCTATTACTTCTAGTCAGGCACATGCTCCTATATCAGGGTAGGAGATTCAGGTAAGTACAGTCATTTTGTATTTCTTGCTTGCATACCCTATTTATGTGAGACTGTACTGGCATGATATTTTTATTGTTAGCTATACCTTACTTTGCATATCTACTATACCCGCAGAGTTCTTTGAACTCACCCCGTTGATATTTATTTATTTCAGGATGAAGCTGTCAGGAGAGTGCAGCTGCCGGACCCCCACTCGTCGTAGATGTTTTATTTTTGGATATTTGCTTTATGGTTTGGATATTTTGGTTAGAGGATATGTATAGGTTTGGAGATTGATTTTTGTATTTGGATTTTTGGTGTCCTTATGGACTTCTATTCGGAGTTTCTTCGGGATTGGATTTTGATTGAGTATTCCTGCCCAGATGGCAGAAGGGGTAGGTTTATATGTGATATACTTTTGATTAGGTCATTTGGTTGATGGCCTGAGGCCAAATTATATAACTGCGTGTGAGTTTGGATTCCGGTCGTGTTGACCGATGTATAGTGGCCGTGTAGGCCTTGTATGTAAATTGGGATTGTCACCGTCAGGAGATGTCGGATTTTTGTCTGGCGGGGTCTCCCTCGGGGCGTGACAATTTATTTGGTATCAGAGCGCCTAGGTTTTCGAGTTCCTAGGGGTTTTTGGATTTTTCGGAGTTCGCCATGTATTGGCAGGTTTTTGCGAGGCAATTTGGAAAATTTTGGATTTGTATAGATTTCCCACGATTTTTATATTTCGGAAATTCGAGGATTTATGACGAGGTCAATATGGGGATTTGGCAGCGACAGAACCTCTCCTGCGGCAAAATAGGTATGATGAAAATTTTATATATATTTTTTTTTACTTCTAGTAACATCTGTTCTAGTAGCTTCTGTAATAATTTAACAGATATGAGACGAGGTGGGCATGCACCTGCACCGAGACGTGGTGCAGGGTAACCATGCAAGAGGACAGTGAGATCTCTGGTTATGGAGTTGTCAGAAAGGGTCTATTGAGTTTTGACTCATGCGGATCAGTAGTAAGGGTCGCCCACCAAGGTGACCAGCCGGAGTTGCCGTAGTGTTTATACTCCAGGTTAGATTTGGCTATGTGTTTAGTGGATAACAGGAAATAACATTTAGTGTATTGGTCACTATTCGTAATCGTGGATGGAGTTGACCACAAATGACTTGTTCAGTTTGTGAGTCTTGGACCTGTGACGAAAAGATGCATTGCCTTTTTGAGAGCTGACTGATACCGAGTCAGAAAAGCAAGGGTCAAGTCGTCACATTGGTTGTGGAAATCAAGGACTACAGTGTTAGAGATTTTCACTGATTATACTAGGCAGATTATTACTCTGTGGGGCAATGGACAAAGAATGTATACTATTGTTGATACAGTCCTTGGAGGTTTAAGTTACGAAGTTCCATAGGGATTTTGATCCTTGAGCGGCTTGAGCCTTAGATTGATAACATTGAAGGTACTGATAAGTACCTAACTGGTATTTATATAGGAGTGGAGATAGTTTCTTACTATTGCAATGATCAAGTTGTTACTTGGTGGAATATGTAGGAGAATTTTGGAAAAATAACCCATTACGGGATCATGGGTTCAAGATGTTTTCGGAAGACAATATTTCCTTATGCTATTTTTGTATGACTCATTGTTGGGAAATGCTTGAGCCTTAAGTTGAGTGATTAATTGATAATGGAGTTCACTATAGAGTTTACCCCCACTTAACGGCTCAAGTTAGTGATTGAGTTGTTTTCAATCACTCACGATTTATTGGTTTACATTTGGATTAGGATAGTTGGATTTTTCCATCAGATCCTATCGGGAGGCATTAGGGTGAGTCATATTTATAAAAATGACTACAACAAGGGTCTCAAGAGAATAGTATAGTCAATCTAGTGATAATAACCTACACTTCGGATAAGGTAACAGTAGGAGTCGTGAACGTGCTTTTCTAGCTGAATTCACGTGACATTATTTCGTTCCCATGTTGATGTTCGATATTGATCAAGGCTTTGTCCCGGGAATGAGAGATGGATGAAACACCTCATTTCCCAGCCGAAAACAGGAATATGGATTTAAGTTTTCTCCTCATATATATATGTCGCTATCAGAGGTGGTTTGTGCACTTGTGGAGATATGAGGCTGGTTGTATGGTTCTTGAAGAAAATGATAGGAAGAGGTGTATACACCTAGATGCATCTGATTATCAATTCTTTTTCTAGATTCTTGTGAAATAGGGAATCCATTAAGAGCAGAAGTTGGATGAGTTTACATCTTTACTCGAAAGGAGTTGTAGATGGTTGAAGGATTGATCATTGAGGTTGGTATCAGATGATTGAAGGATTGATCATTGAGGTATTACTATAGTTTACCTTACTTGAGGATATATTGAGAGATACATGTGTTTACGGATATCGTGGTTAAAACATGCAATCGATAGGATTAAAAGGATTTTTATATTTGGATCATGTGGATTAATAGTGTTTCCAGCGATAGGTGAGATGTTGAGATGATTACTGTGATGATTATCACAGGGGTATGAAAATGATTTTGGATGTTTATAGGTTGATTAATGGAAATGTTATATTATAGTGAGAGAGTTGACTTAATTGTTTTATAGTTGACTTGGTTGATATGATGTGAATATCTGGATATTAACTTGGAGGTTATGCTTGTGACATGATGGTATAAGAAGGTCTCTCGGATGCCTGTATAATTCGAGAGTAATCAGATGTAGTGTTGGAGGAACTTCTAGGCTTGCCGCTGTATAGGCAAGTAGAGTAGGCGATCGGAGTGATTTCGAAAATAGTTTCGATATCGAAGATCCCCTACTGTGAGATAATTTATTTGATCGAGGTAATGTTATTTTTACGAGCTAATATTTTTACTTATGGTGCGTTGGCTGAGGGCTAGTGTAAAGCGCACAAGGTTGTTAAAGCTCGTGATGTACTCAAGGCAATGTCATTAAATTGGCTGTAAGCTAAATCGAGTTGCTTGGATACCATTATCGATCGGTCTTTCAAAGTTGGTAAGGTTGATGATGCCGAGAGGTAATTGATGGAAAGATGATTTTTTTCCAGGGGATAATTTAGTTGGTATCAATGTTGTTTAACACTATGGGAATTGGAAGAATCTAAATTCCAATTATAGGAGGTGTTGGATGGGATATTTATTTGTCCCAGTATTTTATTGCTTGAGAAGCTTTGGAACTCATTGTATAATGAGAGATGAACCTTTGAGGTTATACATCAATTATTGATGATGGAATGCGGTAGTGGTAGAAGGAAAAGAATATCCTTCATGGTGGATCGAGGATCTATTTAGATCAACTATAGGACACCTGTGTATACTCTAGGATTGATTTATAATTGATGTGTTGATATTGTAGTGACAGGGAGTCATACAATTATCAAAGTCGTAGGGATGATTGATATATCATCAGCCTAGAGTAAAGAGGATGCAGGTGTGTAGCGATGACAATTTCATACTTGGTATGAATTGTATGAGCTTTTGGATTATCTTATTTGACTTATGGCACTACTTAGTCTGTGGATTTAGGAAATCGTGTATTCTGGACACGATTGGATCATTTATGATGGTGGCAGTTGGAGTTGAGCACTCAGCCACCGTAGATGATGGTTTTCTGGTATTGATTTGATCATTACCATAGATATGGATAGGATGCTCTAGCGGTATTACATCGCTGACTGGTTGGATCAGGAAGGTGTTGGAATTTATTTGGTCTGAAGCTTGTGAAACTAGTTTCAGGGCTCAGACGATGGTTGACTTTTACACCAGATTTGTTTGATCATTCTCGGGTGGAAGGAAGTTAATTTGTATGTGGATGCAATGTTTCAGAGAAGGGAGAGTTTCTGTTTTAGTTGATTGAGACGTATCCCATGGTTACGTCAAATGAGGAACTATGAGATGGGTTGTCATATATATGACGTAGTCTTAGCAGATGTTATTTTGCTTTGTAGAGGTGAGGAGTAGATATGCTTATAAGGTTTAAGCTAGCTACTGTGTACTTGCATTTGAATTTAGAAAGAGTTACTATTGATTCGGGAACAACAGATAGATTCCTGTTGTGATGATAGAGAGCATCTACCATAGAGTTGTACTTTTGCTCTATCGGTTCGGAATTAGTGATATTGGAATTTGTATGTAGTAGGTGGCTAGATAGCTACATGGCATCTTGACCGCTATGAGTAGTCAGGTAGCATGTCGTTGCTCGTAAGTAGTGCTTTTTGCATTACTCCGAGAGCCACGAGACTTGGTCACGATATTTTGATAAGTATTGCTGAAGATTACAATAGGTTCTATATGTTGCAGATGTATAGGATTGTATCCGGAAAATAGTAAGTATTGAATTGTTCTCCGTGGTGGAACGACATGCGGAATATAGTTGATTTGGAAGTCTGGTAAAGGGGTATATAAATAATCGGTAAGGTTCTGTACCAAGAGGAAAGTGGGAGCCTAGTATGATGGACGGTGTGGGGAGATTATTTGGAATTCGGAAAGGACTTAGTATGATTAGCTAAGTCCGCTCATTTTCTCTAGATCCATACGATGAGTTATAGGATCGCTGGATAGGTTATATTGTGGCGATTTCCAGTTCATGGAGGATCTTTGAGTATCGTATGCGATAGCGATTCAGGATTTACCTTAAGATTATGGTAAAGTCTTTAACAGGTCACGGATATAGAGCTCCACTCAGATGCTTTAGGTACTTATGATAAGTGGACGAAAATGAAGATACTATTCATATTTTGGAAGGCTAGAAGCAAGTGTGATTTGATGTTAAGGGGATACCAGTAACCCCACTTGGTCACATGAGGTATGACTTGTCTCCATATGCCGGAGATGGTTGTTGTGACATCTCGTACTCATATACGAGTAGGAAATTTGAGGACCAAATTTTTATTAGTGGGGGAGAATGTTAAATACGGGGATTTAAAACACTAAATTAAATGGCCCAATAATTAAGGAAATAATCCTGGAAATATCTCGGGATTTTTAGGGAATTTTTGGAATTTTTCCGAAATTTTTCTAGATTTAAATGGACTCCGTACGAGACTTTTACGGGGATAAAATAAATAGACTTTTGGTGAGGTCTATTTAAGGGGGTATTAACCTAAACCGGTAACCCTAAGTTTTATTTCTTTTTCTTTTCCCTCCTCCTTGACACCTCTTTCCTGCTCGGCAGTTTCTTCCATGACGATCTTCCTCGCCGATCACAATCGTCGGCCGCCGTTCTCCTCTTCCTCGCGAGGCCACGGCCGCCGCGGGCTCGGATCGCCGTAGCCCTCGCTCCTTCACGCCGTGAGCCTTCTCGTTCCCACCGCTGCCGACGGCCCTCGTGCTAATCGACGCCGCCCTCACGGCCCGACGCCGAGGCGCGCTTCGCCGTCCGACAGAGCGCACTGCCGTTCACGCTAACGCATCGCGCGCCGCCTATTCGCGAGCGCATCGCGCGCTCTCCTTCACGCATCTCGCTCTCTCCTCGACCGCCCGCCACCGCTCTCTCGGCCGGGCCCGACATCGCTCCTCTCCGTTCATCCTCGCGCACTTCGCCAGGAGTCGCCCTGGTGCCGATGGGGGCGAGGTGATATCTGCGGTGGTCGCCGAGCTAGTGAATTAGGGCTGCGGTTTGGGGGAGGCTCTCATCACTGGTATAACTTCGAATTAACTTCTTTTGTCTGCTTTGTTGGTTGATTCGGGTAGATTTCCTTGAGAGGAATAGATTGTTAAGGGTTTGGGGGCTTGTGGGTGTTGAGCTGTGTGGGTATTAGGTTGTGAGTTGAGGGTTAGTCATTGTCAACCGCTGAGCAAGGAATTGTCGGTGTGGCGGTGAATAAGGCTACTCTTGGCTATGAAAGAGCCGAGTGGAGCAAAGTGTGGATCGGATTCACGGTATGAAATTGAAGGTCGATTTGTGATGTCCTATTGGTGAGTTGTTGTGGGATCCGGAGTGTTGGATCGTGTTTGAGGTAAGGTTTGGATGAGTCGTGTATGTCACCTAGAGTTAGGTTGGATTCATATTTACGATCGGTTCGGTAATTATGTATGGAGGATTGATTAGGTTGAATAGGATAATTAAATCAATCTGGTGGATCGGATATGAGGTTGATGTAGGATTTGATTTGATCATTTGTGGTGTGCTTGGATTGGATGGATTTACTTTGGATTAATTGGTTATGGAAGGAATCGATTATGTATTCGATTTGTCGGTATATGGTATTTTGTGCTTAATAATAGTTATGCATTATGCAGGTTTCGGTCACGAGGCAGGTCTCCGGTCGTGACGATCTGGTTCTTTTACGGATATATTATCAGGCGGGTATTCTGACTTAACTTTTAGATTAAGTCAAATTGATATGCTAGTAGGATAGCTTACAATAACTTTTTCATGTTTATATGCAGTATACTTTGGTGCCTACTAGATACATGCATATGATAGGATATGATTATATTTTCCTGTTTGATTTGGATCATAGTATATGGATTAGGGATATGTACATATTATTCGGATAGGTATTTTGAGTAGGATTTACATGCTTTAGTATCATGCACCATTTTTGTATGATTGCATCGTCGGACGGGTTCCATTATTGTTGAGCCCAGCCTGACATATTACATGGCATCACACCGCCACTCATGGGTTAGTGGTACATCAGGGTGTGTGCGTTGCTCAGTCTCGCCGGTCCGCTCATGGGTAGCGAGGGTAGCGATGGCGTGTGGGCGAGGATCCCTCCTCCGTCTATGACACGGAGATGAGAGCTTAGCTCCCCACTATGTTTGGGGCGGAGGATAGGTGTACTCGACAAAGATCCTCGTCCACTCGGTCACTCAGGAGCAGTGATGGCAGAGTGCACAGTTGTCATAGCCCTACCCACTCGGCTTCACCATTGCGTGTGAGGCGGCTGACTGGCGTCAGGGGTGACCATGTCATTGGCACGGCATGCACTTTGCATGGATTGCATTTTGTATTGTGTTTGCTGCATTTTTATTGATGCCTTGGATGTGCATATGATTGTCATGCATACAGGATACATGTTTATATATGGTCGGACTCTATTACTTCTAGTCGTGCACATGCTCCTATATCGTAGGAGATTGTGTAATCTGATCATTTTGTATTTCTTGCTTGCATACCCTATTTATGTGAGATCAGCATCGCATGATATTTTTATTGTTAGCTATACCTTACTTTGCATATTATACCCGCAGAGTTCTTTGAACTCACCGTTGATATTTATTTATTTGAGGATGAAGTGTAGAGAGTCACGACTACTCGTCGTAGATGTTTTATTTTTGGATATTTGCTTTATGGTTTGGATATTTTGGTTAGAGGATATGTATAGGTTTGGAGATTGATTTTTGTATTTGGATTTTTGGTGTCCTTATGGACTTTATTCGAGTTTTGTTCTTGATTGGATTTTGATTGAGTATTCACGCCTGATGGCGGAAGGGTAGGTTTATATGTGATATACTTGTTGATTTATTTGGTTGATGGCCTGAGGCCAAATTATATAACTGCGTGTGAGTTTGGATTCCGGTCGTGTTGACCGATGTATAGTGGCCGTGTAGGCCTTGTATGTAAATTGGGATTGTCACCCGTACAGGGGAGATGCTGTCGGATTTTTGTCTGGCGGGGTCTCCCTCGGGGCGTGACAATTTATTTGGTATCAGAGCGCCTAGGTTTTCGAGTTCCTAGGGGTTTTTGGATTTTTCGGAGTTCGCCATGTATTGGTGTTTTGCGAGGCAATTTGGAAAATTTTGGATTTGTATAGATTTCCCACGATTTTTATATTTCGGAAATTCGAGGATTTATGACGAGGTCAATATGGGGATTTGGCAGCGACAGAACCTCTCCTGCGGCAAAATAGGTATGATGAAAATTTTATATATATTTTTTTTTACTTCTAGTAACATCTGTTCTAGTAGCTTCTGTAATAATTTAACAGATATGAGACGAGGTGGGCATGCACCTGCACCGAGACGTGGTGCAGGGTAACCATGCAAGAGGACAGTGAGATCTCGTTATGGAGTTGTCGAAAGGGTCTATTGAGTTTTGACTCGTATGCGCATCAGAGTAAGGGTCGCCACCAAGGTGACCAGAGTTGCCGTAGTGTTTATACTCCGTGTTAGATTTGGCTATGTGTTTAGTGGATAATGAGAAATAACATTTAGTGTATTGGTCACTATTCGTAATCGTGGATGGAGTTGACCACAAATGACTTGTTGGTGAGTCTTGGACTGATTTAAAAGATGCATTGCCTTTTGAGAGCCGATCGATCTGAGTCAGAAAAGCAAGGGTCAAGTCGTCACATTGGTTGTGGAAATCAAGGACTACAGTGTTAGAGATTTTCACTGATTATACTAGGCAGATTATTACTCTGTGGGGCAATGGACAAAGAATGTATACTATTGTTGATCTGATCCTTGGAGGTTTAAGTTCTGAAGTTCCATAGGGATTTTGATCCTTGAGCGGCTTGAGCCTTAGATTGATAACATATCAAGGTACCGATAAGTACCTAATCGTATTTATATAGGAGTGAGATAGTTTCTTACTATTGCAATGATCAAGTTGTTACTTGTGGAATATGTAGGAGAATTTTGGAAAAATAACCCATTACGGGATCATGGGTTCAAGATGTTTTCGGAAGACAATATTTCCTTATGCTATTTTTGTATGACTCATTGTTGGGAAATGCTTGAGCCTTAAGTTGAGTGATTAATTGATAATGGAGTTCACTATAGAGTTTACCCCACTTAGGCTCAAGTTAGTGATTGAGTTGTTTTCAATCACTCACGATTTATTGGTTTACATTTGGATTAGGATAGTTGGATTTTTCCATGATCCTATCGGAGGCATTAGGGTGAGTCATATTTATAAAAATGACTACAACAAGGGTCTCAAGAGAATAGTATAGTCAATCTAGTGATAATAACCTACACTTGGATAAGGTAACGTGAGGAGTCGTGAACGCGTGCTTTTCTAGTGAATTCACGTGACATTATTTCGCTCCATGTTGATGTTCGATATTGATCAAGGCTTTGTCCCGAATGAGAGATGGATGAAACACCTCATTTCCCGAAAAGCAGAATATGGATTTAAGTTTTCTCCTCAGATATATGTCGCTATCAGAGGTGGTTTGTGCACTTGTGGAGATATGAGGCTGGTTGTATGGTTCTTGAAGAAAATGATAGGAAGAGGTGTATACACCTAGATGCATACAGTTATCGAATTCTTTTTCTAGATTACTGTGAAATAGGGAATCCATTAAGAGCAGAAGTTGGATGAGTTTACATCTTTACTCGAAAGGAGTTGTAGATGGTTGAAGGATTGATCATTGAGGTTGGTATCAGATGATTGAAGGATTGATCATTGAGGTATTACTATAGTTTACCTTACTTGAGGATATATTGAGAGATACATGTGTTTACAGATATCTGTGGTTAAAACATGCACTGATAGGATTAAAAGGATTTTTATATTTGGATCATGTGGATTAATAGTGTTTCCACTGATAGGTGAGATGTTGAGATGATTACTGTGATGATTATCCCAGGGGTATGAAAATGATTTTGGATGTTTATAGGTTGATTGATGGAAATGTTATATTATAGTGAGAGAGTTGACTTAATTGTTTTATAGTTGACTTGGTTGATATGATGTGAATATCTGGATATTAACTTGGAGGTTATGCTTGTGACATGATGGTATAAGAAGGTCTCTCGGATGCCCGTGATAATCTGAGAGTAATCAGATGTAGTGTTGGAGGAACTTCTAGGCTTGCCGCTGTATAGGCAAGTAGAGTAGGCGATCGGAGTGATTTCGAAAATAGTTTCGATATCGAAGATCCCCTACTGTGAGATAATTTATTTGCAATCGAGGTAATGTTATTTTTACGAGCTAATATTTTTACTTATGGTGCGTTGGCTGAGGGCTAGTGTAAAGCGCACAAGGTTGTTAAAGCTCGTGATGTACTCAAGGCAATGTCATTAAATTGGCTGTAAGCTAAATCGAGTTGCTTGGATACCATTATCGATCGGTCTTTCAAAGTTGGTAAGGTTGATGATGCCGAGAGGTAATTGATGGAAAGATGATTTTTTTCCAGGGGATAATTTAGTTGGTATCAATGTTGTTTAACACTATGGGAATTGGAAGAATCTAAATTCCAATTATAGGAGGTGTTGGATGGGATATTTATTTGTCCCAGTATTTTATTGCTTGAGAAGCTTTGGAACTCATTGTATAATGAGAGATGAACCTTTGAGGTTATACATCAATTATTGATGATGGAATGCGGTAGTGGTAGAAGGAAAAGAATATCCTTCATGGTGGATCGAGGATCTATTTAGATCAACTATAGGACACCTGTGTATACTCTAGGATTGATTTATAATTGATGTGTTGATATTGTAGTGACAGGGAGTCATACAATTATCAAAGTCGTAGGGATGATTGATATATCATCAGCCTAGAGTAAAGAGGATGCAGGTGTGTAGCGATGACAATTTCATACTTGGTATGAATTGTATGAGCTTTTGGATTATCTTATTTGACTTATGACGACTTAGTCGTCCAGGGATTTAGGAAATCGTGTATTCTGGACACGATTGGATCATTTATGATGGTGGCAGTTGGAGTTTAGTACTCGCCAATCGTAGATGATGGTGGTTTATTGATTTGATCATTACCATAGATATGGATAGGATGCTCTAGCGGTATTACATCGCTGACTGGTTGGATCAGGAAGGTGTTGGAATTTATTTGGTCTGAAGCTTGTGAAACTAGTTTCAGGGCTCAGACGATGGTTGACTTTTACACCAGATTTGTTTGATCATTCTCGGGTGGAAGGAAGGGTATTGTATGTGGATGCAATGTTTCAGAGAAGGGAGAGTTTCTGTTTTAGTTGATTGAGACGTATCCCATGGTTACGTCAAATGAGGAACTACGAGATGGGTTGTCATATATATGACGTAGTCTTAGCAGATGTTATTTTGCTTTGTAGAGGTGAGGAGTAGATATGCTTATAAGGTTTAAGCTAGCTACTGTGTACTTGCATTTGAATTTAGAAAGAGTTACTATTGATTCGGGAACAACAGATAGATTCCTGTTGTGATGATAGAGAGCATCTACCATAGAGTTGTACTTTTGCTCTATCGGTTCGGAATTAGTGATATTGGAATTTGTATGTAGTAGGTGGCTAGATAGCTACATGGCATCTTGACTGGCTATGAGTACCGGTCGTGGTAGCATGTCGTTGCTCGTAAGTAGTGCTTTTTGCATTACTCCGAGAGCCACGAGACTTGGTCACGATATTTTGATAAGTATTTGAAGATTACAATAGGTTCTATATGTTGCGTGATGTATAGGATTGTATCCGGAAAATAGTAAGTATTGAATTGTTCTCCGTGGTGGAACGACATGCGGAATATAGTTGATTTGGAAGTCTGGTAAAGGTGGTATATAAATAATCAGTAAGGTTCTGTACCAAGAGGAAAGTGGGAGCCTAGTATGATGGACGGTGTGGGGAGATTATTTGGAATTCGGAAAGGACTTAGTATGATTAGCTAAGTCCGCTCATTTTCTCTAGATCCATACGATGAGTTATAGGATCGCTGGATAGGTTATATTGTGGCGATTTCCAGTTCATGGAGGATCTTTGAGTATCGTATGCGATAGCGATTCAGGATTTACCTTAAGATTATGGTAAAGTCTTTAACAGGTCACGGATATAGAGCTCCACTCGGGTACAGTTAGGTACTTATGATAAGTGGACGAAATGAAGATACTATTCATATTTTGGAAGGGCTGCTAGAAGCAAGTGTGATTTGATGTTAAGGGGATACCAGTAACCCCACTTGGTCACATGAGGTATGACTTGTCTCCATATGCCGGAGATGGTTGTTGTGACATCTCGTACTCATATACGAGTAGGAAATTTGAGGACCAAATTTTTATTAGTGGGGGAGAATGTTAAATACGGGGATTTAAAACACTAAATTAAATGGCCCAATAATTAAGGAAATAATCCTGGAAATATCTCGGGATTTTTAGGGAATTTTTGGAATTTTTCCGAAATTTTTCTGGATTTAAATGGACTCCGTACGAGACTTTTACGGGGATAAAATAAATAGACTTTTGGTGAGGTCTATTTAAGGGGGTATTAACCTAAACCGGTAACCCTAAGTTTTATTTCTTTTTCTTTTCCCCCTCCCGCACCTCTTTCTCGTTAGCTTTCTTGACGATCTTCCTCGCGATCACAATCGTCGTGGCCTCGCCGTTCTCCTCTTCCTCGCCGACCACCGGGCGCGCCGGTCGCCAGCCGGATCGCCGCGAGCCCTCGCTCCTTCCCGCCGCTCTTCGCATCACCGCTGCCGACGGCCCTGGTGCTAATCGACGCGCGCGCCCGACGCCGTAGGGCGCGCGCTGCCGTCGACAAGAGGCCGCGCCACGTCGCTTTCACGCGAGCATCGCGCGCTTCTCTCCTTCAAGCCGCCACGCGCCATCATCTCTCTCCTCGACTTCTCGCCACCCGTTGCTCTCCGGCTGGCGTCGCGCATCGCTCCTCTCCGTTCATCCTCGCGCCGCTGCGAGGAGCCGCCAGTCTTGATGTGGGCGAGGCTGTGATATCTGCGGTGGTCGCCAGAGCTAGTGAATTAGGGCTGCCGGTGTTGGGGGGCTCTCATCACAGGTATACCTCGAATTCACTGCGTGTGTCTGCGGTTGGTTGATTCGGGGTAGATTTCCTTGAGAGAATAGATTGTTAAGGGTTTGAGGGGCTTGTGGGTGTTGCGGTGTGAGCAGGTATTGGGTTGTGAGTTGAGGGTTAGTCATTGTCAGTGAGCAAGGAATTGTCGGTTGTGTGGCGGTGAATAAGGCTACTCTTGGCTATGAAAGAGCCGAGTGGAGCAAAGTGTGGATCGGATTCACGGTATGAAATTGAAGGTCGATTTGTGATGTCCTATTGGTGAGTTGTTGTGGGATCCGAGTGTTGGATCGTGTTTGAGGTAAGGTTTGGATGAGCTGTGTATGTCACCTAGAGTTAGGTTGGATTCATATTTACGATCGGTTCGGTAATTATGTATGGAGGATTGATTAGGTTGAATAGGATAATTAAATCAATCTGGTGGATCGGATATGAGGTTGATGTAGGATTAGATTTGATCATTTGTGGTGTTCTTGGATTGGATGGATTTACTTTGGATTAATTGGTTATGGAAGGAATCGATTATGTATTCGATTTGTCGGTATATGGTATTTTGTGCTTAATAATAGTATGCATTATGCGAGTTTGACGAGGCGTCTCCATCGTGGCGATCCGGAGTTCTTTTGGATATATTATCAGGGGTATTGACTTAACTTTTAGATTAAGTCAAATTGATATGCTAGTAGGATAGCTTACAATAACTTTTTCATGTTTATATGCCTGGTATACTTTTGGTGCCTACTAGATACATGCATATGATAGGATATGATTATATTTTCCTGTTTGATTTGGATCATAGTATATGGATTAGGGATATGTACATATTGATTGTACATATTATTCGGATGGGTATTTTGAGTAGGATTTACATGCTTTAGTATCATGCACCATTTTTTGCATGATTGCATGCTGGCTGGACAGGGTTCCATTATTGTTGAGCCCGCAGCCAGTTACATGACCTGCACACACTGCCACTCATGGGTTAGTGGTACATCAGGAGGGTGTGTGCAGTTGCTCTGTCAGGCTCCGCTGGTCCGCTCATGGGTAGCGATGAGGCAGCGTGGTAGCGGGCAGGGATCCCTCCTCTGGTCTATGACACCGGGAGATGAGAGCTTAGCTCCCCCACTATGTTTGGGGCAGGAGGATAGGTGTACTCCGACAGCATCCTGTCCACTCGGTCACTCAGGAGCAGTGATGGCAGAGTGCACAGTTGTCATAGCCCTACCCACTCGGCTTCACCATTGCGTGTGAGGCGGCTGACTGGCGTTAGGGGTGACCATGTCATTGGCACGGCATGCACTTTGCATGGATTGCATATTGTATTGTGTTTGCTGCATTTTTATTGATGCCTTGGATGTGCATATGATTGTCATGCATACAGGATACATATTTATATATGGTCAGGACTCTATTACTTCTAGTCAGGCACATGCTCCTATATCAGGGTAGGAGATTCAGGTAAGTACAGTCATTTTGTATTTCTTGCTTGCATACCCTATTTATGTGAGACTGTACTGGCATGATATTTTTATTGTTAGCTATACCTTACTTTGCATATCTACTATACCCGCAGAGTTCTTTGAACTCACCCCGTTGATATTTATTTATTTCAGGATGAAGCTGTCAGGAGAGTGCAGCTGCCGGACCCCCACTCGTCGTAGATGTTTTATTTTTGGATATTTGCTTTATGGTTTGGATATTTTGGTTAGAGGATATGTATAGGTTTGGAGATTGATTTTTGTATTTGGATTTTTGGTGTCCTTATGGACTTCTATTCGGAGTTTCTTCGGGATTGGATTTTGGTGAGTATTCTCGCCGGATGGGCGTAAGGGTAGGTTTATATGTGATATACTTTTGATTTATTTTTGGTTGATGGCCTGAGGCCAAATTATATAACTGCGTGTGAGTTTGGATTCCGGTCGTGTTGACCGATGTATAGTGGTCGTGTAGGCCTTGTATGTAAATTGGGATTGTCACCCGTACAGGGGAGATGCTGTCGGATTTTTGTCTGGCGGGGTCTCCCTCGGGGCGTGACAATTTATTTGGTATCAGAGCGCCTAGGTTTTCGAGTTCCTAGGGGTTTTTGGATTTTTCGGAGTTCGCCATGTATTGGCAGGTTTTTGCGAGGCAATTTGGAAAATTTTGGATTTGTATAGATTTCCGACGATTTTTATATTTCGGAAATTCGAGGATTTATGACGAGGTCAATATGGGGATTTGGCAGCGACAGAACCTCTCCTGCGGCAAAATAGGTATGATGAAAATTTTATATATTTTTTTACTTCTAGTAACATTTGTTCTAGTAGCATCTGTAATAATTTAATGTATATGAGATTTAGGTGGGCATGCACCTGCACCGAGACGTGGTGCAGGGTAACCATGCAAGAGGACAGTGAGATCTCTGGTTATGGAGTTGTCAGAAAGGGTCTATTGAGTTTTGACTCATGTGCGCATCAGAGTAAGGGTCGCCACCAAGGTGACCAATGACCGGAGTTGCCGTAGTGTTTATACTCCGTTAGATTTGGCTATGTGTTTAGTGGATAACAGAAATAACATTTAGTGTATTGGTCACTATTTGTAATCGTAGATGGAGTTGACCACAACAACTTGCGTGAGTAAGTCTTGGAACCCGTGACGAAAAGATGCATTGTCTTTGAGAGCCGATCTGAGTCGAGCAAGGGTCAAGTCGTCATCATTGGTTGTGGAAATCAAGGACTACAGTGTTAGAGATTTTCACCGATTATACTAGGCGATTATTACTCTGGGGCAATGGACAAAGAATGTATACTATTGTTGATACAATCCTTGGAGGTTTAAGTTACGGTTCCATAGGGATTTTGATCCTTGAGCGGCTTGAGCCTTAGATTGATAACATATGAAGGTACCGATAAGTACCTAATCGTATTTATATAGGAGTGGAGATAGTTTCTTACTATTGCAATGATCAAGTTGTTACTTGGTGGAATATGTAGGAGAATTTTGGGAAAATAACCCATTACGGATCATGGGTTCAAGATGTTTTCGGAAGACAATATTTCCTTATGCTATTTTTGTATGACTCATTGTTGGGAAATGCTTGAGCCTTAAGTTGAGTGATTAATTGATAATGGAGTTCACTATAGAGTTTACCCCCACTTAACGGTTTAAGATAGTGATTGAGTTGTTTTCAATCACTCACAATTTATTTATTGGTTTACATTTGGATTAGGATAGTTGGATTTTTCCATCAGATCCTATCGGGAGGCATTAGGGTGAGTCATATTTATAAAAATGACTACAACAAGGGTCTCAAGAGAATAGTGTAGTCAATCTAGTGATAATAACCTACACTTGGATAAGGTAACAGGAGTCGTGAACGTGCTTTTCTAGTGAATTCACGTGACATTATTTCGCTTCCCATGTTGATGTTCGATATTGATCAAGGCTTTGTCCCGAATGAGAGATGGATGAAACACCTCATTTCAAATTAAAATAGAATATGGATTTAAGTTTTCTCCTCATATATATGTCGCTATCAGAAGTGGTTTGTGCACTTGTGGAGATATGAGGCTGGTTGTATGGTTCTTGAAGAAAATGATAGGAAGAGGTGTATACACCTAGATTCATACGCTATTATCGAATTCTTTTCTAGATTACGTGAAATAGGGAATCCATTAAGAGCGTGGTTGGATGAGTTTACATCTTTACTCGAAAGGAGTTGTAGATGGTTGAAGGATTGATCATTGAGGTTGGTATCAGATGATTGAAGGATTGATCATTGAGGTATTACTATAGTTTACCTTACTTGAGGATATATTGAGAGATACATGTGTTTACAGATATCGTGGTTAAAACATGCAATCGATAGGATTAAAAGGATTTTTATATTTGGATCATGTGGATTAATAGTGTTTCCACCGATAGGTGAGATGTTGAGATGATTCTTGTGATGATTATCCTGTGGGGTATGAAAATGATTTTGGATGTTTATAGGTTGATTGATGGAAATGTTATATTATAGTGAGAGAGTTGACTTAATTGTTTTATAGTTGACTTGGTTGATATGATGTGAATATCCGGATATTAACTTGGAGGTTATGCTTGTGACATGATGGTATAAGAAGGTCTCTGATGTCGTATAATTCGAGAGTAATCGGATGTAGTGTTGAGGAACTTCTAGGCTTGCCGCTGTATAGGCAAGTAGAGTAGGCGATCGGAGTGATTTCGAAAATAGTTTTGATATCGAAGATCCCCTACTGTGAGATAATTTATTTGGTACTGAGGTAATGTTATTTTTACGAGCTAATATTTTTACTTATGGTGCGTTGGCTGAGGGCTAGTGTAAAGCGCACAAGGTTGTTAAAGCTCGTGATGTACTCAAGGCAATGTCATTAAATTGGCTGTAAGCTAAATCGAGTTGCTTGGATACCATTATCGATCGGTCTTTCAGAATTGGCAAGGTTGATGATGCCAAGAGGTATTTGTTAGAATGACGATTTTTCAGGGGATAATTTAGTTGGTATCAATGTTGTTTAACACTATGGGAATTGGAAGAATCTAAATTCCAATTATAGGAGGTGTTGGATGGGATATTTATTTGTCCCAGTATTTTATTGCTTGAGAAGCTTTGGAACTCATTGTATAATGAGAGATGAACCTTTGAGGTTATACATCAATTATTGATGATGGAATGCGGTAGTGGTAGAAGGAAAAGAATATCCTTCATGGTGGATCGAGGATCTATTTAGATCAACTATAGGACACCTGTGTATACTCTAGGATTGATTTATAATTGATGTGTTGATATTGTAGTGACAGGGAGTCATACAATTATCAAAGTCGTAGGGATGATTGATATATCATCAGCCTAGAGTAAAGAGGATGCAGTGTATAGTGCGATGACAATTTCATACTTGGTATGAATTGTATGAGCTTTTGGATTATCTTATTTGACTTATGACGACTTAGTCGTCCAGGGATTTAGGAAATCGTGTATTCTGGACACGATTGGATCATTTATGATGGTGGCAGTTGGAGTTGAGCACTCAGCCACCGTAGATGATGGTTTTCTGGTATTGATTTGATCATTACCATAGATATGGATAGGATGCTCTAGCGGTATTACATCGCTGACTGGTTGGATCAGGAAGGTGTTGGAATTTATTTGGTCTGAAGCTTGTGAAACTAGTTTCAGGGCTCAGACGATGGTTGACTTTTACACCAGATTTGTTTGATCATTCTCGGGTGGAAGGAAGGGTATTGTATGTGGATGCAATGTTTCAGAGAAGGGAGAGTTTCTGTTTTAGTTGATTGAGACGTATCCCATGGTTACGTCAAATGAGGAACTACGAGATGGGTTGTCATATATATGACGTAGTCTTAGCAGATGTTATTTTGCTTTGTAGAGGTGAGGAGTAGATATGCTTATAAGGTTTAAGCTAGCTACTGTGTAGTTGCATTTGAATTTAGAAAGAGTTACTATTGATTCGGGAACAACAGATAGATTCCTGTTGTGATGATAGAGAGCATCTACCATAGAGTTGTACTTTTGCTCTATCGGTTCGGAATTAGTGATATTGGAATTTGTATGTAGTAGGTGGCTAGATAGCTACATGGCATCTTGACTGGCTATGAGTACCGGTCGTGGTAGCATGTCGTTGCTCGTAAGTAGTGCTTTTTGCATTACTCCGAGAGCCACGAGACTTGGTCACGATATTTTGATAAGTATTGCTGAAGATTACAATAGGTTCTATATGTTGCAGATGTATAGGATTGTATCCGGAAAATAGTAAGTATTGAATTGTTCTCCGTGGTGGAACGACATGCGGAATATAGTTGATTTGGAAGTCCGCAAAGGTGGTATATAAATAATCGAAGGTTCTGTATCAAGAGGAAAGTGAGCCTAGTATGATGGAGTGTTGGGAGATTATTTGGAATTCGGAAAGGACTTAGTATGATTAGCTAAGTCCGCTCATTTTCTCGATCCATACGATGAGTTTGTTGGATCAGGATAGGTTATATATGGCGATTTCAGTTCATGGAGGATCTTTGAGTATCGTATGTGATAGCGATTCAGATTTACCTTAAGATTATGGTAAAGTCTTTAATGTGTCACTGATATAGAGCTCCACTCGTACACTTAGGTACTTATGATAAGTGGACGAAATGAAGATACTATTCATATTTTGGAAGGGTGCTAGAAGCAAGTGTGATTTGATGTTAAGGGATATCAAGAATCCCACTTAGTCACATGAGGTGTGACTTGTCTCCATATGCTTGAGATGGTTGTTGGGACATCTCAGACTAATATCTGAGTAGGAAATTGGGGACCAAATTTTTATTAGTGAGGGAGAATGTTAAATACTGGGATTTAAAACACTAAATTAAATGGCCAATAATTAAGGAAATAATGGAAATATCATTTTTAGGGAATTTTGAATTTTTCCAAATTTTTCGATTTAAATGGACTACGAGACTTTTACGGGATAAAATAAATAGACTTTTGGTGAGGTCTATTTAAGGGTATTAACCTAAACCTAACCCTAAGTTTTATTTCTTTTTCTTTCCCCCGACACCTCTTTCGAGTTTCTTCCGACGATCTTCCTCGATCACAATCGGCGCCGACGTTCTCCTCTTCTCGCCGACCGCCGCCGTGGGCCACCGGATCGCCGCGAGCCCTCGTTCTTCCGCGCGCGCCTTCGCATCACCGCCGCCGGCCCGACGTGTCTCGTGCATCGACGATAGCCGTCGCCCGACGCCTGCGGCCGCTCTCGCCGTCCGATAAGAGGCCGCGCACGCTGCACGCGACGCACGCGCGCTCTCCTTCACCGCTGTCAGGCCGCGCCATCATCTCTCCTCGACGACTGCCCGCCACCCGTTGCTTCCGTCCGTCACATCGCTCCTCTCGTTCATCCTCGCGCGCACAGCCAGGAGTCGCACTGCCGTGATGTGGGCGGAGGTCGTGATATCTGCGGTGGTCGAGCTAGTGAATTAGTGCCGGTGTTGGGGAGGCTCTCATCACAGTATAACTCGAATTAACTTCTTTGTCTGCGCTGGTTGATTCGGGGTAGATTTCCTTGAGAGGAATAGATTGTTAAGGGTTTAGGGGCTTGTGGGTGTTGTCTGGAGGACAGGGTATTGCTTGTGAGTTGAGGTTAGTCGATTCAAGTGAGCAAGGAATTGTCGGTTGTGTGGTGAATAAGGCTACTCTTGGCTGAAAGAGCCGAGTGGAGCAAAGTGTGGATCAGTTCATGGTATGAAATTGAAGGTCGATTTGTGATGTCCTAGGTGAGTGTTGTGGGATCCGAGTGTTGGATCGTGTTTGAGGTAAGGTTTGGATGAGGTGTATGTCACCTAGAGTTAGGTTGGATTCATATTTACGATCGGTTGGTAATTATGTATGGAGGATTGATTAGGTTGAATAGGATAATTAAATCAACTGGTGGATCGGATATGAGGTTGATGTAGGATTTGATTTGATCATTTGTGGTGTGCTTGGATTGGATGGATTTACTTTGGATTAATTGGTTATGGAAGGAATCGATTATGTATTCGATTTGTCGGTATATGGTATTTTGTGCTTAATAATAGTTATGCATTATGCAGGTTTCGGTCACGAGGCGTGTCCCCGTGACGACGGTTCTTTTCATGGATATATTATCGTCGGTATTCTGACTTAACTTTTAGATTAAGTCAAATTGATATGCTAGTAGGATAGCTTACAATAACTTTTTCATGTTTATATGCCTGGTATACTTTTGGTGCCTACTAGATACATGCATATGATAGGATATGATTATATTTTCCTGTTTGATTTGGATCATAGTATATGGATTAGGGATATGTACATATTGATTGTACATATTATTCGGATAGGTATTTTGAGTAGGATTTACATGCTTTAGTATCATGCACCATTTTTGCATGATTGCATGCTGGCTGGACGGGGTTCCATTATTGTTGAGCCCGCAGCCAGTTACATGACCTGCACACACTGCCACTCATGGGTTAGTGGTACATCAGGAGGGTGTGTGCAGTTGCTCTGTCAGGCTCCGCTGGTCCGCTCATGGGTAGCGATGAGGCAGCGTGGTAGCGGGCAGGGATCCCTCCTCTGGTCTATGACACCGGGAGATGAGAGCTTAGCTCTCCCACTATGTTTGGGGCAGGAGGATAGGTGTACTCCGACAGCATCCTGTCCACTCGGTCACTCAGGAGCAGTGATGGCAGAGTGCACAGTTGTCATAGCCCTACCCACTCGGCTTCACCATTGCGTGTGAGGCGGCTGACTGGCGTTAGGGGTGACCATGTCATTGGCACGGCATGCACTTTGCATGGATTGCATATTGTATTGTGTTTGCTGCATTTTTATTGATGCCTTGGATGTGCATATGATTGTCATGCATACAGGATACATATTTATATATGGTCAGGACTCTATTACTTCTAGTCAGGCACATGCTCCTATATCAGGGTAGGAGATCTGTGTAAGTACAATCATTTTGTATTTCTTGCTTGCATACCCTATTTATGTGAGATCATGATCTTGGCATGATATTTTTATTGTTAGCTATACCTTACTTTGCATATCTACTATACCCGCAGAGTTCTTTGAACTCACCCCGTTGATTTATATCTATTTCGTGATGAAGTCGTCAGAGAGTGCATTCGGGACCCCACTCAGTCGTAGATGTTTTATTTTGGATATTTGCTTTATGGTTTGGATATTTTGGTTAGAGGATATGTATAGGTTTGGAGATTGATTTTTGTATTTGGATTTTTTGGTGTCCTTATGGACCTTATTCGGATTTTGGTTTGATTGGATTTTGATTGAGTATTCCCGCCTGCAGATGCGTAAGGGTAGGTTGATTTATGGTAGATTTTTATCATTTATTTTGGTTGATGGCCCGAGGCCAAATTATATAATCAAGTGAGTTTGGATTCCGGTCGTGTTGACCGATGTATAGTGGCCGTGTAGGCCTTGTATGTAAATTGGGATTGTCACCCGTACATGGGAGATGCTGTCGGATTTTCGTCTGGCGAGGTCTCCTTCGGGGCGTGACAATTTATTTGGTATCAGAGTGCCTAGGTTTTCGAGTTCCTAGGGGGGGTTTTTGGATTTTTCGGAGTTCGCCATGTATTGGCGGGTTTTAGAGGCAATTTGGAAAATTTTGGATTGATATGGATTTCACTGATTTTTATATTTCGGAAATTCGAGGATTTATGACGAGGTCAATATGGGGATTTGGCAGCGACAGAACCTCTCCTGCGGCAAAATAGGTATGATGAAAATTTTATATATTTTTACTTCTAGTAACATCTGTTCTAGTAGCATCTGTAATAATTTAACAGATATGAGACGAGGTGGGCGTGCACCTACAGGGCGTGGTGTAGAGGTAACCATGCAAGAGGACAGTGAGATCTGGTTATGGAGTTGTCAGAAATAGTCTATTGAGTTTTGACTCGTGTGCAGACTCGTAGTAGGGGTCGCCCACCACGGTGACCAACCGGAGTTGCCGTAGTGTTTATACTCCAGGTTAGATTTGGCTATGTGTTTAGTGGATAACAGGAAATAACATTTAAGTGTGTTGGTCACTATTTGTAATCGTAGATGGAGTTGACCACGTGAACAACCTGTTCAGGCTGTAAGTCTTGAACCTGTATCGAAAAGATGAATTGTCTTTGAGAGTGGTGATCTTGAGTCAGAAAAGCAAGGGTCAAGTCGTCACATTGGTTGTGGAAATCAAGGACTACAGTGTTAGAGATTTTCACTGATTATACTAGGCAGATTATTACTCTGTGGGGCAATGGACAAAGAATGTATACTATTGTTGATCTGATCCTTGGAGGTTTAAGTTCACGAAGTTCCATAGGGATTTTGATCCTTGAGCGCTTGAGCCTTAGATTGATAACATTGAAGGTCTTGATAAGTACCTAACTGTATTTATATAGGAGTGGAGATAGTTTCTTACTATTGCAATGATCAAGTTGTTACTTGGTGGAATAAGTAGGAAGAAATTTATTTGAGGAAATAATCCATTACGGGATCACGGGTTCAGATGTTTTTAGAGACAATATTTCTCCATGTTCTTTTGTATGACTCATTGTTGGGAAATGCTTGAGCCTTAAGTTGAGTGATTAATTGATAATGGAGTTTCACTATAGAGTTTAATAGACTCGCGGAGTTTACCCCCTCCACTTAATGGTTTAAGATAGTGATTGAGTTGCCTTCGATCACCCCGATTTATTTGCTTACATTTGGATTAGGATAGTTGGATTTTTCCATCGATCCTATCGGGAGGCATTAGGGTGAGTCATATTTATAAAAATGACTGCAACAAGGGTCTCAAGAGAATAGTGTAGTCAATCTAGTGATAATAACCTACACCCGGATAAGGTAGCGGTAGAGTCGTGAGAACGTGCTTTCTAGTCAATTCACGTGACATTATTTCGTTCCCATGTTGATGTTCGATATTGATCAAGGCTTTGTCCCGGGAATGAGAGATGGATGAAACACCTCATTTCCCAGCCGAAAACAGGAATATGGATTTAAGTTTTCTCCTCATATATATGTCGCTATCAGAGGTGGTTTGTGCACTTGTGGAGATATGAGGCTGGTTGTATGGTTCTTGAAGAAAATGATAGGAAGAGGTGTATACACCTAGATGCATACAGTTATCGAATTCTTTTTCTAGATTACTGTGAAATAGGGAATCCATTAAGAGCAGAAGTTGGATGAGTTTACATCTTTACTCGAAAGGAGTTGTAGATGGTTGAAGGATTGATCATTGAGGTTGGTATCAGATGATTGAAGGATTGATCATTGAGGTATTACTATAGTTTACCTTACTTGAGGATATATTGAGAGATACATGTGTTTACAGATATCTGTGGTTAAAACATGCACTGATAGGATTAAAAGGATTTTTATATTTGGATCATGTGGATTAATAGTGTTTCCACTGATAGGTGAGATGTTGAGATGATTACTGTGATGATTATCCCAGGGGTATGAAAATGATTTTGGATGTTTATAGGTTGATTGATGGAAATGTTATATTATAGTGAGAGAGTTGACTTAATTGTTTTATAGTTGACTTGGTTGATATGATGTGAATATCTGGATATTAACTTGGAGGTTATGCTTGTGACATGATGGTATAAGAAGGTCTCTCGGATGCCTGTATAACTCGAGAGTAATCAGATGTAGTGTTGGAGGAACTTCTAGGCTTGCCGCTGTATAGGCAAGTAGAGTAGGCGATCGGAGTGATTTCGAAAATAGTTTCGATATCGAAGATCCCCACGTGAGATAATTTATTTAATGGAGGTAATGTTATTTTTACGAGCTAATATTTTTACTTATGGTGCGTTGGCTGAGGGCTAGTGTAAAGCGCACAAGGTTGTTAAAGCTCGTGATGTACTCAAGGCAATGTCATTAAATTGTAATCAATCGAGTTGCTTAGATACCATTCATCGATCGGTCTTTCAAAGTTGGCAAGGTTGATGATGCCAAGAGGTATTTGTTAGAATGAGATGATTTTCAGTGGGATAATTTAGTTGGTATCAATGTTGTTGCTTAACACTATGGAATTGGAAGAATCTAAATTCCAATTATAGGAGGTGTTGGATGGGATATTTATTTGTCCCAGTATTTTATTTCTTGAGAAGCTCTGGAACTTGTTGTTCAAAGAGATATGAACCTTTGAGGTTATACATCAATTAATGATGATGGAATGCGGTAGTGGTAGAAGGAAATGAATATCCTTCATGGTGGATTGAGGATCTATTTAGATCGACTATAGGACACTGTGTATACTCTAGGATTGATTTATGATTGGTGTGTTGATATTGTAGTGACGTGTCATACAATTATCAAAGTCACAGGGATGATTGATATATCATCAGCCTAGAGTAAAGAGGATGCAGGTGTGTAGCGATGACAATTTCATACTTGGTATGAATTGTATGAGCTTTTGGATTATCTTATTTGACTTATGACGACTTAGTCGTCAAGGGATTTAGGAAATCGTGTATTCTGGACACGATTGGATCATTTATGATGGTGGCAGTTGGAGTTGATCACTCGCCACCGTAGATGATGGTTTTGGTATTGATTTGATCATTACCATAGATATGGATAGGATGCTCTAGCGGTATTACATCTTGGTTGGATCGAAGGTGTTGGAATTTATTTGATCGAAGCTTGTGAAACTAGTTTGAGGCTCGAACGATGGTTGACTTTTACACGGTTGTTTGATCATTCTCGGGTGAAAGGAAAGTTAATTTATATGTGGATGCGATGTTTGAGAGAATGGGCGTTTACATTTAGTTGATTGAGGCGTATCCCATGTTTACGTCAAATGAGGAACTACGAGATGGGTTGTCATATATATATATGACGTGGACCTAGTAGGAGTTGTTATGTTGCTTTGTAGAGGTGAGGCGTAGATATGCTTATGAAGGTTTAAGCTAGCTCGAATTTAGGAAGAGTTACTATTGATTAGTTGTGATGATAGAGAGCATCTACCATAGAGTTGTACTTTTGCTCTCGGTTGGAATTAGTGATATTGGAATTTGTATGTAGTAGGTGGCTAGATAGCTACATGGCATCTTATTGGCTATGAGTCCCAGTCGAGTAGCATGTCGTTGCTCGTAAGTAGTGCCTTTTGCATTACTCGAGAGCCACGAGGCTTTATCATGATATTTTGATAAGTATTCTTTGAAGATTGCAATAGGTTCTATATATTGCGGATGTATGATTGTATTCGGAAAATAGTAAGTATTGAAGCGTTCTCCGTGGAGGAACAACATGCGGAATATAGTTGATTTGGAAGTCCAGTAAAGGTGGTATATAAATAATCGGAGGTTACGTACCAAGAGGAAAGTGGGAGCCTAGTATGATGGGCGGTGTTGGGAGATTATTTGGAATTCGGAAAGGACTTAGTATGATTAGCTAAGTCCGCTCATTTCGTTCGATCCATACGATGAGTTGTTGGATCATTGGATAGGTTATATTATGGCGATTTCGGTTCATGGAGGATCTTTGAGTATATCGTATGTGATAGCGATTGAGATTTACCTTAGGATTATGGTAAAGTCTTTAGCAGTCACGGATATAGAGCTCCACTCAGAGTGATTAGGTACTTATGATAAGTGGGATGAAATGAAGATACTATTCATATTTTGGAAGCTAGAAGCAAGTGTGATTTGATGTTAAGGGATATCAAGTAACCCCACTTAGTCACTTGAGGTGTGACTTGTCTCCATATGCTTGAGATGGTTGTTGGGACATCTCGTACTTAATATCTGAGTAGGAAATTTGGGGACCAAATTTTTATTAGTGGGGAGAATGTTAAATACGGGATTTAAAACACTAAATTAAATGGCCCAAATAATTAAGGAAATAATCACAGAGAAATATCTATAAGGATTGAATTTTAAGAATTTTTCTGGATTTAAATGAGGCTTGAGATAGATTTTTACGGGATAAAATAAATGCAGACTTTTAAAAAATAGGATAAATTTAAATAGGATTAATAAACTTAGGTTTTAATTTTCTATTTCTTTTCTATTTTTCCTCAGGCTTTCTCTCTCGAACCCATCTTCTCCGATTCTCTCGCAAGCCCTCGCTCCCAAATTTTTTCTCGCGAGCCCTCTTCTCACCTCGTCAGCTCGCCAATGATCAGACTCACGCCTTCTCCCGTTCGGCGGCCGACGCTCGCTCGCAGCGGTGCCGTCACCGAGCCACGGCGACCAGAGTCGGCGCCGCCAGTGCTTCTCGCCACCGGGCCGCCGCCGAGACTCGGCGTTCCGTTTGACACCTCGCCGCAACCTCACGCTCGCTTCCCCTCCGATCGATGGCCGCCGAGCTCTTCACACGCTTCGGCCCGCCGTGGGCTCGGCCGAGACACACACGCTTTCTATCGCCCGAGGTCATCCTTCGTCCTCGATCTTCTAGGTATCGGCCCTTTCGCGCAGGCCATTAGTCGCCACGGCCGATCATCGCGAGGTCGCGATCCCTACGGACTCCTAGCAAGGTAGAGTCTATTCCTTGTTGACTTGTGCGATCTAGGAGGAGCATTTTCTCTCGTGAGCTTGATTGATGAATTGTTGGTGCACTGCTGGTGGTCATAAAGGAGGTACGCGATAGTTTCAGATTGAGTAATTGGGGAGGTTCCAATCGTAGGTATATCTTGAGCTATCTCTTGTTGGCATCTGTGGTGGTTTTGTTTGGCCATATAGAGCGTGGAGATGGGTCAGCAGAGGATTTTAAATAGGATGGATTAGGTCTTGAGTGGTATTCGATGGAAAATGGATTGGGTGCTATGGTGATCCAAGTTCTTGATTGTGAATGGGCAAGGATGTTATTAGAGTTTATATATTATGATTTCTAGAAGGTGATTCATAATGAGTGCTTGCACAAAATTCAGTTGGTTGGATTGATATATTGGATCAAAGGATAATTAAATCAAGTGTGGATCGGATCATGAGGTCGATGTAAATTGAAGGTCGATTTGTGAGATGGTGAGTTGTTGATGGATCCAAGTGTGAGATTTGAGGATAAGGTTTGGATGAGGAGTATATCACCTAGAGTTAGGTTGGATTCATATTTACGATCGGTCTAGGAGATTATGTATGGAGGATTGATTAGGTTGAATAGGATTTGATGGATTTAATTGGATCGGATTGAGGTTGATGTCGATTATGTATTTGATCATTTGTCGGTGATATGGTATTTTGTGCTTAATAATAGTTATGCATTATGCGTGTTTGCACGAGGCGTGTCTCCTGGCCATGACGATCCGGTTCTTTTCGGATATATTATCAAAGCGGTATTTTGACTTAACTTTTAGATTAAGTCAAATTGATATGCTAGTAGGATAGCTTACAATAACTTTTTCATGTTTATATGCCCGTATACTTTGGTGCCTACTAGATACATGCATATGATAGGATATGATTATATTTTCCCCGCTTGATTTGGATCATAGTATATGGATTAGGGATATGTACATATTGATTGTACAAATTATTCAGATAGGTATTTTGAGTAGGATTTACATGCTTTAGTATCATGCACCATTTTTGCATGATTGCATGCTACCGGACGGGTTCCATTATTGTTGAGCCCGCAATTAGTTACATGACCGCACACCTGCCACTCATGGGTTAGTGGTACATCGGAGGGTGTGTAAATTGCTCACAGTCATGTCCGCTCATGGGTAGCGATGAGGCGCGGTAGCGGCAGTGGATCCTCCTTCCGCCTATGACACCGGGAGATGAGAGCTTAGCTCCCACTATGTTTGGGGCGGGAGGATAGGTGTACTCGACAAAGATCCCGCCCACTCGGCCACTCAGAGCAAGTGATGGCAGAGTGCACAGCTTGTCATAGCCCTACCCACTCGGCTTCACCATTGCGTGTAGGAGGCTACCGATCAAGGCGTCGGGGTGACCATGTCATCGCACGACATGCATTTGCATGGATTGCATTTTGTATTGTGTTTCTTTGCATTATTGTATTGATGCCTTGGATGTGCATATGATTGTCATGCATACAAGATACATGTTTATATATGGTCAGGACTCTATTACTTCTAGTCAGACACATGCTCCTATATCAGGGTAGGAGATTCAGTAAGTCATCATTTTGTATTTCTTGCTTGCATACCCTATTTATGTGAGACTGTACTGGCATGATATTTTTATTGTTAGCTATATCTTACTTTGCATATCTACTATACCCGCAGAGTTCTTTGAACTCACCCCGTTGATTTATATCTATTTCAGGATGAAGCTGTCAGGAGAGTCCAACCCCACTAAATCGTGGAAGTGTATTTGGTTATTTGTTTTTGGTTTTGGATATCTTGTTTAGAAGATATATTTAGGACTGGAATTGGATTTATGTATTTGTGGATTTTTGGTGTCCTTAGGGACTTTATTCGGAGTTTTGTTCTGGATGGATTTCAGTTGAGTATTCCTGCCCAGATGGCAGAAGGGGTAGGTTTAGATGTGATAGATTGTTTATTTATTTACTTGGATTGAAGGCCTGAGGCCTAATTATACTCTGCGTGTGTTGTTTGGATTCCGGTCGTGTTGACCGATGTATAGTGGCCGTGTAGGCCTTGTATGTAAATTGGGATTGTCACCCGTACAGGGGAGATGCTGCCGGATTTTTGTCTGGCGGGGTCTCCTTCGGGGCGTGACAATTTATTTGGTATCAGAGCGCCTAGGTTTTCGAGTTCCTAGGGGTTTTTGGATTTTTCGGAGTTCGCCATGTATTGGCAGGTTTTTGCGAGGCAATTTGGAAAATTTTGGATTGATATGGATTTCCGATGATTTTTATATTTCGGAATTCGAGGATTTATGACGAGGTCAATATAGGGATTTGGCAATGATGTAACCTCTCCCGCAAAATAGGTATGATGAAAATTTTATATATTTTTACTTCTAGTAACATCTGTTTCTAGTAGCATCGTAATAATTTAATGATATGAGACGAGGTGGGCATGACTGCACCGAGACGTGGTGAGGTAACCACGCAAGAGGACAAAGTGAGATCTCTGGTTATGGAGTTGTCGAAAGGGTCTATTGAGTTTTGACTCGTGCGGATCGTAGGGTCGCCACCAAGGTGACCAACCGAGTTGTCGTAGTGTTTATACTCCAGGTTAGATTTGGCTATGTGTTTAGTGGATAACAGGAAATAACATTTAGTGTATTGGTCACTATTTGTAATCGTAGATGGAGTTGACCACAAATGACTTGTTCAGTTTGTGAGTCTTGGACCTGTGACGAAAAGATGAATTGTTTTGAGAGCCGATCGATCGAGTCGAGAAAAGCAAGGGTCAAGTCGTCATTGGTTGTGGAAATCAAGGACTACAGTGTTAGAGATTTTCACTGATTATACTAGGCAGATTATTACTCTGTGGGGCAATGGACAAAGAATGTATACTATTGTTGATACAGTCCTTGGAGGTTTAAGTTACGAAGTTCCATAGGGATTTTGATCCTTGAGCGGCTTGAGCCTTAGATTGATAACATTGAAGGTACTGATAAGTACCTAATCGTATTTATATAGGAGTGGAGATAGTTTCTTATTGCAATGATCAAGTTGTTACTTGGTGGAATATGTAGGAGAATTTTGGAAAAATAACCCATTACGGGATCATGGGTTCAGGATGTTTTCGGAAGACAATATTTCCTTATGCTATTTTTGTATGACTCATTGTTGGGAAATGCTTGAGCCTTAAGTTGAGTGATTAATTGATAATGGAGTTTCACTATAGGAGTTTACCCTCCACTTAATGGTTTAAGATAGTGATTGAGTTGCCTTGATCACCCTAATTTATTTGCTTACATTTGGATTAGGATAGTTGGATTTTTCCATGATCCTATCGGGAGGCATTAGGGTGAGTCATATTTATAAAAATGACTGCAACAAGGGTCTCAAAAGAATAATGTAGTCAATCTAGTGATAATAACCTACACTTCGGATAAGGTAACGGTAGGAGACGTGAACGTGCTTTACTAGCTGAATTCACGTGGCATTATTTCACTCCCATGTTGATGTTCGATATTGATCAAGGCTCTATCCCGGGATGAGAGATGGATGAAACACCTCATTTCCCAGCCGAAAACAGGAATATGGATTTAAGTTTTCTCCTCATATATATGTCGCTATCAGAGGTGGTTTGTGCACTTGTGGAGATATGAGGCTGGTTGTATGGTTCTTGAAGAAAATGATAGGAAGAGGTGTATACACCTAGATGCATACAGTTATCGAATTCTTTTTCTAGATTACTGTGAAATAGGGAATCCATTAAGAGCAGAAGTTGGATGAGTTTACATCTTTACTCGAAAGGAGTTGTAGATGGTTGAAGGATTGATCATTGAGGTTGGTATCAGATGATTGAAGGATTGATCATTGAGGTATTACTATAGTTTACTTGATGATATATTGAGAGATACATGTGTTTACAGATATCTGTGGTTAAAACATGCACTGATAGGATTAAAAGGATTTTTATATTTGGATCATGTGGATTAATAGTGTTTCCACTGATAGGTGAGATGTTGAGATGATTACTGTGATGATTATCACAGGGGTATGAAAATGATTTTGGATGTTTATAGGTTGATTGATGGAAATGTTATATTATAGTGAGAGAGTTGACTTAATTGTTTTATAGTTGACTTGGTTGATATGATGTGAATATCTGGATATTAACTTGGAGGTTATGCTTGTGACATGATGGTATAAGAAGGTCTCTCGGATGCCTGTATAATTCGAGAGTAATCAGATGTAGTGTTGGAGGAACTTCTAGGCTTGCCGCTGTATAGGCAAGTAGAGTAGGCGATCGGAGTGATTTCGAAAATAGTTTTGATATCGAAGATCCCCTACTGTGAGATAATTTATTTGGTACTGAGGTAATGTTATTTTTACGAGCTAATATTTTTACTTATGGTGCGTTGGCTGAGGGCTAGTGTAAAGCGCACAAGGTTGTTAAAGCTCGTGATGTACTCAAGGCAATGTCATTCAATTGGCTGTAATCCAATCGAGTTGCTTAGATACCGTCATCGATCGGTCTTTCAAAGTTGGCAAGGTTGAGGATGCCAAGAGGTATTGATGGAAAGATGATTTTTCAGGGATAATTTAGTTGGTATCAATGTTGTTTAACACTATGGGAATTGGAAGAATCTAAATTCCAATTATAGGAGGTGTGGATGGGATAATTGTTGTCCCGATTTTATTTCTTGAGAAGCTTTGGAACTTGTTGTTCAAAAAGATATGAACCTTTAAGGTTATACATCGATTATCGATGATGGAATGCGGTAGTGGTAGAAGGAAATGAATATCCTTCAGGGTGGATCAAGGATCTATTTAGATCGACTATAGGACACTGTGTATACTCTAGGATTGATTTATGATTGAGGTGTGTTGATATTGTAGTGACAGGGCGTCATACAATTATCAAAGTTATAGGGATGATTGATATATCATCAGCCTAGAGTAAAGAGGATGCAGGTGTATAGTGGTGACAATTTCATACTTGGTATAAATTGTACGAGGTTTGGATTATCTTGTTTGACTTATGGCGACTTAGTCGTCGAGTTTAGGAAATCGTGTATTCTGGACACGATTGGATCATTTATGATGGTGGCAGTTGGAGTTGAGCACTCGGCCACCGTAGATGATGGTTTTCTGGTATTGATTTGATCATTACCATAGATATGGATAGGATGCTCTAGCGGTATTACATCGGTGACTGATTGGATCAGGAAGTTGTAGGAATTTAATTTGTCTGAAGCTTGTGAAAATAGTTTCAGGGCTCAGACGATGGTTGACTTTTACATGTTGTTTGATCATTCGGGTGGAAAGGAAGGTTAATTTATATGCGGATGCAATGTTTGAGAGAATGGAGGTTTGATTTAGTTGATTGAGACGTATCCCATGGTTAAAATGAGGAACTACGAGATGGGTTGTCATATATATATATGACGTGGTCTTAGTAGGAGTTGTTATGTTGTTTTGTAGAGGTGAGGAGCAGAAATGCTTATGAGGTTTTAGCTAGCTACTGTGTAGTTACATTTGAATTTAGGAAGAGTTACTATTGATTCGGGAACAACAGATAGATTCCTGTTGTGATGATAGAGAGCATCTACCATAGAGTTGTACTTTTGCTCTATCGGTTCGGAATTAGTGATATTGGAATTTGTATGTAGTAGGTGGCTAGATAGCTACATGGCATCTTGACTGGCTATGAGTACCGGTCGTGGTAGCATGTCGTTGCTCGTAAGTAGTGCTTTTTGCATTACTCCGAGAGCCACGAGACTTGGTCACGATATTTTGATAAGTATTGCTGAAGATTACAATAGGTTCTATATGTTGCAGATGTATAGGATTGTATCCGGAAAATAGTAAGTATTGAATTGTTCTCCGTGGTGGAACGACATGCGGAATATAGTTGATTTGGAAGTCTGGTAAAGGGGTATATAAATAATCGGTAAGGTTCTGTACCAAGAGGAAAGTGGGAGCCTAGTATGATGGACGGTGTGGGGAGATTATTTGGAATTCGGAAAGGACTTAGTATGATTAGCTAAGTCCGCTCATTTTCTCTAGATCCATACGATGAGTTATAGGATCGCTGGATAGGTTATATTGTGGCGATTTCCAGTTCATGGAGGATCTTTGAGTATCGTATGCGATAGCGATTCAGGATTTACCTTAAGATTATGGTAAAGTCTTTAACAGGTCACGGATATAGAGCTCCACTCGGGTACAGTTAGGTACTTATGATAAGTGGACGAAATGAAGATACTATTCATATTTTGGAAGGGCTGCTAGAAGCAAGTGTGATTTGATGTTAAGGGGATACCAGTAACCCCACTTGGTCACATGAGGTATGACTTGTCTCCATATGCCGGAGATGGTTGTTGTGACATCTCGTACTCATATACGAGTAGGAAATTTGAGGACCAAATTTTTATTAGTGGGGGAGAATGTTAAATACGGGGATTTAAAACACTAAATTAAATGGCCCAATAATTAAGGAAATAATCCTGGAAATATCTCGGGATTTTTAGGGAATTTTTGGAATTTTTCCGAAATTTTTCTGGATTTAAATGGACTCCGTACGAGACTTTTACGGGGATAAAATAAATAGACTTTTGGTGAGGTCTATTTAAGGGGGTATTAACCTAAACCGGTAACCCTAAGTTTTATTTCTTTTTCTTTTCCCCCTCCCCGCCGCGCCGACACCTCTTTCCCGTTCGGCAGTTTCTTCCGCACGATCTTCCTCGCCGATCACAATCGTGCGCGCCGGCCGCCGTTCTCCTCTTCCTCGCCGACCACAGCCGTGCGCGCCGGTCGCCGTGGCCACTGGATCGCCGCGAGCCCTCGTTCCCCTTCGCCGGTGCCGCCCTTCTCGCATCTGACCGCTGCCCCGACGGCCCTCTGTGTGCTAATCGACGCCGCAGTTCGCCGTCCGACGCCGAGGGCGCCGCTGTTCGCCGTCCGACAAGAGGCCGCGCCACCGTCGCTGTTCACGCGAACGCATCGCGCGCTCTCCTTCACCGTTGCTCGCGCTGCCGCCATCATCTCTCTCCCTGACTTCTGCCCGCCGCCCGTTGCTCTCCGGTCAGCGTCCGACATCGCTCCTCTCCGTTCATCCTCGCGCGCACCTGCTGCCAGGGAGTCGCCGCTGGGTGCTGATGTGGGGCGGAGGCTGTGATATCTGCGGTGGTCGCCGGAGCTAGTGAATTAGGGCTGCCGGTGTTGGGGGGGAGGCTCTCATCACAGGTATAACTCGAATTAACTTCTTTTGTCTGCTGTTGGTTGATTCGGGGTAGATTTCCTTCAGAGGAATAGATTGTTAAGGGTTTCGGGGGGCTTGTGGGTGTTGTGCGGCTGTGAACAGGGGTATTGCCGGTTGTGAGTTGAGGGTTAGTCGACTGTCCAACTGTGAGCAAGGAATTGTCGGTTGTGTGGCGGTGAATAAGGCTACTCTTGGCTATGAAAGAGCCGAGTGGAGCAAAGTGTGGATCGGATTCACGGTATGAAATTGAAGGTCGATTTGTGATGTCCTATTGGTGAGTTGTTGTGGGATCCGAGTGTTGGATCGTGTTTGAGGTAAGGTTTGGATGAGCTGTGTATGTCACCTAGAGTTAGGTTGGATTCATATTTACGATCGGTTCGGTAATTATGTATGGAGGATTGATTAGGTTGAATAGGATAATTAAATCAATCTGGTGGATCGGATATGAGGTTGATGTAGGATTTGATTTGATCATTTGTGGTGTGCTTGGATTGGATGGATTTACTTTGGATTAATTGGTTATGGAAGGAATCGATTATGTATTCGATTTGTCGGTATATGGTATTTTGTGCTTAATAATAGTTATGCATTATGCGAGTTTTGACGAGGCGAGTGTCTCTATCGTGACGATCTGGTTCTTTTACGGATATATTATCAGGCGGGTATTCTGACTTAACTTTTAGATTAAGTCAAATTGATATGCTAGTAGGATAGCTTACAATAACTTTTTCATGTTTATATGCCTGGTATACTTTTGGTGCCTACTAGATACATGCATATGATAGGATATGATTATATTTTCCGGTTTGATTTGGATCATAGTATATGGATTAGGGATATGTACATATTGATTGTACATATTATTCGGATAGGTATTTTGAGTAGGATTTACATGCTTTAGTATCATGCACCATTTTTGCATGATTGCATCTAGGACGGAGGGTTCCATTATTGTTGAGCCATGACAGTTACATGACCTTTACACCGCCACTCATGGGTTAGTGGTACATCGAGGGTGTGTGCGCTTGCTCGTTCATTGTCCGCTCATGGGTAGCGATGAGGCGTGGTAGCGGCGAGGATCCTCCTCCTCGGTCTATGACAGGAGATGAGAGCTTAGCTCCCCACTATGTTTGGGGAGGATAGGTGTACTCAGATCCCGCCCACTCGGCCACTTTCAGAGCAAGCGATGATGGCAGAGTGCACAGTTGTCATAGCCCTACCCACTCGGCTTCACCATTGCGTGTGAGGCGGCTGACTGGCGTTAGGGGTGACCATGTCATTGGCACGGCATGCACTTTGCATGGATTGCATATTGTATTGTGTTTGCTGCATTTTTATTGATGCCTTGGATGTGCATATGATTGTCATGCATACAGGATACATATTTATATATGGTCAGGACTCTATTACTTCTAGTCAGGCACATGCTCCTATATCAGGGTAGGAGATTCAGGTAAGTACAGTCATTTTGTATTTCTTGCTTGCATACCCTATTTATGTGAGACTGTACTGGCATGATATTTTTATTGTTAGCTATACCTTACTTTGCATATCTACTATACCCGCAGAGTTCTTTGAACTCACCCCGTTGATATTTATTTATTTCAGGATGAAGCTGTCAGGAGAGTGCAGCTGCCGGACCCCCACTCGTCGTAGATGTTTTATTTTTGGATATTTGCTTTATGGTTTGGATATTTTGGTTAGAGGATATGTATAGGTTTGGAGATTGATTTTTGTATTTGGATTTTTGGTGTCCTTATGGACTTCTATTCGGAGTTTCTTCGGGATTGGATTTTGATTGAGTATTCCTGCCCAGATGGCAGAAGGGGTAGGTTTATATGTGATATACTTTTGATTAGGTCATTTGGTTGATGGCCTGAGGCCAAATTATATAACTGCGTGTGAGTTTGGATTCCGGTCGTGTTGACCGATGTATAGTGGCCGTGTAGGCCTTGTATGTAAATTGGGATTGTCACCCGTACAGGGGAGATGCTGTCGGATTTTTGTCTGGCAGGGTCTCCCTCGGGGCGTGACAAGTCCAATATGCCTTGGCGATGTAGACACCATTAGCATGATAATAGCTGATGGAAGCAACTGAAGGCTAGCGTATAGATGAACAAGTCTTGGATGACTTAGAGGGATCCGATAGGCGCGAGGCTGACGGAGGTGGCTAGAAGGCTTAGGTCTAGGCTACGGGTAGTCTAGAAAGTATGGGGGCACCATACTTATGTTAAAATCTCATGTTTGAGGTGAGTCGACTAGGGGAAGTGCCCTAGCGATTATTTGTCAAGCTCGTGATCGGCGACACGAGTGGCGTGACGGTGATTAGTCGACTGATGGTCGGGATCTCGGGAACAGAAGGTTCTCCAGTCGAGTGATCGGCCCGATCACTCGACTAATTGAGCCATCAGTCGACTGATGGGTATGATCAGTTGACTGATGGTGTATCTGTTAGACTTATCCGACGTGTTTCATGCCGTTGTGAGACAACGACTACAGGGGCAGTCGACTGATGGTCCCGATCAGTTGATTGCTAGACGAAATCCAGCCCAAGGAGCAGCTTTAAAGGGAGCTCATGGAGGGAAGATTCACCACCAGTTCTTGGACGTCTTTGGGGCGATTTTCTACTGCAAATCAGGGTCTCCAAGTGCATTTCAAGCAATCAAAAGAGCAATTGTAAAGTGTTTTTCCTTTACTTGTAGTGCATTTTATTATTGTAATTGCTTGTATTTTTTTCTTACTATTGTAAGACTAATTGTAAGAGGTTTCTCCACCTCCGGATTGTTCCGAGAAGGAGTTTATTGGATTAGTGGTGTGTGATCGCATCGCTAGAGCTTGTTTGAGCTTGATATGTGGAGTAGGAACCATTCGGTTCCGAACCATGTTATATTTTGTGTTGTGGATTGTGTTTGTCATATTTTGTTATTGCTATTATATATATTCCGCTGTGCTAACATGACTTATAGAGACGAACACAATCGTAATCCATCGCAAACGACGAATGACGCTATTCACCCCCTCTAGCGGTCACGAAATCCCCTATAATTGGTATCATAGCGGGTTGCTCTTCTACGGATTAACAACCGGGAGCAAAGACGTTAGAGGGTGAAGAGGAACAAGATAGATATTGAAGAACAACTAGGATGTGACATCAACGCACCGGTTCCATATGCACTTTATGGACGAGAAGGCTTCAATTCATGGAAGAGAAGAATTGAAGACTTCATCATGATGAAGGATTTTGAAGAATGGTCCATTTTGATGGAGGAATTTAACTATCCAAGAGGACCAAAGGGAGGCTTCCTCTAGAAGAAGAGATGGACCGAAGAGCAACTCCAACAGTTTAATAAAAATAAGAAGGCAGTCAAATTTATTTTTGATTTGATTCCTAATGACATCTTGTGTAACCTAGGGGATTACATGGATGCCAAGGAGCTTTGGAGCGAATTGGCAAAATATCACGAAAATCCATCACCGGTCCAAGGAGAAGAAGAAGAAGAGGAGTGCTCATCCTCTCAAGCTCAAGAAGAAGCAAGCACATCTTCATCCCAAGAGATTGAGGATTCGGAGATTGATAGAGAATCAACATCCGGATCGAAAGAGGAAGAAGAGATGAAAGAAGCCTCCACTTCAAGGTTTGAGGGGGAGGAGGAACCGTCTACTCCAGAACAAGGGCAAGAGCAAGGAGAGCCATCTACTTCCGGGAGAAGTGATGAACGTGCTCAAGAGGTCCTTTCCACCACCGATGACCTAGGTAACTCAAGCATTTCGGTTAATATTAAAAATCACATTATATGCTTTGAGTGTAGGGAAGTAGTACATTACAAGAGTAAATGTCCTAAAAGAGTCAAGAAAAGTCCTTCGGCACCAAAAGTCAACGAAAAAGTCAAGGATGTCGGTGCCCCCACTAGAAGAAGCAAGGATCACATCATTTGCTTCAAGTGTCATCAAAAGGGGCATTATAGGAGTCAATGCTCTAGGAGGAGCAAGAAGGTCAAAGAAGGAGCATCACAAGTAGGGAGAGCCTTTAAGGTAAACCCTAAGGTAAATTTTAATAATGCTCATTCTTTAAGTTATAGGCAAAAGCATGCTAGAAATAATTTTAGCAATCTTGCAATTTATCATAAAGAGCATGCTGGAAATATGGAGTATTGTTTAGGAGCTAAAAATGTCAACCTTAGGAATAAGGAGAAATTTGGGACTAATGTCCCTAAAAATATTTTTCCTAAGGAAAGCATTAGGAAAATAGAAAATCATTTATGCATTAACCCTAAGAAGGGTAGGCATATGCCTAGAGAAAATGGTAATGCCCAAAGACCAAATGAAAAAAAATCAAAAATAGACAATTAGAGTTAAAAAATCAAGTCTTGAGGTCAAGACTTGAGAAATTATAGAAGACCCTTGCAAAAATATAAAATTCAATTAAAGGGTCAAATGGTCAAAGCCTAAGGTCTAGAAGTCAAAGTCAAAGACTTAGGAAACAAGAACCATCCAAGGGCAAGCCTAAGCCCAAAAAGATCTATCACAATGTTTCATTTGATTATGGAACTAAAACTAGGTCTAGGAAGACCAAGGTTACTAGGGAAGTTATCCCTAAGGGTAACCAAGGTGTGTGCCTAGTGGCTAGGGTTTCAAAGAAACCTAGGGAAGCCACTAAGAAGGTTATAAGGGGAGTTACCCCTAGAGTTAACCATGACAAGACCACAATGACCAAGACTAACAAGCTTAGAAGGGTCATTAGGAGGGTATCTAGGGAGATCATCCCTAAGGAATACCTAGTAAACCCAAGGAGCTCCAATAGGTATTGGGTTCCTAAGAACGTCATCGATTCACGCTAAATGGGTTTAGGTGTGTCAATCTTGAATGGATGGGTAGTTAACCTAACCATAGTAAAGGTGACACTTTAGGTCATTTCTGGGTATCTTAGAAATAAGTTTGATCTTATATCCTAAAAGATTTTAGAATGTGCTAATATATTTTTGGAATTATGAAAAATCAATCAAATTGACACAATTTAGATTTAGAGGTCTTAGTGTGCCATTTTGGGTTTTTGGCACACTTTGGGAGATAAGTAATAATATGACAAAATGGACAAAATAATATCAAATGGCAATTAATGTTAAAATTTAGGTATTATATACCTTATATTTTATTTGTCATGCTTTGTTTGCCATATAACATGTCATGACATCATATCTACTTTTAATCATTTAATATGTCATGATCATGTTTAGGATTAAGTTTAAATGTCATGTATGCTTAGATTCTATCATATGTCATAACATCATGATCATTGGTCATGCTTAATTATGTTATTATTTATGCCATGATCATTCATGCTTTTAATTTGATTAAAATTGAGTTAAGGGCAATGACATGACTTGAAGTCCCATTTATAAGGGAATCAAGTAGTGTTGCCTTAGAAAATACATGAGACCTTAGTTTAAGATAAACCAAAACTCACATCTCACATCTAAATTGACATGTATGTGTATTTTTATACCTTAGATACATGTGAGATGATAGAATATGAGTTAAGTTCAAGGTGCATAGTTTGTGCATCTAGATGAACTCAAACTCATCTAAAATCATATAGTGGATCATTGGAAAAGTTTATGTTCAAGCCATGTACATTAAGCCCAAAGAACATGATCCAATATATATTTTCAAAATCATTTTAGAAAACTTTGGTAAGTCTATCTTTTGATAGCAATCACCATTGATGAAGTTGATACAAAGTGAGCTAAAACATTGAAGTTTTTCTTCACTTTTGAACTTTGTGTCAATTTCACTATTTTATGGGTAAAATATTTTTTAAATATTTTTCACTCATTGTATTGGTCATAAGTATTATACGTATGAAGTTTCATGATTTTTCAAATTACGTATAATTATTTATGTATTTTTGAAATTTATTTCTGATAATTAAAAATCAGATTTTTCAGTTATCAGTCGACTGCCCTTGTTGGCAGTCGACTGTTGCCTGATAAAGTCAACTGCCAATGCTGATTTCGGAAAAATAAGGTATGTTTAGCCCATTTTCAGCTATGGTAAGGTTCCCTAACCACTCCTAACCCTAAGATATACTTTGGGAAGCATTATAAAGGGTGAAAATCCATTAGATATGGATTAGGAGAGTTGTTAGGGTGATTTATCAAATTTAAGGTATGGGAAAGTTCAATGTTGAACTTTTAACCTTAATTTTGATGGTTTAGAGTTTCTATAGGCTTAGGGACTTCCCAAGGATATTGTTGATGCAATGGTCAAGGGGGAGCAAGACTTTAGGAGGAGTCATCCATCATGGGATGATGGATGTGTTCTTCTTCATGAGAGGGAGAAATGGGATGTGAGATACCCAATTTGAAAATTGAGAGAGTTTATAGGATTGCCTCTCTTGAGTGATATGAGACTTATCACTAGGAAGATTGAGGGCATTCTAGGTGTTTTTGGACCAAAGGGGAGATTATAAGATCTCTTGGGATATGAGACATTGACCTCCTTGGAGAGAACTTTTTTGATGTTAGTCAAAAAGGGGGAGAATCAATGGGAGAAGTTATGGGATTACCAATTTGAGATAATTGGTAAGGAGATTTGTTTAGTGTTCTAACTCAAAGGTATGTGGTTTTGTCAAACATCAAAAAAGGGGAGATTGTTGGTGCAATCGGCCCAGGTCACGTTTGACCGGACTCGAGTTTGATTCGAGCGATGTTTTGATGTTCGACAAAATGTATGACAATATGATTATCATGGTAAAGTCCAAGTCATGGGTACTTGGTATGGAAAGTCCAAGTGGGACACTTGGCATTGGGAAAGTCCAAGTCTTGAGTACTTGGCATGTAAAGTCCAAGCATGGGTCTTGGCAAGGGAAAGTCCAACATGGGTTGGCAAAGAAAAGTTTAAGCATGGGTCTTAGCATGGAAAGTCCAACATGGGTTGGCAAGGGAAAGTCCAAGCTTGAGTCTTGGCATTTGGAAAGTCTAAGGGGTTTGATATTGGCAGCGTAAAGTCCAAGGGTGGAGTCTTGGCAGCATAAGTCCAATGGTTGGTGGCGTGTCCAAGCGAGAGCCTTGGCAGTGTAAGTCTAATATGCCTTGGCGGTGTAGACACCGTTAGCATGACAATAGCCGATGGAAGCACCTGAAAGCTAGTGTATGGATGAACAAGTCATGGATGACTTGGAGGGATCTGATAGGCGCGAGGCTGACAGAGGCGGCTAGAAGGCTTAAGTCTAGGCTACGGGTAGTCTAGCAAGTATGGAGGCACCATACTTGGGTTAAAACCTCATGTTTAAGTTGGGACCATGTGAGCCGATGACCGCCGATCGTCAGGTGAGTAGTCGACCGACCGCGATCACCGATCGATGGTCGGGATCTCGCATGGCAGATTCTTCTGAGTGATCGACCCGATCACTCGACTGATTGAGCCATCAGTCGACTGATGGTGTATCCATTGGACTTATCCGACGTGTTTCATGCCGTTGTGAGACAACGGCTACAGGGGAAGTCGACTGATGGTCCCGATCAGTCGACTGCTAGGCAAAATCCAGCCCAAGGAGCAGCTTTAAAGGGAGCTCATGGAGGGAAGATTCACCACCAGTTCTTGGATGTCTTTGGGGCGATTTTCTACTGCAAATCAGGGTCTCAAAGTGCATTTCAAGCAACCAAAGATCAAGCAATCAAAAGAGCAATTGTAAAGTATTTTTCCTTTACTTGTAGTACATTTCATTATTGTAATTTCTTGTATTTGTTTTTTACTATTGTAAGACTAATTGTAAGAGGTTTATCCACCTCCGGATTATTCCAAGAAGGAGTTTATTGGATTAGTGGTGTGTGGTCGCATCGCTAGAGCTCGTTTGAGCTCGATCCGTGGAGTAGAAACCATTCGGTTCCGAACCACGTTATATTTTGTGTTGTAGATTGTGTTTGTCATCTTTTATTATTGCTATTATATATATTCCGCTGCGCTAACACGACTTGTAGAGACGAATACAATCGTAATCCATCGCAAACGACAAACGACGCTATTCACCCGCTCTAGCGGTCACGAGATCCTCTACACTTAGCACCAAAATTACAAGATTTTGCACATAAGTAATAAAATCTATTATTTCTAGCATTCTCCTTGTGATTATGCACAATTGTAAGTGAATTAAAAGCATGCTTTTTAACATTAAGATTTGAAGGTGCATTATTAAAATATACCTTAGGGTTGCTTTAGAAGCTTCCCCTACATGTATGCTCCTTCTTCGCCCTTGGTTTGCTTCCTCCCCCTATGCATTGGCTTCTATAGTGACCCCTTTGATGATATTTGAAGCACACAATATGATCCTTGCTCTTAATGGTTGGGGCTCCGACATCCTTTGACTTTTGATTGACTTTTGGTGTCGGCACTTTCTCCTTGGCCAATTTTGGGCATTTGCTCTTGTAATGTCCTTTCTCCCTACACTCAAAGAAAATTATGTGATCCTTATTTTTAATTAAAATGTTTGAGTTACCTAGGGTGGTGGTGGAAGCCTCTTGAACTTGTTTATTACTTCTACCGGAGGTTGATGCTTCATCTTGAGTTTGCTCCAATGTGGAAATTCTCTCCTCCTCCTCAATCCTAGAGGTGGAGGTTTCCTCTAATTCTTCCTCTCCCTCGGATGTTGATGTCCTTTCAATCTCCGATTCCTCAAACTCTTGTGAGGATGAACTTCCCTCTTTGGTCTCCTCTTCTAATTGAACCGATGAGCATTTTTGTTCCTTCGACTCTTTTATTTCTTGAGCGGTTAAGGGTTCTTCATGGAGCTTAGCTAGCTTGCTCCATAGCTCCTTAGCATCCTTACAATCTCCTAACCTACACAATATATCATTAGGAATTGCACTAACTAATATACCAATTACCTTATTGTTTATGTTGAAGTATCAGAGTTACTCTTTACTTCACTTCTTCTTCTTGAGTATCCTTCCATTCTCCTCCTTCAGAGCGTCTAACCCTACTTTCACACTTATCCAATTATCATAATCGCACATAAGAAAGTATTTCATTCTTATCACCCATTGCTCAAATTCTTTGGCTCCATAGAGTTCATATGGAGGAGGCACATTGATGTCATCACCCAATCTTTCTTCAACCATCATTTTCTTCACCTCTAGCGTACTCCCTTTGTTGTTAAGCCTTGAAGAGCGACCTCGCTCTGATACCACTTGTAGAGGACCAGATGTCGCGCTAGAGGGGGAGAGGGTGAATAGCGTTTTCGTGCTTGATGATAGAATTCAATCATTCGTCTTTACAATTCGGTTAGCGTAGCAGAAATACAAGATACAAGTACGAATATGAAGACGAATACATAAGCACAAGACAACAATATAATGTGGTTCGAAATCTTAGGGTTCCTACTCTACGGATTGAGCTCAAACGAGCCCTAACAATACCAAACACCACTAATCAACCTATCATTCTCGAAAAATACTCCGGAGGTGGGAAAAACCTCTTACAATAGATTACAAAAGTAATACAAGATAATACAAGCAAATACAAGAAAAATAAGTAAAGAAAATTTTACAAGAGTGCTTTGAATGCTTTGCTTGTTGGTTGCTTAGATGAGCTTGAAGGACCCTGAAATGCACCTGCACTTCGCCTTCAAATCGCCTCAACAACCTCTTAAAAAACCATAGGCGAAATTCTCTACGAGCTACTCCTTTTATCCCTACATCGGGCTGATTCCGCATCTGACAGTCGACTGCCCAAAGGCCCCAGTCGATTGCCCCAGTAGTCGTTGTCTCATAACGGCTTAATTCATGTCAGTATTCCAGCCAACGGATACACTGACAGTCGACTTCCCTTACCATTAGTCGATTGCCAAGTCCGTAGCCAACCGCTCAGTCGTCCATCGAGCTTTTTGTGCTCGCGACCAAAACTAGCAGTCGACTGCCCTCCATGACAGTCGACTGCTCAAGGCCAGTCGACTGCCCAAAGCTTGCAGTCGACTGCCAAGGCCATGCGGCCGCAATCGAACGTCAATCGACTCCTGACCAGTCGACTGGTTATAATCTCAGCCGATTGCTCAGTATCGACTCGGATGCCAAGCGTCAAAACACTTGACCAGTCGACTGATCCATAATCCCAGTCGAATGATAAACTTCAACCATGAGGTTTAACTCCTAGTATGATGCCCTCATACTTGCTAGACCACCCTTAGTCTAGACTTAAGCATTTTAGCCACTTCCATCAGTCTCACACATATCGGATCCCTCCAAGTCATCTATGACTTGTTCATTCATACGCTAGCCTTCAGGTGCTTCCATCGACTATTATCATGCTAAGCTGGTCTACACCGCTAAGGCACATTTGGGCTTACGCTGCCTAGACACATGGTTGGATTTTATGTCGCCAAACATTGGACTTATGCTGCCAAGACTATCGCTTGGATTTTATGTCGTCAATATCATACCCTTGGACTTCACAATTGTCAAGTACTCATGACTTAGACTTTCACCGCCAAGACTACACACTTAGATTTACGTGACCAAGACTACACCCTTAGACTTTCCATGTCAACTCCATGTTGGACTTTCCAAATGCCAAGACTCATACTTGGACTTTCTAATTGTCAAGACCTATGCTTGGACTTTCTATTGCCAAAATCCATGCTTATACTTTCCATGTCAAGTATTCAAGATTTGGACTTCTCATGTTAAGTACTCAAGACTTGGATTTCCAATGATAATTACATTGTCATACGTTTTGTCGAACATCAAAATTCCACTCGAGTCAAATTTGAATCTGATCAATTGTGATCGATACCGATTGCACCAACATTTTAATGACTTAGATGTGTCAAATAAAATCGTGATATTTTAAAAAATAAGTGCATAATTTGATAAATATGAAAGTATGATTTGAATATTAAAAAAATAGAGATAGTTCAGTATATTGCCTAACTTTAAGTGCAAAGTTTTGTTTGTCCCTTCAAGATCAAGCAACTCAAGTAAAGTAATGAGTATGGTATTTTTATATAAGATCTCATTGATCAAAACATATCTAACTGCTTAAATCTGCAACACACACAAGAAATTTAACCTTCCTCTATTGGAATTTCATCCTGCTATTAAGGTTCAACTTAAATCCATTTGACTCTTCCGTTTTCCCCCTCAAATCTTGGGCAATTCGGGTAGTCACTGTTTATGTGACAACCTCCCACATGCTCTTTTCTAAAGTCACTGTACAATTTTGGGTAAGGCTCCAATCTGTGCGTTGTCCAACCTTGGTATAAGTTAAACAATAAATAACTAGAATTGGTTCTCCAACGTCTATAACTTTTCTAAGTAAACTTCCATGGAGGCTTCTTTCGCCTTAAACTCTCTTAAATACTTCTTTGGCCAACCCTAAAATTCTATGATCCATTTTCAAACCTGGTCCCATTTTGAGTCAAAAGATAGATAAATAAACACATCCTATTACAATGATCGAGATAGCACTCGTAGTGATTGAGAGGGGCAAAGACCAATAAGTGAGTTATTTTCTAGATCGAATCTCTTGGTCATTGTAGAAAGGAAACGTCTTCCTTTCGGGAACAGAGGATTAGGGAAATCCTATTGATTGCTACTTTCTCTAGATTTTCAAGAAAAGCATGAAAAAAAGATTCGAATGTACATCCCTCTATCATCCTAAAATGAAAGGGGTGATCTCGTAGTTCTTGATTTGTGAAGATGCATTGTTAGGTGCATTATTTTTCCATTGAAGATTAACATAAATATGTTCTTGAGAGATAACTATTCATATACTGATAAAGGATGTATAGATTCTCAAGAAGAGAGAAGCAACAGTTGTCCCCTCAAACCGCTCAAATTCTATGAGCAAATAGAAAGTTAAATCTACATTGAATCTCATCCGAATCACCCCATCTATACCTTTGAGGCGAAGTTTGATTTCAAACTCTGATTCGTATAGGAGGAATATGTCATGCTAATGTACCTTGGATGATCCACATCCCTGGGTCAAGAATTGATGAGCATATTGAACTATTCATGTGGCTCAGATCCCTCAACCTAGGCACAACAATGCAATTATTAGGGGCAACTAACAACCTATGATATGGGCCTTCCAGTGGGATGCTTGCTATAACATAAGCAAGAAAAATCAATCCCTCTCTTTCCTTTTTATGTCCCCATTGTTGGGACCGATTTGATGCGCTAGAGAAGGGTGAATAACATTTGACGATTTTCTCGATTGCGTGCTTGTCTACAATAATATTAGTACACAACGGAATATATAAAAATAAATAGCACAAAACACATATAAAGCACAATACACACAACAATATGGATTTAACGTGATTCGGAATCCTAATTCCTATTCCACGGTCGAGCTCTAGAATGAGTTCTAGTGATGCATACCACCATTAATAAACTTCTCTTTCTCGGCAGCACACTGGAATTGAAGAAACCTCTTACAAGTAAGAGTTTATACAAAAATATAATAACAAGTGTAAAGAATGAAAACGAAATGCACGTTATACAGAATTCTTGAACACTTGATTGTTTGCTTGTTGATTGCTTTGGATTGATCTTGAAGGTCTGGAATGCAACACCATTTCTCCTTCAAAATCACCCCAAAAATGATGCCGAAATCCTCCATCTTGAGCTCCATTTAAAGCATACTACTGGCTAATTTCACGCTTGACAGTCGACTACCAAAAGACCCCAGTTGACTGCTCGCCTATCTATTGTCTCATAATGGACTAATCCATGTAGGCTTTCATCCAACGATGTCCAAGCGAGTTGATCGCTAATCGACTACGAGACCTTACATGCCTGTCTACTTATGACCAGTCGACTGCCCATTCATAACAGTCAACCACCAATGACCAATCGACTGGTATAACACACAAGTCGACTGCCAGAGCCATAGCAGTAGTCGAGCTACCGTCGACTACTTTTCCAATCGACTGGGTCATAACCCTAGTCGATTGATTGAGTCAGCTAAGCCTCCCGAATGCTGAACACTTGACCAGTCGACTGGTCTATAACCCCAGTCGACTGGTAAACCTCAAACATGAGGTTTAACCCAAGTATAATCCCCTCATACTTGATCGACTATCCTTACCCTAGACCTAAGCCATCTATCCACCTCCATCAACCTCACACCCTCAGCGTTAGCCTTCAGATGCTTCCATCAGCTATATCATGCTAACCGAGTCTCCTTTGTCAAAGTTCATTTGGAATTATGCCGCCAAGACTATATTCTTGGACTTTATCTCACCCTTGGACTTCCTTGCCAAGTATCCATACTTGAACTTTCACCACCAAAACTATACACTTGGACTTACGTGACCAAGACTACACTCTTGGACTTTCCATTTGCCAAGTATCCAAACTTGGACTTTCACAACCAAAACTACACACTTGGACTTACGTGGCTAAGACTACATATTTGGACTTTCCATTTGCTAAGTATCCAAACTTGGACTTTCATAGCTAAGACTACATACTTGGACTTACGTGGCCAAGACTACACCCTTGGACTTTCCATTTGTTAAGTATCCAAACTTGGACTTCTTCATTTCCAAGGATCTAATTTTGGACTTTCCATTACCAAGTATTCATACTTGGACTTTCACTCGAGTCTCACTCGAGCTAGGTCAACCTTGACCTGAGGTCGATTATTCCAACAATCACCTCCTAACATCTCCCCCATATGACCTTGGATATCCCAAATATCCACTTGTCATATGGTCAAACCATATTGTCAAACAATGGTCAAACCCATTGTCAAACATCAAAATACTACTCGAGTTCCACTCGAGTCTGGTCAATCGTGACCTGGACCGATTGCAACAACAATCTTCCCCTTTTTAATATTTGACAATACCTTTAAGTTAGGTTGTCCCATAAATCCAACTTAACTCTTCTTATGCGAAAGTATAATGAAGATTTACCTAACTTAAACCCTCACTTCTCCTCCTTTGACACACATCAAAAAGCCTACTAAGGGTTTATAATATCTCATATCCCAATGAGATTTTATATTCTCTCCCTTGGTCAAAAATCATCATAAACCCCTTCATTCTCTCTAATGATACATCCCTTATCACTAAATGAAGACAATTATCACTTCTCCCCCTTTGATAAAAAATACACCCATCATCTCTTAATGGATAACCTTCCCCTAAAGGCTTATTCCCCGTTGACCATTGCACCAATTATATTCTTGGAGAGCTCATAAGTCTATAGAAAATCTAAACAATCAAAAAAAGGGTAAAAGTTCAAACTTAAACTTTAACCTCCCTTAAAATTCGATACTTCACCCTAAATAACTATCATAATCATTTTCAATTATTATTTCATAATTTCAATGCTTTCCAAAGTATATCCTAGGGTTAGAAGACGTTAGAGTATCTAGGAGTGCTGATAACTAGTCAAACTAACTTTGTTCAGTCAATATCAAACACGACAGTCAATTGGACTCAGATATCAATCGACTGCACTTCCATCAGTCGACTGATTTCTGCAGATTGTAGAAATTAAATTTTAGATACGAATTTTAGAAATACATAAGTAATTATACGTTTTTCAAAAAATCTTGAAATTACATATGTATAATACTCATGTCAAATACAATAGATGAAAAATAATTTTACATGAAAATACCCATTATTTTAAGAGAGTGATACAAAGTTTAAAGTATTGAAAACTTTCAATGTTTTGTCAAACTTTGTGTCAATATGATCAATAACGATCGTTATTAAAAGATAGACTTCACTAATATTTTCTAAATGATTTTAAAATGATTCAAAACCTATGGACATAATGCACATGACTTATATATTAGCTTTCCTCGTGATTCATCATTATCATTCAATGAGTTCTAAGTTCATTTTGATATACTATTTTAGTACCTTGAACTTAACTCATTATCTTAACATTTCATATGTGTTTAGGGTGTATCAATACACACAACTCATCTTTATAGTTCTTGTGAGATGTGAATTTTGTTCTTCTTTAATCTAAGGGTTCATGCATTTTATCTAAGCATTCCAATTTGATTTCATTATCTAGGACATCAAATCATGTCACTTGTCCTTAAATTCAATTTAATTAACATAAATACATAAAAATGATCATGACATAAATGATTGCATAAATTAAACATATTTGTCAATAATACTGTTGGTGCAGAGACACCAGATAATCGAACCTACATTTTGATAATGACAAAGATTCAAAGTTAAATTATCTTGTTATCTCATATGCTATGATAAGTGTGTAGGTATTATATTAGACTTTGCTAAGGTCAATGACACTAGGAAAATCTTGGGACGAGAAACCTTGATGGTCAAGTGACCGAAAGCTAAGCGACAGGTCAGAAGGCCCAAAGGTAAGCTTCGAGTATAGAGTGATGGTAAGGATGTGTCCTCCATACGGGGACAACATTTGGCGTCGATCCGACTAAGACTTCCGGAGGAAGGTCTAAGTCGAGATCGGACGATAAAGGACTGTCTTATATATAGTTCTTGTGCTAACTTTGTTTTATATGCTTTCTATCATATTTATGAGCAATCAGTGCAATTCTCGAGCAACCAGTGTAATTCTCGAGCGACTAGTGCATTTCCCGAGCAACTAGTGTAATTTTCGAGCAACTAGTGAAATCCCAAGCAAATTAGTAGAATCCCGGCGACTAGTGGAATTCCGAGCAATCAAATCGCGATGGAGAAAGCGATCACTCTGAGCGACTAGTAGAATTCTTGAGCGATCAGTGTAAATCCCAAGCAGACAGTTCAAATACCGACTGGGAAAGATTTGCAACTCAGTGTCAGTCGATTGATGTCTGCGAATCAGCCAAAACACCAAGTCATGAATTGGATCAATCAATGCTGCAACCTCAAGGTAAAATAAGCTGCCACCTCAAGATAAGATCCACGAGATTTAGACCTAGATCTGGACTTTTTCCAAGGCACCATACTATAAAAGGAGAGGTAAATCACCCTTCTGAAGTTAACAAAAAGCTTACAAGTGCTCCATCAATTCAAAGTGTTCATCGCCACGCTACTATGTTGTAACACCGACTGAGCTTCCAACACTCACACTTCTTTTAGTCGGTATTATTGTTTTACTGTTCTTTACTTCTTAATTGCTAGGAGGAAAGGTAGCTTGTTACTTTATCCTCCACATTATTTGTAATCGGTTGGTCTCTTACCTCCAATGAGGAAGAGACACATTTAGTGTTTTGCCCTTCGGAAGCGGTCTAAGATCGCAAGGGCCTTAGATTAGTAGCCGGTGGACTGTGAACCAAGTAAAAATAAAGTCTCATTATTTTTATTAGTTTTGTTTTTCACTGCGATTTACTCGATTTTTAAAAGAAAAGGTTTTGAAAATACTCTATTCACTCCCTCTAGCATTTTTACGATCCGACACTTGGTATTAGAGCGGGGGCGCTCAGATTCAATGCAACCATCGGTTGAGTATTTTTTCTTTTCATATTTTTATCTTTTAAAGTTTTTTTATTATCTATTTCCTGCACTACTAATCCAAGACCAAGTCTTGGAATCTTGTTTTGTTGTTTGTGTTTTTGCAAGTTTTTTTTTAAAATGACCCACCTTGAGGGGTATAGCACTGCTCGACCTCCGTTCTTTAACGAAGATGACTTCCGCTATTGAAAGGGTTGGATGGAGTATTTTTTAAAAACACAAGTCGAGATGTGGATTGTTATCCAAACCGGCTTTACTTTACCTACCAGTGACCAAGGAGAACCATTGGACTATGACAAGTGGACCAACGCAATGAAGCATCAAATCAAAACTGACGCAAAAGCAACTCAGATCTTGCAATGTGGATTGGCCAAGGAGGAATTCAACCGCGTTGACCCCTTCATTAGCGCCAAGGACCTTTGGGATAGGCTCACCGAGTTACACAAAGGAACTGTTGACACTAAGGTATGTAAACGGGACTTGCTCCTTAATAAATTGTTTAACTTAAAAATGTAGGACAACGAGATGACTGTGCAACTTCACGCTCGGATCCAAGATATAATGAATGACCTCCACTCTATTGGACAAAAGGTAGAGAATCGAGACATCATAAGGTATGCGCTTAAGGTTTTTCCTAGGACAACTTTGTGGGCATCCATAGTTGATACTTACAGTATCTAGGGATTTATCTAAAATTAGGTTAGATGAACTTTTTTCTGAATTTGAATTACATGAACAATCTAACTCAATCCTGGTCAAGAAAAGTGTAGCTTTGTTTGTAGGACAAAGAAAGAGGAAAAGCAAGTTGCCACCCGAAGAAGACGAGTCCGACTCGGAGTTAGACGAAGAGGTGGAGACCGAACTAGTCAATCTAGTTCGAAAAATGATCAAATATAGAAGGCGACCCACCAAGCCAACGAAAAATAAGAGACCCGAACCAAGTCAAATCTACAAATGCTACGAGTGCAATAAGAAGGGCCACTTCAAGTCTGAGTGTCGGAGGCTAAAGAACAAGCAACCGCAAATCAAGAAGGCACTCAACGCAACGTGGGAGGAATCATTGGAAGAAGAAGAAGACCAAGTCAACAACTTGACATTCATGGCAAGATCGACAGAGTCCGAGTTCAAATCCGAACCTGAAGCCAACAGCGAGTCCAAGTCTGATTCCGGATCTGATATCGAGCTCCAATTCAAGACAAACCACAGATTCGTATCTAGTTCAAAAGAATCAATCAAGGTAAGTTGGTCTTTAATTAACACCTTATATAATGCCATTAAATTTTAGATAAGAAATTAGTTAAGTCCGAGTCTAAAGTCGAGTCATTTCTTAAGGAGGTTAAACTCCTCAAGCATGAGGCTACCCTAATCTCCTCAACTAGTCAAGTTCAAGAGGAAAATTCAACTCAAGTTGAAAAACTTGAGGAAGAGAATCCTCTCTTGAAAGGGCAAGTTCAAGAGCTTGGGAAGGCATTGGAAAATTTCACATTGGGATCCAAGGGTCTTGACACTTCTTGGATCGCAAAGAGTCGTATATAACAAGGTCAGACTCGGGTTTAGAACAACGAATAAATCATACATGTCAATCATAAATTGTAATAATAGAATAATCCAAGCATGGATCCCTAAGACCATCTTAACATCACAATTAGGTTCAACTAAGTATTGGGTTCCTAAAGATCAAATCCATTATATGGATAAACCGTATCGATTCAATGATCTAGGGGGAGACAATACTAAATTTGTGTGCTCAATTACTTGATTAATTTACCTTTGCATGCTTAGTTTTTATTTGCTTAATTTAGAACGGTTAGATAGGACTAATGCTTATTTAACCTTGACAATATAGTATCAGGACATGGTGAGATGATAGTACGTTAGGGAAACGATGTCTCGTATATCCAGGTTAGATAAGGAGTATCTAGCTTGGTGCACTTGGCTAAGTGGAACTAGTTGAAACTACCTCACCACATCCTAAACTAGTTAGACCAGGATGTAATCCTAAAGTGAATTAAGTGCACAATTTCTTAAGTTGGTTTTGTCTAAGGAAGTGATCATTGTTTTGATCAAAGAAGGTCTTTGTGCCTCGCCATGACCTGGAAGTCATCTTTTGAAATGTTCACTTAACTAACTTAAAGTTAAATCCGAATCTAACCCAAGGTTAATTAATTTTCAAATCATTAAAATTAACTGAGTAAAATTGAAAAGTCATCTCATAGAACATATAAGGTTAACATGATTGATCATGTAGAAAGGATGAGATGAATCTTAGGTTAAAAACCTCTAAACCAATTTAAAATTTCAATATCCAATCCAACTACTATATGTGTAGGATCAATGGATATTGGACAGTGGGTGCTCCCGACATATGACCGGAGACCAACTAAAGTTTTTGAAGCTAAGATTCAAAAATCAAGAATTGGTAGCTTTCATAAAGAACGGGAGACTCAGAATCATCGAATCAGGTGATATTGAGCTTAACTCCAACTTCATAATATGCCAAGTCTTGTTAGTTGAAAATTTTGAGTTAAATCTTTTAAGTGTTAGTCAATTATGTGATAATGGTTATAAAGTTACATTTTCACCGGATGAATGTTTAATTAAAAATAATGATTGCTAAAAAATCATACTTAGGGGAATTAGAAATAATAATATCTATACAATAAATTTATCCAACTCCTCAACTAAGTGTCTAATGACACAACAAGAGGAATCATGGTTGTGGCATAGACGATTGCGCCACTCCCATTTAAAACTTATACATAAACTAAGTTATAATGGTTTAGTTAGAGGTCTACCCAAACAAGGCAAGTTAGAAAATAAAATTTGTGATGCATGTCAACAAGGGAAACAAATTAAAGCTTCACATAAATTGACTAATCAAGAATGAACTAAAAATGTACTTAAGCTCCTACACTTGGACCTATTTGACTTACATAGAGCCAAGTCACTAAATGGGAGTCAATATTGTTTAGTAATAATAGATGACTACTCTAGATTTACTTAGGTAAAATTCTTAAAACATAAAAATAAAACCTTAGATCAATTTACTAATTTATATAAACTAATAGAAAATGAAAAAAACTTAAGGATTAAAAGAATTAGAAGTGATCATGGTGGAGAATTCAAAAATCATAAATTTACCGAATTTTGTAATCAAAACGGATACCACCATGAATTCTCTTGCCCTAGGACTCCTCAACAAAATGGATTAGTTGAACGAAAGAATAGAACCCTACAAGAGGCTGCTAGGACCATGTTGAACGAATATAATTTACCTAATAGGTTTTGGGCAGAAGCAGTCAATACTGCTTGCTATGTCCAAAATAGAACTTTAATAATTAAACAACACCAGAAAACTTCTTACGAAAAGTTACCCAACATTAAGTACTTTAGACTCTTTGGTTGTAGGGTACACATACTAAATACAAAAGATTACTTAGGAAAATTTACCTCTAAAACAACTATAGGCATATTTTAGGATATTCAACTACTAGTAAAGCCTATAGGGTATATAACAATAAATCCTTAAAAATTGAAGAAACAATTCTTCGAAATCTGAAGTAAAAATTGAATTAAATAATAAATAATTAGAAAATGAAGTTAGACCTGAACCTAACCCACAAAACAAATCAAGTGTAGACCCTAATCCAAATCAATCTAGAGTACAAATTAATCATCTAATTAACCAAGTGTTAGGTGATCCAAATTTAGGAGTTCGAACTAGGACATCCTATAGAAATCTAAGTCAAATCTCACTTATATCTAATATCGATCCCAAAACGTAACCATAGAACAAGCTCTTCTTAACCCAGATTGGATCATTGCCATGCAAGAATAGTTAACTCAATTCACTAGGAGTCAAGTTTGGGAATTAGTACCCCCTAAAGGAAAAATAATCATAGGAACTAGATGAGTATTTCGGAATAAACTTGATGACAAAGGTGAAGTTATAAGAAACAAAGCTAGATTAGTAGCTAAAGGGTTTAGTCAAGTAAAAGAGTTAGATTATGATGAAACCTATGCACTCGTAGCTAGACTTGAATCAATTAGAATATTGCTAGCCTATACTGTACATCGAAGATGTAAATTATTTCAAATGGATATCAAGTCAGCATTTTTGAATGGATTTATCAAAGAAGAGGTGTATATTAGCCAACCACCAGGTTTTGAAAACTTAGACAAACCTAATCATGTGCTTAAACTTAGGAAAGCCTTATATGGATTAAAGCAAGTACCTAGGGCTTGGTATGAGAGACTATCTATTTATCTTAAATCTAAAGGATTTGATCAAGGATTAATTGACCCAACTTTATTCGTAAAAACTTTAAGAAAAGAAATATTTATAACACAAATCTATGTAGATGATATAATATTTGGAACAACAAACACACCGCTTCTAAATGAATTCTTTTCATTAATGGAAAGTGAGTTTGAAATGAGTTTAGTAGGTGAACTCACTTTCTTCTTAGGCTTACAAATAAAACAAACAAGAGAAGGAATCTATATGCATCAACATAAATACGCTAAGGAGTTAATTAGTAAATTTGGCATGAAAAATGCTAAAGAAATTAATACACCTATGACAACTAATGTAAACATTGGAGAAGATTTAGAAGGAAAAATTATATATTTAAAATACTATAGGAGTGCAATAGGTAGCCTTCTGTACTTAACTGTAAGTTGACCTGATATACTTTTTGCAGTAAGTATGTGTGTAAGATTTCAATCTTGTGCCAAAGAATCGTACCTAACCTTAGTAAAAAGAATCTTTAGATATACAAAAGGAATACAAAATGTAGGAATCTGTATCCTAGGTCTAATGAGTTCGAAATAATCGACCACTCTGACTAAGATTATACCGGTAGTAAACTCGATATGAAAAGTACAAGTGGTTGCTGCCAACTCCTAGGATCAAGTCTAATTAGTTGGTGTAGTAAAAAATAATATTGTGTTACTTTGTCTACTACCGAAGCTGAATACATAGTCATGGGTGAGTGTATAGCTCAACTTCTTTGGATGAAGCACACTCTAAAAGACTTCCAACTAAACTTTAGTAATACTAAAATCATGATTGATAACATTAGCTCAATTAATTTAACTAAAAATCCTATATATTATTCTAGAATTAAACACATAGAAGTAAAACATCATTTTATAAGAGAACATGTAGCTAATGGAGATATAAAACTTGAATATGTAGAATCAAAATCGAACCTAGCAGACATTTTTACTAAACCATTATCTGAAGCAGAGTTCAGTTTGCTTAGACGAAAACTAGGAATGTGTGTAGTAGAGTAGGACTTATCTTTACTTATTATTTATCATTTTCTTTTATACTACATGGAACTAGTATAGGACTTACCTTAGAAAGTATGAGCCTATAATTTTAAGGAGCCAATACATCTCATAATACATAGGTTTAATGTGATTGTGTACTGAGCCACGTAGATGAGTGTGAGATGTTAGAACCTTACTCCTGATTCCAGATGTAGAACAAGTGCATTAACATAAATTATGGAGTATAATTTTTCAAAATAACCAACTCTAATCAAGACGTATTGATTATCTAATATCAATTGAGTCAGGACAGAGTTGAACATTTATATAAGGGCAATTTATTAGATGAGTTATGTTGAAAATATTATTTTATAAAAAGGACTCATGCTTGGATTCATAAAAACTTGTAATTATTTCCTTTATCTTTTGAACTTATAATGCTTTCTCGGAAAAGTTTATTAGCACATTTCTTAAAATTATTTTTGATATATGGCAAAGGGGGAGAAAGGCTTAAGTTAAGAGAAAGGTTAAAGTTAAGAGATTAACTTTGTTAACTTTTTTTTTTTTTAAAAGTCAAGAACTTAGTTTTTGTTTATTAAAACTCACTTAGGGTTAAGGGGAGGTAACCTTAAGGGGGAGATTTTGAAAAATATTTGATTAATGCTTATTTTCTCTTAACTTTGAATTAGTTTGTCATAGATAAAAAAAGGGGAGATTGTTGGTGCAGGGGCACCAGATAATCAAACCTAGATTTTGATAATGGAAAAGATTCAAAGTTAAATTGTCTTGTTATCTCATATGCTATACTAAGTGTGTAGGTATTGTATTAGGCTTTACAGAGGTCAACGACACTAGGAGAATCTTGGGACGAAAAACCTTGGTGGTCAAGTGACCGAAAGCTAAGTGACAGGTCAGAAGGACCAAAGGTAAACTCCGGGTGTAGAGTGATGGTAAGGACGTGTCCTCTGTATGGGGACAACCTTAGGCATCGATATGACTAAGACTTCTAGAGGAAGGTCTAAGTCGAGATCGGACGGTAAAGGACTGTCTTATATATAGTTCTTGTGCTAACTTTATTTTATATGCTTTTTATCATATTTTTGAGCAATCAGTGCAATTCCCAAGCAACCAGTGTAATTCCCGAGCGACTAGTGGATTTCCCAAGCGACCAGTGTAATTCCCGAGCAACTAGTGAACTCCCAAGCAGGTAGTAGAATTCTCGAGAAACTAGTGGAATTCCTGAGCAATCAGTTGTGATGGAGAAACAATTGCTCCCAAGCAGCTAGTAGAATTCCTGAGTGATCAGTGTAAATCCTGAGCAGCTAGTAGAATTCTCGAGCGATCAGTGTAAATCCCGAGCAGGCAGTTCAAATACCGACTGGGAAAGATTTGCAATTCGGTACCAGTCGACTAATGTTGGATTGCAGTCGACTGATGCCTGCGAATCAGCCAAAACACCAAGTCACGAATTGGATCAATCAATGCTGTCATCTTAAGGTAAGATAAGTTGTCATCTCAAAGTAAGATCCATGAGATTTGGATCGAGATCGGGATCTTTTCCAAGGCACTAGGATATAAAAGGAGAGGTAAATCACCCTTCTGAAGTTAACAAAAAGATTACAAGTGCTCCATCAATTCAAAGTGTTCATCGCCACGCTACTACGTTGTAACATCGACCGAGCTTCCAACACTCACACTTCTTTTAGTCAGTATTATTGTTTTACTGTTCTTTACTTCTTAATTGCTAGGAGGAAAGGTAGGCTTGTTACCTTATCCTCCACATTATTTGTAATCGGTTGGTCTCTTACCTCTAACGAGGAAGAGAAACATTTAGTGTTTTGCCCTTCAGAAGAGGTCTAGGATCGCAAGGGCCTTAGATTAGCAGTCGGTGGATTGTGAACCAAGTAAAAACAAAGTGTCTCATTATTTTTATTAGTTTTGTTTTCCGCTGTAATTTACTCAATTTTAAAAAGAAAAGGTTTTGAAAATACACTATTCACCCCTCCTCCCTCTAGCATTTTCTCGATCCAATAGATACATGATTTCATAGCATGATATAATTAAACTAAGCTTTATCATAACATTTTAAAATAATAATATGAGTATAATGTCATGACATGACAAGACAAACAAAACATGACAAATATAAAAAGATACAAAGGTATAAAAATACCTAAGTTTTAATTTTAATTGTCATTTTCTAGATTATATCACGCCATAATAAACTAATTGTCACGCCCCCGGGAGCATGCCGAGCCGAAAATCAAACGGACGGCATCTCCCCTGTACGTGGCAACATTTCGGGTTAATACAAGGCCCGTAGGCCCACAACAAAAACATAATAAACAGATATAAGTATATCAAACACACAGCGGAAACATAAACACATACCCACAACAAAATATACCAAAACATACGGGTGTACACCCCCCTGACAAGACCACAGTACTAAAACGTACATAAAACATCGACACCGAATAAAGTCCACAATATAATGACAAAGTCCATACATAGAACAAAATCCATAACACGGACACAAATCATAAATCCTCGGGAGACTCAAAATGTGGAGATGGGATGGATCGCCAGACCCAAGTCACGAAGACTTCTACATTACTGGGCGGCGAAAAACCGAGTCGGAGGTGGTGAGTAAAACTCAGCAGGTAATCAGAGATAACATGTAAATATATATACATCAATATTACATGTCATTCAACAGTCTAAATCTACTCGAACAACGGGTATACATCAGCATAAAAGGTATATATGCATGCATACACTAAATAAACTGAACAACCACGATGCTGACATACCTGGCAGTCAGCTACCCTATCCTGATGGCACCTGGACATATCATCACATCATAAGGTATAAACATATAGTACTAATACAATATCCTAACCTGAGTCAAGGGTATCACTGTAAATATCCGATAGGTATACCAATATCAACCTACTATCATACAGGAATATGTAATAGCATGTATGAATATGTACAAACAAATGCAACAGGCATAGTACATACAAATGCATCATCAAAGTGAGCATACATATAGACTGTATCCGTATGTATACTAATCACTATCATCCATGTATATATGTATATACCAGTAGGTATATATATATATATAATCATATGCAAAACACCGTATGATACGGCAGTGCAACATGCATGGTCATGCCTGCTCACCCCTACTCGCTACCACGACCCCAGTGTGGCCTAGGTGGCACGACATGACAACTATCCCGACTCCAGCCGCCACCACTCTCGAGTGACCGAGTTGGGTAGTATGATCAAGTAGCATATGAGCGCGTAAGTAGCTCGCTACGCGGGGTCCTGGCCGCCACTCGACTAACACTACCAATGAGTGGTCGAGTACCACGCACCCAGGACAACTGCACGCAACTCCAACTACCACCGTCTATAATGGTAGAGTGCGGCACAACAAATGCTATGCCCTCACACGATTCTCCTCAGGGAGTAACACGGGAGAAGGAGACCGACGACTCTCTCTCTCAACCCCAAGGAGACGATGTCGTCCAAGATGCATGTAATGACATGAAGTCTTGTCTCACATACAGACATCTACCCTAGACTCTCTGCTCAACAAAGAGTCACACCCGAATTGATCAAGACACTCTCTACCCAGCAGAGAGTCACTCATCGATCGAGGACAAGCTAGGACCATCGGTCGTAGCGACCTCCCACGACGACTCACATGACCATTCACACAACCCGTGGTTGGTGAATAAATGTGCAACATCTGAGATATGGAATAAGTTCTACATCTAGGGCCATACGTATCCACAGAGGACCTTTTTGTGTCAAATTTACAACTTAGGTCATCCTCCGTACTCTAACATCTACACCCTACTAAACAGTAAGACCTACTTACATCACATCTGTAACTTCTAGATTATGCTAGGGAATATGTGTTATCAATAATCGAGCACACATATATATCAACGGTAAGTTCAAGCATACGATAAACAGAGCATGATCAAGGTAATATGAACACCTAACATGTTCATATCTATGTCTAAATCTGGAATCATTACATCTACCCGAGAGGAAATTACCTACGATATGTATGTACTATCCATCTTCACGTCCCATGTATCTATCGCAAATCAAGGTCCTGTGACAATAGGATACAGTTAAGTACCATCACATATCCAATGATCAATTCAAATCCTACATCAACCTTGTATCTCGATCAACTAACTGAATATCTTCTACCATTAGCTCTTAAATCACACCTTACCTAGCTTAGCTTCCGCTTCAAAGCATCATGATCCATCATTGTAGTAGCAATCTATATCCACCAAATAGATTCGACCACAATGACCACCTACCATCACAACCACAACACACAAACGAAATTTGCATCAACATATATCTATTTTTATATATCGATAAAGTTTTCAAATCTCAACTTACCCGGCTTTAATTCCAAAGCTTACGATCGCGATCTTAGATTTAAATCCAAATAGCTTCTTGATACCTCTACACGATATGATCCAAATGAATCTTAAGCGCAACCTATACCCAATTTCAATAACTCTAATCACTGCAATCACGATTATCACTACACAATTTAACCATTCATTTATCCAAATCTAAGCTTACCTAACACTGGTTCACATCCTCTTCTTCTTGATCTGAAAAAGGATTTCAACCTCAACGGCAACAGCAAGATCCCTAATCACTGCCCAAATCAGATCGAGCTTAGCCACAGCAATCACACAACCCACACAGAATCGAAATAGACTGCAAATATACAAAGGTAATCAAGATCTATCCGTGCAATAGAACCTCCCGGCTCTCCTCTCCATTTGCTGTCACGACCACGGCTCCACCTCCGTAGGAACAACCAATCGCGATGATGCGATCACCGCTTGCTCGGTGACAACCGTGAAAACCTCCAATGCCGCGACGGAAAACTCCTAGCCCTAGCAACTCCACCTACGCAAATCTCCTCCTGCTCCGCTGTTCCTCGGAGCAAATCCACACTCCTAAATCGGAATCGATCAAGCTGTGAGACAAAGGAAACGACCGACGAAGGTTGGCTCACCAGATGGAGGGCAGCGGTTGAGCAAGGTGAGGAGGGCAGCGCTGTTGGGCTCGAGCGGCGTTCGCGGCTGGAGGAGGAAACGTTGCTCGCGTCGGCTTTCCTTCCCTCCCACCGGCTAAGCACCAGCCACAGGGCAGAGAGTGGATGGCAGACTTATAAGAAGGCGCTCCGCAGTGAGCACGGGGTGGAGATCGGCGCCGGCGACAGCACTCTCTCACGGCGGCGAGGCAAGCGGCGACGGCGAGTGTCACGGCGGCAACGAGTGATGCGGTGTGGAGGAGGAAGGTCGCTGCGCGAGGAAGGAGAGGAAGTGAGGCTTGGGAAAGGGCGGCCCCGCGTGATCGGGAGAACCGTTTAGCGTCGGCGCAAACGCTTCGACGATCTTGGCTCGGAGAATCTAAAGGAATAAGCGGTACGCCTTTATTCGTTTAACGGATTGGGTGGATTTTAACGGATTGGGATTTAAACAATGCTTATTGGGTTCTTACCCTATAAGACCCAATCTAGGTTTGATTAACCACCTCCAAATTAATTCCTAGTTTAGGTATTAATTAGAGTCAATATATATCTATATAATTTTAATTTAATTTTTTTTTTTCTGCGGTATTTTACATTCTCCCCCACTTAATAAAATTTGGTCCCCAAATTTCGTACTAGCATGCCAAGAATTACTTCAGGCAAGTTTCCGAAAGGACTACATACACACCTCAAGTGCACAGATGAGAGTATCGAACTCGGATAGTATCTTTTTGCTCCCACATAACCTCCTTATCCGTATGATGTCTCCATCCAACCTTTACGAGTCGGATGGTTTTTTATTCCTCTACTGTCGCTCGTTGCGACCAAGAAATCCGCACTGGAATCTCCTTGTAAGTCGCATTAACCTGAGGTAGAATTCGGAACCTCTTTCAGAACATGATCGACATGTGACACGTATTTCCTCAGTATAAAAACAAGAAATACGTTGTGAGCACCCGCAAGTGTCGGAGGTAAAGACAACCGATAAACTACACCTCCATAATCAATGACACATGCTCTGAATAGATCCTCCAATGTTTGAATGTCATGCTCGTGATACCATCATCTGCGGATGAAATGTTGCACTGCCAAGCTCGCTCTGTGCCCATAGTCCGTGCGAGACCCTATCAAAATCGCGAGGTAAATCGCGAATCTCTATCCACTATGGTACTTAAAAGTATCCCACACAATCTAATAATCTTTCGGTAATACAACTCTACCGAATGATCCAACAAGTACAACCCACGAATAGGAAGGAAGTGAGCTGATTTGGTCCGTCGATCCATAATCACCCAAATCGCATCACGTCCTTTATGGGTCCTAGGCAATCCCGTAACGCAATCAATCGTGACATGCTCCCAGTTCATTCCGGAATCGAAATTTTCTAGAGCAATCCAAATGAGTTTACGATGTTCACTTTCACTGGCGGCATACTAAACATCGGCGACAATCCGCTATATAACCCTCTTCATACCGTTCCACCAGTATAAACGTCTCCAATCTCGGTACATCCGAGTACCGCTAAGGTACATAATCCATCTTGAATGATGTGCTTTTTGTAGCAACTCTTCCTTAAATACTACAACTCTGGAACCCACTATCCTCATCAGAGATGGGGAAAATTGTCTTCTCAAAGGAGAAGTCCATCTTTCGTCCAAAAATTCCACTCCACCACGTACTCTGTAAGTGCATGGGAGACTATAACGAAATCTCACTTGTTGCAATTTTTTTTTTTTGCAACTGTTCGCGCATCAGCAACTCTATAGTAGCTACCGAGTAGTTAGTTAAAATCCCATGAGCATTCATGCTCCATATATCCTTAAATCCAGATAATAACTACTAAAGTCACGTCCTGTATATGACAGACTATCTCGTAATTTCTTAACTGTCGTAGGCATAAGATATGCCTCATTCATCTACATCGGAATCATTCCGATCCCTGAAACGACGCATCTGTGTACATCATCCTTTTATCCACTCTGGAAGGATTAACTAATACTGTAAAAGTTAACCGCCTAGGTCTTATAACTGGTTTCACCAGCTTTCGACTAAATGATTTCCATCATCACCTTTATCAAACAAGTCCGTGGTATAGTAATGGCAAGCATTCTATCCACATCAACGGAATTAACCAAAACATACAAGGCAAACCACCATCTACGGTGGTCGAGTGCGCAACTCCAACTACCACAATCAACAGTGGCCAAATTACGCAACTCCAACAACTACAAAAGGATCCAATCGTGTTCAGGATACACGATTCTCAAATTCCGTGACGACTAAATCATTGTTTAGTCTAACAACTTAATAACAACTCATAAAGTTCTACTAAATATGAAATTGTCATCTCCACACACCTACATCTCCTTTACTCTACGCTGATGATATATATTAATCATCACAACGACAATGATAATGGTATGACGTCATGTCAATACAATATCAACACTCCAGTCGTAAACCAACCCTAGAGTATACACAGGTGTCTTTAGCTGATCTAAGTAGATCATTCATCCTCAACGAAGGATACTTATTTTCAACAACTATCGCATCCCATCATCGATAATCGATCCATAATCTCAAAGGTTCATCTCTCTTTCAACAAAGAGTTCCGGATCTTCTCAAGGAGGAATACTGGGATGGATAAATATCCCTCCCATCATCTCCTATGATCACAACTCTCATTCTTCTACTTCTTTTATAGTGTTTAACAACACTGATACCAACAAACTATCACCCAGTCTGTGACCTTCGATATCAGAACTATTTCCGCAATCATTTCGATCGCTTACCCACTTGCCTAAGCAACAAGGCTAGGAGTTCATCCGAAACTACATCCGATTGCTCTCGGATTATACGCACAACTGAGAGACATAATCATACTATAATCTCAACAACTTGACCATCCATAAGGATATGTCTACAATAAAGATATGTCTATCCGAGTCTAAGGGCATCCCTTGACTTCTTAATTGTTGGTCCACTTCTCACCTGACGGTAGAGATACCATCGACCCACAAGTCGATGTAAAGGACCCTTCTAATCCAACTGAGAACGTTCTAGATACAGATACCTGTAACCACAAGTATCTCTCAACATATTAACCCAGAGGGTAAAACTAGAGTAATACCCGGAACGATCAAATATCTGTTGATCCGATCCAAAAGGCTCCACACAGGTCTCGGCCTTTCTCCGAAGAGAAAAGATCAGATTCAACAGTCCGCGACAAAACGGTCGCATTTCTGCGACGAATGTCTCGGGGATTTTTCCCTAGATCATCTGATCTATCCCTTAATCCTACAAGCTGCAACTATAGAATACTGAATAAATACGACCATCGTCGTATACTCTCTCCTCTGTACTAATCAAATCACATCCGAGGTAGCTGTTGTCTGCTGAATCTTCTAAGATGTCTTCTACTGATGCTGCTTCTGTGCTGATCTCTGCTGAAGGGGAGTATCAAGGAACTCCAACCACGCCTGAGGTAATAGGTTGTTGTTGTTGAGATAACCCAATCTTCTGTGTTGATCTCTGCTGTCGAGACGATGCATCTTCCTCCCGGAACACCATCGATAGTCTTCAACTGAGTCCTCAAAGTACACCTCCCCCCGCATCGGTTGCTCCACAATAGCAAATGATGACTGATCCAATGGATTATCTGACTTCGCGTGTCTTCGTGATCCGCACTGCACGCACACTATCCCTTCGAAGTCTTTGTTCTGATTGTGCTGATATCCACGAGAACATCTTGATGATCTGCGATTGGTCTTCTATAATCAGAAAGTAGCCCAAGGCCTATGACCTTGATCTTACTCCTTTTATCCAACAGTTGAAGACTTCTAACTCTATTAAGTTGACCTACATTATCTGCTTATCGGTCTCCAACTCTTAAACACTTGTACGGAGTCATTTCTAAACTCCTGTCTCAATCCAACGTCTTCCGGTAGGATCTGATAGAAGATCTCGGCTTCCTAATCCAACTATAAGCCAATAACTCTGGGTGGCTTAAATCATCCACTCATCTTCTTGAGCTATTAGGTGGTAGTAACCTCTGCAAGTCTCACGACTCTGCGCAATACATTATTACTGATCGATCACCCTTTCTTGAAGCTCAAGAATTCCTTATAATGTGTCACTAAAAGTGAGACGGAGAAATACTCTTTCAACATCACTAATCCATGATCAAGTGATATATTATTTCCCGATAGTCATTTTCTGCATTTATCACCAAATACCGGCTTGATCCCGATAATGGTATGCAAATAACTCTACTTTCTCGGTATAACATGAGTTAAGTACTTAAAAGTACTCTCAAAGTTATACAACTCAGTACGAACAACTCAGGGATAAAATCCCTATGAAACTCCATAACCTAGCCTTCCGCTATCTGCATCCACAATAGTCAACAAATTTGTTCATTACCCACAGGTAATGATCTGACTAACGAATCTCTAAGGTTGAAATCTCCGATTTCAACCAAAATGTGATGACTTGACCCATGTTTTTCCGACTCGGTATCGTCGATCGGCTCCAACGGTAAATCACCTTTTCGACACGGGTTCAAAACTCACAGACTCAACAGGTCATTCCCGTGGTCAACTCATACCACGGTTACGAATGATAACCAACACACTACAGGTTATTCCCTGGTATAAGCATCTAAATATACAGCCAACATAACCGGGAGTATAAACCCTAAAGGTCACTCCGGTTGGTCGCCTCGATGGACGACCACTACTACAAGTCTACATAGGTGTCATAACTCTATTGTATACACCTACTGATCAAGTTTATATAAACATCTACTAAACCATAAGTTATTAGGAATTCTTACCTCGTGCTGCTTGGAGCTCAGGCCGCTGTCAATCCCATCTCACAAAAACCAAATCCGAAAAAATATACTGACTCCCGAGAATCCAAGACTCAAAAACAAAATCATAATATGGCATCGCAGAACCTTGACTCTCGATACCAATAAAGTTGTCACGCCCCCGGGAGCATGCCGAGCCGAAAATCAAACAGACGACATCTCCCCTGTACGTGGCAACATTTCGGGTTAATACAAGGCCCGTAGGCCCACAACAAAAACATAATAAACAGATATAAGTATATCAAACACACAGCGGAAACATAAACACATACCCACAACAAAATATACCAAAACATACGGGTGTACACCCCCCTGACAAGACCACAGTACTAAAACGTACATAAAACATCGACACCGAATAAAGTCCACAATATAATGACAAAGTCCATACATAGAACAAAATCCATAACACGGACACAAATCATAAATCCTCGGGAGACTCAAAATGTGGAGATGGGATGGATCGCCGACGCAGCTCCAAGTAAATCACGAAGACTTCTACATTACAGGCGTACGAAAAACCCGAGTCGGAGGTGGTGAGTAAAACTCAGCAGGTAATCAGAGATAACATGTAAATATATATACATCAATATTACATGTCATTCAACAGTCTAAATCTACTCGAACAACGGGTATACATCAGCATAAAAGGTATATATGCATGCATACACTAAATAAAGCGAACAACCGCGAATCTTGACATACAGCGTTGACTACCTATCGATGATGGCACTGGACATATCATCACATCATAGGGTATAAGCGTATAGTACTAATACAATATCCTAACTTGAGTCAAGGGTATCATGTAAATATCCGATAGGTATACCAATATCAACCTACTATCATAGAGAATATGTAATAGCATGTATGAATATGTATAAACAAATGCAATGAGCATAGTACATACAAATGCATCATCAAAGTGAGCATACATATAGACTGTATCCGTATGTATACTAATCACTATCATCCATGTATATATGTATATACCAGTAGGTATATATATATATATATAATCATATGCAAAACATGCATGGTCATGCTGCCACCCCTACTACTACCACGACCCTGTGGCCTAGGTGGCACGACATGACAACTATCCCGACTCCCCGCCACCACTCTCGGTGACCGAGGTTGGGTAGTATGATCAAGTAGCATATGAGCGTAAGTAGCTCGCTAACGGGTCCTCGCTGGCCACTCCGACTAACACTACCAATGAGTGGTCGAGTACCACGCACCCAGGACAACTGCACGCAACTCCAACTACCACCGTCTATAATGGTAGAGTGCGGCACAACAAATGCTATGCCCTCACACCAGTTACTCCTCCGGGAGTAACCTGGGAGGCAGGATGACTGACGACTCTCTCTCAACCCCAAGGGGAGACGATGTCGTCAGTATGCATGTAATGACATGAGGGTACTGTCTCACATACAGGACATCTACCCTAGACTCTCTGTTCAACAAAGAGTCACACCCAATTGATCAGTACACTCTCTACCCTGTAGAGAGTCACTCATCTGATCAGGACAAGCTAGGACCATCGGTCCGTAGCGACACACTGTCCACGACTCACATGACCATTCACACAACCCGTGGTTGGTGAATAAATGTGCAACATACAGATATGGAATAAGTTCTACATCTAGGGCCATACGTATCCACAGAGGACCTTTTTTTTGTCAAATTTACAACTTAGGTCATCCTCCGTACTCTAACATCTACACCCTACTAAACAGTAAGACCTACTTACATCACATCTGTAACTTCTAGATTATGCTAGGGAATATGTGTTATCAATAATCGAGCACACATATATATCAACGGTAAGTTCAAGCATACGATAAACAGAGCATGATCAAGGTAATATGAACACCTAACATGTTCATATCTATGTCTAAATCTGGAAATCATTACATCTACCCGACCAGTAGGAAATTACCTACCTGATATGTAATCCGTGCTATCCATCTTCACGTCCATGTATCTATCGCAAATCAAGGTCCTGTGACAATAGGATACAGTTAAGTACCATCACATATCCAATGATCAATTCAAATCCTACATCAACCTTGTATCTCGATCAACTAACTGAATATCTTCTACCATTAGCTCTTAAATCACACCTTACCTAGCTTAGCTTCCGTTTCAAAGCATCATGATCCATCATTGTAGTAGCAATCTATATCCACCAAATAGATTCGACCACAACAGCCACCTACCATCACAACCACAACACACAAACGAGCTGCATCAACATATATCTATTTTTATATATCGATAAAGTTTTCAAATCTCAACTTACCCAGCCCGGCTTTAATTCCAAAGCTTACGATCGTGTGATCTTAGATTTAAATCCAAATAGCTTCTTGATACCTGTACACGTATATGATCCAAATGAATCAGTTAAACTGCAACCTATACCCAATTTCAATAACTCTAATCACCTGCAATCACAGTATCCACTACACAATTTAACCATTCATTTATCCAAATCTAAGCTTACCTAACACTGGTTCACATCCTCTTCTTCTTGATCTGAAAAAGGATTTCAACCTCAACGGCAACAGCAAGATCCCTAATCACTGCCCAAATCAGATCGAGCTTAGCCACAGCAATCACACAACCCACACAGAATCGAAATAGACTGCAAATATACAAAGGTAATCAAGATCTATACCGGCAATAGAACCTCCCAGCTCTCCTCTCCACTGCTCTGTTCGCCGACCACAGCTCCACCTCCGGCCGGAACAACCAATCGCAGTGATGCGATCACCCTGCTTGCTCCGGCGACAACGTAGAAAACCTCGGTCAATTGCCGACGGAAAACTCCTAGCCCTAGCAACTCCACCTCACGCAAATCTCCTCCCCTCCATTGTTCCTCGGAGCAAATCCACACTCATAAATCGTGAGACAAAGGAAACGACCGACGAAGGTTGGCTCACGGATGGAGGCGCTGATTGAGCAAGGTGAGGAGGGCCTTGGCTCGAGCGACGGCGGTCGGCGTACCGGAGGAGGAAGCGTTGCTCGCGTCGGCTTTCCTTCCTCCCACCGGCTAAGCACCAGACCACAGGCGTAGAGTGGATGGCGGACTTATAAGAAGGCGCTCCGCAGTGAGCACGGGGTGGAGATCGGCACCGGCGACAGCACTCTCTCACGGCGGCGAGGCAAGCGGTGACGGCGAGTGTCACGGCGGCAACGAGTGATGCGGTGTGGAGGAGGAAGGTCGCTGCGCGTGAGGAAGGAGAGGAAGTGAGGCCGTAGCGCAGCGAAACGCTTCTGACGAGGCGCGCTTTCTGGCACGAATTGGAAAGGAATAAGCGACTGCCTTTATTCGTTTAACGGATTGGGTGGATTTTAACGGATTGGGATTTAAACAATGCTTATTGGGTTCTTACCCTATAAGACCCAATCTAGGTTTGATTAACCACCTCCAAATTAATTCCTAGTTTAGGTATTAATTAGAGTCAATATATATCTATATAATTTTAATTTAATTTTTTTTTTTTTCTGCGGTATTTTACACTAATATCCCAAGTGTGCCAAAACTCAAAATGACACACTTTTGACTCTAATCTTACTTGTGTCAATTTTGATCAATTTTTCAACCTTTATAATTTTTATTGGCACATCCTAAATTCTTTTAGGAATAATTTCTAAACTCATTCCTAAAGTATCACATAATCTTGAAAATGTCTTAAAGTGTCAACTTATTATAGTTAGGTTAACTATCCTTCCATTTAAGGTTGACACACCCTAAACCCATTTAGCGTGATGGAATCACGCTCCTAAGAACTCAATACCTATTGGAATTCATTGGGTTTACAAGGTACTCATTAGGGATAACCTCTCTTAGTACATTCCTAATGAACCTGCTAGGCTTAAAAACCTTGATCATTTTGGTCTTGTCTAGGTCAACTCTAGGAATGACTTCCCTTGTGATCTTCTTAGTGACTTTTCTAGGTTTCTTGAGAACTTTGGCCACTAGACACTTACCATGGTCAACTCTAGGGATGACTTCCCTCTTGACTTTGGTATTCTTAGACCTAAGTTTTGTTCCATATTTATATGGAAATTATGGTAAGTTGGCATAACTTCCTTGAACTTAAGTTTGTGACTCAAACCTTTCTTATCCTTGGATAGTTCTTACCTCTTACCTCCTAAACCCTAAAGTTTGCCTATTAGACCCATTAATCATGTCTTCCATTTTTCTAAGAGTTTTTTTTTTTCCATTTTCTCAAGTTTTGACCTCAAAGTTTGATTTCAATTTCTAATTTTTTAATCTTTGATTGTCCATTATTTCTTTGGACATTTTCCTCTTTCCTAGGCATGTGTCTAGTATTATTGCCTAAATTCTTATTATCCTTAGGTGAGGTAGTCCTAGAGTTAATGGTTCTAGATTTTGTAGGATCCTTGAGGATTGGCTAGAGGGAGGGGAGGGTGAATAGCACTTCTTTGTTTTCTGCAAGAATTATTAGCGGAAGCAATAGAAAAATACAAATATAAATGAGAAAACTAAGAAAGAAAGCTAACACAAATGTTTAACGTGGTTCGGAGATGCCACTCTTACTCCACGGTAATCCGTAAGGTGGATCAATCTTAGCAAGCCTTCACTAAAATCTCCTTTTGATGATCACACCAAGGTGGAGAAGCCTTCTTACAATCAACCCTTCTTCTTACAAGATGATGGAAGTAAATTAGAGAAGAGATTAAAACACACTAGAAAGCTTGAGAAGACTTGGTGAGCTTGAGAGTAAAGTTTGGAATGAGAACACTAACTCTCTCAAGCTCCCCAAGGCCTCCTTTTATAGAGAAGAGGTTGATTTTTCCGTTGAGCCAGTCGACAGTCGACTACTGCTATAGCTGACCTAACCCAATGGCTTCTGATGAAGCCTAATCTGCGATCATCACAGCTCAATAGTACTCTGATCAGTCGATTGCTTATACCATCAGTCGACTTCTCCAAACAATCAGTCGATTGCAAATGTTTCTGTGCCTGTGTCCATTTAAAGCAGTTAACTACTCTTCATGGTAGTCGACTGATGGACCTATCGATTTCTCTCCCGAGCCGCACAGTGCCGAGCACTCAGCATGAATACTGAGTCACACAATGCTGAGCACTCAGCTTGAATATCGAGCCACACAGTGCCGAGCATAGCCTGAATGCCGAGCCACACAGTGCCGAGCACAGCCTGAATGCCGAGCCACACAATGCCGAGCACTCAGCCTGAATGCCGAGCCACACAATGTCGAGCACTCAGCCTGAATGTCGAGCCACAGTGCGAGTCAGCCATACTGGACCAGTCGACTGGGAAAAACCTCCAGTCAACTGGCATACTTCAAGTATGATTAATTCACACTTGAAACCAAACACCCTAAACCTAGACTCAACCTTCTAGCTTTTCCTTCAGCCTTGCGCCTCCAGGATCCCTCCGAGTCCGTGACTCCTTCATCCTTGCGCTTGTCTTCAAAAGCTTCTCTCGGTTTCGTCATATTTCGGGTTTCTCCTTTGCCAAAGTCCGCTTGGACTTTACGCCACCAAAACTACTTACTTGGTCTTACGCTGCCAAGACCTTGCATTTGGACTTCTTTTATCAAGGTCCATTTGGACTTTACGTCACCAAGACTATATGCTTGGACTTATGCTGTCAAGACCTTCCCCTAGACTTTTCTTGCCAAGACTCACACTTGGACTTTTCTTTACTAAGCCTTCACACTTGAATTTTCTTGTCTCTTAACACATTCACGGTTAGATCACAAATATTATCTAACTATAAATGATTATCCAAACATCAAAATCCATAAATGCTTGAGACATTGTTGCACCAACAATCTCCTTCTTTTTTATGTTTGACAATATTTAAGTTAGGTCTTGAAATATAAAAGCATCATATATCAAATATGTAATAAATATGTAATTCTAACTTAAATTTCCTTTTCTCCCCCTTTGACATACATCAAAAAGAGAAAATGATATAGACAATAAATTTATTGATGAGTAAAATTGGTTATGCCTTGAACTAAGGTATAAAATAGACATAAAGTTCCCCCTTAATCCAAGATATAGTTTATCATGTGGGAATAATATATTGAACAAAGCAGAAAATCATAAATGAGAATAAATCTTAACTTTGCACCAACAATAAAACATATGCAATTAGGTTATGGGAATAGATAAGTTTCATGAAATGCTCCTCCTTAACCCTTGCATCAATCTAGTCCTATTCCCTATAAAATATAACATATTACCGCTATACTAATTCATATTATGGAATTAGGACACTTAGGATTGAAGTCTAAGCATGGAAACAAGGCTGATTTATGAAGAAATTAGTGTAGCAATCGATTGGATACTAAAGCAATCGACTGCTGTTCCTGAAACGCCAATTTCAAATTTTCAGCCCAACTTCATAAATGCATAAATAATTCAAGAAATGTCAAAAATTCACAAAATTTTGTGGACACATTTATAAAGACATTTTCTATCAAAGAAAAATAATTTGAAAAATATATCTTTTCCATATTTTGAAATTGACACAAATTTGAAAGCTAGCAAAAGTTTTAAGGTTTTTCAAAACTTTGTACCACTTTTGCCTACCAATTGAAAACTGTTTTTCAAAATATGATAAATATAGTTTAAAAGATATTTTGTTTGACATTTCCAATCATGTTCTTAGAGCTATATTCACATCAATTGTACACAAGTCGTCCTAATGATTGGTCCAATTAAGAATCAATGTCTCTAGATGACACTTTGGTACATAGTAATGCATCATAACAAGCATGATGAACCAAGTGTATCTTTCCTAATATCTCATATGATGTCTAAGTGGTTCAATACAAAAATTATGGATTCTTAGGTATTCTGTGAGATGCTATAAGGTATAGTCCTAGGTTTTGTATAGGATCATGCAAATCTACTTTACAAAGCACATTCCAAGTTCTCTTCTAAGTGATGAAAAATCCGCTTCGGAGAGAGACTTAGTGAAAATATCGACAAGGTTGGATTTAGATTCTATGTAGTTAAGTTCAATGTCCCCCTTTGCCACATGATCTCTAATGAAGTGATGCTTCACTTCAAGTTGCTTGGTCATAGAGTGATGTACCGGATTTTTGGTCAAATTTATGGTACTCACATTATCACAATAGACCTCAATGTTGGCGTAATGTAGCTCATAGTCCTCTAGAGTGTGTCTCATCCAAAACAATTGAGCTATACAACCACCCATGGTTACATATTCGGTCTCAGTGGTGGATAAAGCAATACAAGGTTGCTTCCTACTATTCCAATTAACTAGGGAGGATTCAAGAAATTGAAACCCAATACTAGTACTCTTCCGATCCAATTTGTAACCCGCATAATCGGAATCGGTGTACCCAACCAAGTCAAAAGACCTAGTCCTAGAGTACTAAAGTCCTACACTTAGTGTGCCTTTAATATATCTTAAGATTCGTTTAACGACCACTAAGTGAGACTCTTTGATACAAGATTGGTATTTTGCACACATACCTACCGCAAACAAAATATCAGGTCTACTAGCGATTAGGTATAGTAGGCTACCAATCATACTCCTATAAAGTTTTAAGTCAATTGATTTACCTTCAAGATCATTGTCTATCTTAGTGTTGGTTGCCATAGGAGTGGATACTACCTTAGCATTTTTCAAACTAAATTTCTCGATCATTTCTTTGACATATTTGGTTTGGTATATGTGGATTCCCTCATTAGTTTGTTTAACTTGTAGTCCTAAGAAGGAATTTAATTCCCCAACTAGATTCATTTCAAACTCATTTTTCATATTTTTGATAAAATCTTGAAGGAGTTCATCATTTGTTGACCTAAAAATGATGTCATCAGTATATACTTGGGCAATAAAGATATTCTTTGACTTTGACTTAATGAAAAGAGTTTGATCTACTTGGTCCCTTCTAAAATCCTTAGAGATTAAGAAAGATGATAATCTTTCATACCAAGCTCGGAGAGTTTGTTTTAACCCATATAAAGCTTTTCTAAGCTTATAAACGTGGTTTCGATCATCTACACTCTTAAACTCGAGAGGTTGTTCTATATATACCTCTTGCTTAATAAATCCATTTAAAAATATTGATTTCACATCCATTTGATAAAACTTAAATCCCATGTGAGCGACATACCCTAATGGGATTCTTATTGACTCTAACCTAGCAAACGATGCATAGGTCTCATCATAGTCAAGTCCTTCAACTTGATTGAATCCTCTTGCCACTAATCCAACCTTACTTCTAGTTATGTTCCCCAGATCATCCAACTTATTCCTAAAGACCCATCTTATAGTAACAATAGTGCTATCATTGGATCTAGGGACTAGCTCTCATACTTGACTTCTCTCAAATCGAGTCAATTCTTCTTGCATTGCCAAAATCCAATCCGGATCAAGTAATGCATCATTGATTGACTTAGGTGTTGGAGCAACAATGCTCCAAGCATTTATATATGTTTTGATGTTTGGATAATCATCTAAGTTAGGCAATGTTTTGTGATCTAATTGCGAATATGTTTAAGTGACAGGGAAATCCAAGGATGAAGCCTTGGTAAAAGAGAAGTCCAAGTATGATCTTGGCAAGGAAAGTCCAAGGGACGAACTTGGCAGCATAAGACCAAGATTGTAATCTTGGCAGCGTAAAGTCCAAAGTGAAACTTGGCAAAGAAAGACCAAGTATGATCTTGGCAAAGGAAGTCCAAGGGATGGACTTGGCAGCATAAGACCAAGCTTGTAGTCTTGGCAGCATAAAGTCCAAGTGAACCATGGCAAAAAGTCCAAAGTAAAGTCTTGGCAGCATAAGACCAAGCTTGTAGTCTTGGCGGCATAAAGCCCAAGCATTTGGCAATCCAAGACATGACGAAACCAAAGGAAGCTCCTGGAAGCAAGCGCAAAGGATGAATAAGTCACGGACTCGGAGGGATCCTGAAGACGCAAGGCTTAATGAGGAGATAGAAGGTTGAGTCTAGGTCTAGGGTATAAAATCAAGTGTGAATTACTCACGATGAGTATCGATCGACCGATGTATCGACCGCAGTGCTCGACTAAGTCGAGTGAAACCACGACCATCGATCGCTGCTAGCGATCGATGTTATAATCGATCACCGCGAATAGTGGAAGTCGACTGATCAACGCAAAAACGAACACAAAATGTAGTCGCACTCGACTACGGCCTACGATCACTCGACTGATCGCTCCATCAGTCGAATGATGGAGGGATCAGATAACTGATCACCTGGCCATTGGAAATTACGGCTACGAATCTCCGTGGAGATCTCGGTTCAGAAGTCGTTGGCTTCGGCGGCAGTCGACTGATGGTAAGCATCAGTTGACTGATCGAGGCCCAACGGGAAAAACAACCCCTCTTCTATAAAAAGGGGCCTTGGAGAGCTTGGTGAAGCTAGTGCTCTCATTCCTAACTACACCCTCGTGCTCACCAAGCTTTCCCAAGTGTTTTAGCAATTCAAAACCTCCTCTTCTCTAGTTCTTAATCATCCATCATTGTAAAGAAGAGGAGAGCATTGTAAAAAAGGTTTCTCCACCTTGGTTCATCCAAAGGAGAATATAGTGAAGCTTGGCTAGGACTAATCCATCTTACGGATTGCCGTGGAGTAGGAGCGTCATCTCCGAACCACGTACATCGGGTGTTAGCATTGCTTTCCTCGTTTTCTTACTTGTATTCTTATTCGTATTTGTATTGCTTCCGCTAACTTGCTTGTAGAAACGGAGAAAGGCTAATCACCCCCCCTCTAGCCGTTACAAAGATCCTAACAAGTGGTATTAGAGCCCGGATAGCTTGGAAGATCTCACCATCAACCAAGGCATCGATGGCTCTTCAAGAGGGATATAGCACCGCCAAGCCACCGCTCTTCGATGGGAGTCATTTTGCGTATTGGAAAGGTAGGATGAAGTACTATCTAATGAGTAATATTGAAATTTGGCATAACATTGTAAATGGCTTCGTGGAATCGGTGGATGAACATGGAAATCCTATTCCAAGCAAGGATTGGACAAGGGAAATAAATAAGAAATTTGAATCAAATGCAAAGGCGGTACTCACCATTCAATGTGGCATTACCATGGAGCAACTCAACAAGGTGGGGCCTTTTGAATCTGCCAAGGAGTTATGGGAAAAGCTCATTGAGCTAAATGAAGGTTCCAAGGAGTCAAAGAGGGCCAAGAAGGACCTACTAATTGGACAACTTCAAGCCTTCCAAATGAAGATGCATGAAATCGTAAGTCAAATGCATGGAAGGTTCAAGGAGATTGTGAATGAACTTCACATCATAGGTGAGCGAGTTGACAATCGGGACTTGGTAAGATACATACTTCAAGCATTTCCTAGAAATTCTTTATGGACTTCTATAGTTGATGCCATTAAGGTAACTAGGGATCTTTCTCAAATTAAAATTGATGAATTATTTTGTGAGTTTGAATTACATGAGCAAACTAACATGTCCTCTAAGGAAAAGGGTTTAGCTCTATTTGTTGAAAAGAAGGAAAAGAAGAAGAAGGAAAGAAAAGAAGTATCATCATCATCCGAATCGGAGGATAACTCAAGTAGTGATGAAGACTCATCTAGTGAGATGGCCAATTTTGTCAAGAAGCTCTATAGGAAATCAAAGGAGTTCAAGAGTAGATAAGCAAGGAAGGGGTCTCATTCTTCAAAAGGTAAGTTTAGTGGTAATTCAAGTTTCAATAACAATGTGATTTTTGCATGCAAGAAGGGCACATAAAGTCAAATTGCCCGGAGCTAAAGAAGAAGGAGGAAAAAGAAAAGAAAAAGAAGGACAAGAAGGAGAAGAAGAAGAAGGAGGCTATGGTAGCTCAAACCACATGGGACACACCAAGTGTTGAAGACTCCTCCTCCGATGATGAGCTTTGCCACATCACACGCCATGTGGCACTCATGGCCCTAGGAGATGATTCCGATACATCAAGCCAAGAAGACTCCTCAAGTGATGAATCATCATCTAGTGACGATGAGGTAATGAACTCTCCCAAAGTTAAGCTTCTCTATAAATCAATTGCCTATCTTAAAGAAGCTTTAGATAAGTCTAAATCTAAGGTTAAGAGCATGAAGGTAGAACTAAAGGCCATTAGGAATGAAAAACCTTCACATGTTGATTCTTGCATGCTTAAGGAAGAAAATGACAAACTTAAGGATGAGGTTAGTGAATTAAAAACATGTTTAGAAAAATTTTCAAATGGCTCAAAATGTCTTGATATGATCCTTAGTCGACAAAGAGTCGTTTACAACAAGGCCGGTTTAGGATATAAGCCAAAAGAAAAAGAAGTTGCTTATATTTCATTGATTAATAGGAAAGCAACCATTAAGGGAAAGGTTAAGAAAGCATGGGTACCTAAGAAGTTTTTACTTAATGTTACCGGTCCAAATGTTTGGGTACCAAAAGCTTGTGTTTTTCATGTGATTTAGGTAGGAGAGCAAGGTATGTGGATTGTGGATAGCGGTTGCTCAACACATATGACCGGGGATGTGAGCAAGTTCTCCACAATTAAGTATGTGAAGAAGGGAGCGATGCCCTTTGGGAATAGTGGAAAACTCAAGATATTAGGTAGAGGTACAATTGAGGTATCCCTTAAAATTATCATTCACAAAGTCTTACTAGTTGAAAATATGAAATTTAATTTATTAAGTGTTAGTCAACTTTGTGATGCAAACTATCATGTCTCGTTTGAATCCTCTAAATGCATGATTAGGCACAAGGAATTAAATGATTGTATGTTAGTGGGATATAGGAAGTCAAATATTTATTATGTTGATCTTTCATATGCTTCTAACATTTCTACTAAGTATTTTGTTGCAAAAGAAGAAGAAAGTTGGCTATGACATAGGAGATTGGGGCACATCAACATGAAAAACATAGCCAAGGTAGCCAAGGTAGCCAAGATGGAGTTGGTCAAAGGGCTACCAAAGATCAAGTATGTCAAGAACAAAATGTGTGATGCATGCCAAGAAGGAAAACAAACAAAGACATCACACAAAGGTAAAACCTTAACTAATACTTCCATACCATTAGAATTATTGCATCTTGACTTATTTGATTGCCATAGTACTCCATCTTTAAGTGGTAACAAATATTGTTTGGTTATAGTAGATAATTTTTCTAGATATACTTGGGTCTACTTTATGAAACATAAGGATGATACCTTAGAAATAATCATAGGATTTAGTAAAAGGGTTGAAAATGAAAAGAGTCTCAAAATCAACCGGATCCGTAGTGATCATGGTGGTGAATTTGAGAACTCAAAATTTTCACAATTTTTTTTAGAGCAAGGGTACAAGCATGAGTTCTCTTGTCCTATAACACCCCAATAAAATGGGGTGGTGGAAAAGAGAAATCGTGCCTTACAAGAGGCGGTTAGGACTATGCTTAATGCATATTCTTTACCTAGCTACTTGTAGCTAAGCGTTAATACCGCTTGCTATATCCAAAATAGGATTCAAATCCATAGGTTTTTAGGAAAGACACCATTTGAATTATGGAATGGGACTATCCCCACAATTCATTATTTCAAAGTCTTTGGATGTAAATTGTATATTCTAAACACCAAGGATAACTTAGGAAAATTTGAATCCAAAGCGAGGGGAATCCTAGTTGGATACTCATCCACAAGTAGAGGGTATAGAGTCTACAATAAGAGAACCCAAGGAATTGAGGAATCTTCTAATGTTCAATTTGATGAAACCACTAGTACCTACCCTAGAAAGTCCTCCATTGATAAGGATATTAATGACAATAATCAAGGCATTACCCAAAAACTTCAAAATTTGACCATAAGGGGTAATGATCAAGGGGGAGAAAGAGGAGATTCCGATGATGAAAGGAGGGTAGAAGATAATAATGATCAATTTGAAACCCCTTCTAGAACCCTAAGAGTTTATCAAGATCATCCACTTGACCAAGTAGTAGGAGATCTATCTCAAAGAGTAAGAACTAGGTCATTTCATAGACCTCTTACTAGTCAAGTAGCTCTTATTTCACAAATTGAGCCCAAATCGATTAATGATGCATTACATGATCCGGATTGGATTTTGGCAATGCAAGATGAATTGACCCAATTTGAGAGAAGTCAAGTATGGGAATTAGTACCTAGACCCAATGATAGCACCATAATTACTACAAGATGGGTCTTTAGGAATAAGCTAGATGACCAGGGAAATATCACTAGAAATAAGGCTAGGTTGGTTGCTAAGGGATTTAATCAAGTTGAGGGGCTTGACTATGATGAGACTTATGCCCCGGTTGCTAGGTTAGAATCTATTAGAATTCTCTTAGGGTATGCTTCCTATATGGGATTTAAACTTTACCAAATGGATGTTAAATCGGCATTCTTAAATGGTTATATTAAGGAGGAAGAATATGTAGAGCAACCACCTGGATTTGAGAACATAGATTATCCAAACCATGTATGTAAGCTTAGGAAAACATTATATGGGTTAAAACAAGCTCCTCGGGCATGGTATGAAAGATTGTCATCTTTCTTAATTTCTAAGGATTTTAGAAGAGGCCAAGTAGATCAAACGTTGTTTATAAAGTCAACATTAAAGGATATATTCATAGCCCAAGTATATGTTGATGACATTATTTTTGGGTCAACAAATGATGATCTTCTCCAAGATTTTATAAAAAACATAGAAAATGAATTTGAAATGAGTTTAGTTGGAGAGCTTACCTTTTTCCTAGGTTTACAAGTCAAGCAAACTAATGAAGGGATTCACATTTATCAAACCAAATATGTAAATAAAATGATCAAGAAATTTAGTTTGGAAAATGCCAAAATTGTAACCACTCCTATGGCCACTAGCACTAGAATAGATAGCGATCATGAAGGTAAATCAATTGATCTTAAACTTTATAGGAGTATGATTGGTAGCCTACTATACCTAACCGCTAGTAGACCCGATATCTTATTTGCGGTAGGTATGTGTACAAGATACCAATCTTGTGCCAAAGAATCATATTTAGTAGCCGTTAAGAGAATTTTAAGATATATTAAAGGCACCCTAAATGTAGGACTTTGGTATCCTAGGACTAGGTCGTTTGAATTGCTTGGCTATACCGATTCTGATTATGCCGGGTGCAAATTAGATAGGAAGAGTACTAGTGGTGGATGTCAATTTCTTGGGTCCTCCCTAGTTAGTTGGAGTAGTAGGAAGCAACATTGTGTTGCTTTATCAACCACTGAAGCCGAATATGTGGCTATGGGTGGTTGTGTAGCTCAATTACTTTGGATGAGGCATACCCTTGTGGACTATGAGCTACACTACTCTAACATTAAAGTTTATTGTGATAATGTGAGTACCATAAACTTGACTAAAAATCCGGTACATCACTCTATGACCAAGCACATTGAAGTAAAACATCACTTCATAAGAGATCATGTGGCAAGAGGGGACATTGAACTAAATTATGTAGAATCTAAGTCCAACCTTGTCGATTTCTTCACCAAAGCTCTTCCCGAAACTGAATTTTCATCATTAAGGAGAGAGCTTGGTATGTGCTTTGTAGAGTAAAATTCTAGGTATGCATGATCCTATATTTATATGTTAGCGTTATACCTTGATACATTGATAACTGTCATTTTGTTGTATTATTTTGGTCCTTAATATCACTGTTTTTATCCTCTCGAGTGATTTATTATTGATTATTTGTGTGTTTTATGAGTTTGGATTCATTTTGGACCTTTTTGTAAATTCTCCTATATTTTGGACTTATTTGCGAATGTTATCTTTATTTGTAGGAGATCGAGATGAGCCACTGGACTAGACTCAAGTTAGATCAAATATGGCTTCATCTAGGGTCGTAATGGACATTTCAAAATGATTTAATCTGAGCCCTTCATCCAGATTAGAAGGCAAATCAAATCAAGGGTTCATATCTGAGCATTATAGACCGTCCGAAGAAAGTGATTGATTCTGAGCCATCCATCTGGATCTGGAGCGATCCGGCCCGTACATTAAGATCTACACGTCTTGGCCGTTCATCCGGACCGTTGGATCGTGATTATACCTTCAGACGGATCAGATCCGTCCATTGCAAATCGGTGATTTGTAGTTGGATGGAGCAACCTAATTAAGCGATTAATATATCATCAAGCCCTAGCTTCAAATGGACGGTGGGATCGGATGAAGCTCGGATCGGACGGCTCAAAGAATTCATTTAATAAAACCTAACTTTCCTACACTCCGTAGAATCGTGAAGCTCCAGCAGAAGCGCAGAAATGCGTCGCGGCGGCGATCTTCCTCCTCGCGAGCAACGCCGGCGGCTTCTTCCGCCGTGCGTCTGGCCGGCGGATTACCAGCGCGGCCCGACGCGTAGAAGCGATCACTGCACGAGAACTTCACCGGTAGCAGCGCTTCTTCCTCGTGGCGATGGCGGCGTCGATTCCGCGCCGGCGGCGGATCGCACAGGCTCGCCCAATGGCGAAGGAGGTCCTTCCATTTCGCGACGAGCAGCAGCAACTCGAGCCGAGGCATTTTTTTTCCCCATTTCCACGCGCGACAGAGTCTTCTTCCCCACGTCCGGCGGCGACAGTCCGACATCCCATTCCGGCGAACTCCCTTTCGAGATCCGGCGGTAATCCCATCCGACCCTCGATGGCAGAATCTGAATCTGTTGGTTGGCGGTGATCCGGCGCGGCGAGGCAGATTCGGTGATTCCCTTTTCCGTGAATCCACTCCATTCCGGCTGGAATAGCTGCTCCATTTCACGAGTCATCCACTATTTGTCTGCGGTTGGGCTTCCATCACCATCGCCGGTGAAGATTCCCTTCACCGTCCGGTGAATCCAGATTCGGGCGATGATCGCATTGATCGTATGTCCGTCCTTCTGCCGCTGGTTTGGCGGTATTCATTCACCGTCGGAGAGGGTTGTTCGGGTTATTGTCGCCATCGTGGGGTTACCGATTACTTATATTTGCATTCAGTCCATTTAATTGGATATTTGTTTGCTATGTTTGTTTGTTTACTTGCAATGTTAATTCTATAGGTTTGATTATTGCTTAGTTGTTAATTTTGTTCGTTGTGCATTTGTAGTTTAGTTTAATTTCTTGTTGCTGATATACTAACCCTATCAATTAAAATTGTCCAATCCAGGCATCGTATAGTGACAGTGCGGTGTTTGGTTGGAGTGATTTCATCATTAGCTTAGATTTCATTTACATTCGTCCAGTTGTCGTATAGTGACAGTGCGATTCCTGGTCGAATTGCTTTCGTTTATTGTATTTCATTTATTGCAATTTTTAGTGACTGTTTGACTCGTATATTATAGTGACAGTGCGGTACATGGTTAAGTTGTTCACTTTTGTTTCGTGATCATTGTACCGTATAGTGACAGTGCGGTGCGTGATTACTTACTTTTGCGCATTAGTTAGATTTACTTCCTGCAGATTTAATTTCCATGTCTTTTTACCAGAATTGTTTGACCATTGCATCGTATAGTGACAGTGCGGTGCAAGGTTGAATCGTTCTTGCAATAGGTTAGCTTTGAATAATTGTTTTGATGAATTGTAAAAACCCCCAGTGTTTACTTCTGTTTAAAAACAAACGTTCAGCCATTAGGTTCGTTGGGAGATGACCCGAGTCAGTCCTACACTGCATTAGTGTAGTTAGGGGGTTCGGTAAATAATTTGGGAACGGTATTGCGACATTAAAAATCGTTCGATCATACATCTCACAAAAGCCTTAAGAAACCTTGATTTTTGTATTGAGACACTTAGAAACATGTGAGATGATAGGGAAGGTGTACTTGGCTCATCATGCTTGTTATGATGCATTACTATGAGCCAATGACACACTTAGAGACATGAATACCTTATGGACCAATCATTGGGAAGGCTTGTATTCAAGTAATGAATACATAGCTCTAAGAACATGGTTGGAAATTCAAAATTATATATAGTTTAAACTATGTTCATCATATTTTGAGAAACAGTTTTCAAGTGGAACACAAAAGTGATACAAAGTTTGCAAAATCTTTAGAACTTTTGTTAGGTTCTAAGTTTGTATCAATATTGAAATCTGGAAAACATATATTTTTCAAACTATTTTTCCTTAATAAAGTATGATCTCAGAAATGTGTACACAAAATTTCGTGATTTTTCGAGGTTTCTAGAATTTCTAACGCATTTAAAGTTGAATGAAAAATTTGAAATTTCGATTTTGGTAGCGATCATCGTTCGAAACCAGTGATCTAACTGTATTTTCTGATAAACAGCTCCATTTTCTGATATTTAGTGTATCTTTGACGTCCTGAAACTATAGTATGATAATATTGCGTATACACAAAGTTTTAGGACTGTTTATTGCAGTGTTTTAGGGGGAGTTTCATAAATTATATCTTTTTCATCCCCAAAATCCATTGTTGGTGCAAAGTTAGGACTTAATTTTTTTAAGTTTTGTTATGCTTTGCTTCAAATATTGTTTACACATTATAAAGCATATCTTGGATTAAGGGGGAGCTTAATTTCAATCTTATACCTTAGTCCAAGATCCAACACATTTTTTTTTATGTTTGAATCCTTCTCTTTTTGATATATGTCAAAGGGGGAGAAGGAGTGTTTAAGTTATAATTCATATTGAAAATATGATTATGTGCGTATTTTTAAAGACCTAACTTAAATGATTGCCAAACATCAAAAAGGGGGAGATTGTTGGTGCAACAATGCTCCAAGCATTTATATATGTTTTGATGTTTGGATAATCATCTAAGTTAGACAATGTTTTGTGATCTAATTGCGAATATGTTTAAGTGACAGGGAAATCCAAGGATGAAGCCTTGGTAAAAGAGAAGTCCAAGTATGATCTTGGCAAGGAAAGTCCAAGGGACGGACTTGGCAGCATAAGACCAAGCTTGTAGTCTTGGCAGCGTAAAGTCCAAAGTGAAACTTGGCAAAGAAAGACCAAGTATGATCTTGGCAAAGGAAGTCCAAGGGATGGACTTGGCAGCATAAGACCAATCTTATAGTCTTGGCAGCATAAAGTCCAAGTGAACCATGGCAAAAAGTCCAAAGTAAAGTCTTGGCAGCATAAGACCAAGCTTGTAGTCTTGGCGGCATAAAGCCTAAGCATTTGGAAACCCAAGACATGACGAAACCAAAGAAAGCTCCTGGAAGCAAGCACAAAGGATGAACAAGTCACGGACTCGGAGGGATCCTGAAGACGCAAGGCTTAATGAGGAGCTAGAAGGTTGAGTCTAGGTCTAGGGTATAAAATCAAGTGTGAATTACTCACACTTGATGAGTATCAGTCGACTGATACGATGTATCAGTCGACTGTTCAGGTGCTCGACTAAGTCAGGGTGAAACCCTGACCATCGATCGGCTACTTTGGCGATAGCGATCGTGATGTTGTAATCGATCGGCCCGCCAATAGTGGCGATCGGTGATCAACGCAAAAACGAACACGAGAATGTAGCCGCACTTTCATTGCGCCTCGATCACTGATCGATCGCTCCATCAGTCGACTGATGGAGGGATCAATCGACTGATCACCTGGCCGTTGGAAATTGCAGCTACGAATCTCCGCGGAGATCTCGGTTCAGAAGCCGTTGGCTTCGGCGGCAGTCGACTGATGATAAGCATCAGTCGACTGATCGAGGCCCAACGGGAAAAACAACCCCTCTTCTATAAAAAGGGGCCTTGGAGAGCTTGGTGAAGCTAGTGCTCTCATTCCTAACTACACCCTCGTGCTCACCAAGCTTTCCCAAGTGTTTTAGCAATTCAAAACCTCGTCTTCTCTAGTTCTTAATTATCCATCATTGTAAAGAAGAGGAGAGCATTGTAAGAAAGGTTTCTCCACCTTGGTTCATCCAAAGGAGAATATAGTGAAGCTTGACTAGGACTAATCCACCTTACGGATTGTCGTGGAGTAGGAGCGTCATCTCCGAACCACGTACATCGGGTGTTAACATTGCTTTCATCGTTTTCTTACTTGTATTCTTATTCGTATTTGTATTGCTTCCGCTAACTTGCTTGTAGAAACGGAGAAAGGCTAATCACCCCCCTCTAGCCGTTACAAAGATCCTAACATTAGGCTCAATTTGTGAGAGGAGAGCTACTTGACTAGTAGGAGCTCTATGGAAAGACCTAGTTCTTACTCTTTGAGATAGTTCTCCTACAACTTGGTCTAGGGGATGATTTTGATGAATCCTTAATGTTCTAGGAGGTGAATCAACTTGATTTTGATCACGATTATCCTTTCTCCTTTCATCATCAGAATCTTCTCTTCCTCCCTCTTGATTAATGCTTCCTAATCCTCCCCCTTGATCATTACCCCCTAAGGTCAAATTTTGAAGTTTTTGGGTAATGTCTTGATTATTGTCATTGATATCCTTATCAATAGAGGATTTTATAGGATAAGTACTAGAGGTCTCATCAAATTCAACATTAGAAGATTCCTCAACCTTTTGAGTCCTCTTATTGTAGACCCTATAACCTCTACTAGTGGATGAATATCCAACTAGGATTCTCTCATCCACTTTAGACTCAAATTTTCCTAGATTGTTTTTGGTATTCAAAATGTAAACTTTACATCTAAAGACCTTAAAATAGTGAATTGTAGGAATTATGTCATTCCATAATTCTAAAGATGTTTTACCTAAAAACCTATGGATTAAAACTCGATTTTGGATATAGCAAGCAGTGTTAACCGCTTCTGCCCATAAGTAGCTAGGTAGAGAGTATGCATTAAGCATAGTCCTAGTCATCTCTTGTTGAGCACGATTTCTCCTTTCCACTATCCCATTTTGTTGAGGTATTCTAGGACAAGAGAACTCATGCTTGTACCTTTGTTCTAAGTAAAATTTTGAAAAGTTAGAATTCTCAAATTCTCCACCATGATCACTACAGATCCGGTTGATTTTGAGATTTTTTTCATTTTCAATCCTTTTACTAAATCCTATAATTATTTCTAAGATATAATCCTTATTTTTCATAAAATAAATCCATGTATACCTAGAAAAATTATCAACTATCACTAAACAATATTTATTGCCATTTAATGAAGGGATACTATGACAATCAAATAAATCTAAATGCAATAGCTCTAAAGGTAATGAAGTATTAGTTAAAGTTTTACCCTTGTGTGATGACTTGAATTGCTTTCTTTCTTGGTATGCATCACACATCTTGTCCTTGATGTACTTCACTTTTGGTAGCTCTTTCACTAGATCCAACTTGGCTATCTTGGCAATGTTCTTCATGTTGATATGTCCAAGTCTTATATACCTTAGCCAACCTTCCTCTTTTTTTTTACATGAGACACTTATTAGAAATGTTAGAAGCATATGAAAGATCAACATAATAAATGTTTGATTTCCTATATCCAACTAACATACAATCATTTAAGCTCTTGTGTCTAATTACGCATTTAGAAGATTTAAACTCTACCTTATAGCTTGCATCACAAAATTGACTTACACTCAATAAACTAAACTTCATGCTTTCAACTAGTAAAACTTTGTGAATGATAATTTTGGGGGATACCTCAATTGTACCTCTATCTAAGATCTTGAGCTTCCCACTATTGCCAAATGACACCGTTCCCTTTTAAACATAATCGATTGTGGAGAATTTGCTCATATCTCAGATCATGTGTCTTGAGAAACCACTATCCACAATCCACATGCTTAGTTCACCTACCTAAACAACATGAAAAATAAACTCCTTAGGTACCCAAATGTTTGGACCGGTAATATCATTCAAAAACTTCTTTGGGACCCAAACCTTCTTAACCTTACCCCTAATTGTTGCCTTTCTACTAATTAAGAAGATATAAGCTACTTCCTTATCCTTAGGTTTATATCTTATGCCGACCTTGTTATAAATGACTCTTTGGTCCCTAAGAATCATGTCAAGATATTTAGAATTATTTATGAACTTTTCTAAATATGCCTTTAACTCACTAACCTCATTCTTAAGTTTTTTCATTTTCCTCCCTAGACATGCAAGAATCAACACATGAAGGTTCTTAATTTTTAATTGCCTTTATTTCTACCTTCAAGTCCTTAATCTTAGATTTTGACTTGTCTAATGTATTTTTAAGATAAACAATAGTTTTATGTAAAAACTCTACTTGGGGTGAGTCTTTTACTTCATCGTCACTAGATAACGATTCGTCGCTAGAAGAGGCTTCTTCTTGGCTTGATGTTCGGAGTCATCTCCCAATGCCACTAGTGCTACATGATGTGTGACGTGGCAAAACTTATTATCGTCGGATGAGTCTTCCACACTTTGAGTGCCCCATGTGATTTGTGCTACCATGATCTCTTTCTTCTTCTTCTTCTTCTTCTATTTCTCTCCTTCTTCTTCAATTCCGGGCAATTTGGCTTGATATGCCCCTTTTTATTGCATCCATAGCAAGTAACTGTTGGTACAATAGGCTCAGGTCACGATTGACCAGACTCGAGTTTGACTCGAGTAGTATTTTAATGTTGGTGTTTTGATATTTGATGATGAGTAGATCATTGTTTAACAATGGATTGACTATATAGTTGACATGGAGTTGACCATATGATAGAGAAGTCCAAGTGGGGCACTTGGCATAGAAAGTCCAAGTCATGAGTACTTGACATGGAAAGTCCAAGTATGGGTCTTGGCAAGGAAAAGTCCAAGCTTGAGTCTTGGCGATTGGAAAGTCCAAGCATGAGTCTTGGCAATTGGAAAGTCCAACATAGAGTTGGCATGGAAAGTCTAAGGGTGTAGTCTTGGCCACGTAAGTCCAACTGTGTAGTCTTGGCGGTAAAAGTCCAAGTCATGAATACTTGACAATTGGGAAGTCCAAGGGTTGATATTGGCGGCATAAAGTCCATAGGTGGAGTCTTGGCAACATAAGTCTAATGGTTGACGGCGTAAAGTCCAAGAGTTGAGTCTTGGCAGCATAAGTCCAATAGTTGACGGCGTAAAGTCCAAGCGTGTGTTTTGGCAGCGTAAGCCCAATGTGCCTTGGCGGTGTAGACCAGCTTAGCATGACAATGGCCGATGGAAGCACTTGAAGGCTAGCGTATGAATGAACAAGTCATGGATGACTTAGAGAGATCCAATAAGCGTGAGGCTGATGGAGATGACTAGAAGGCTTAGGTCTAGGCTAAGGGTGATCTAGCAAGTATGAGGGCATCATACTTGGGGTTAAACCTCATGATTGAGGTTTAGCAGTCGACTGGGGTTATTGACCAGTTGACTGGTCAAGTGCTTGACACTTGACAACCAGTCGACTGGCGATTGGATCGGATTATGACGATCGTGACATTCAATTATGGCAAATGTCCTTGGAAATCGATTGCCAACATTGGACAGTCGACTGGACATGAGCAGTCGACTGCCATGGAGGGCAGTCAACTGTTGTTGATTTTGGTCACAAGGCAGAATGCTCGATAGCCGACTGAGCAATCAGCTATGGGCTTGAGAAGTCGACTGTTGGTAATGGTAGTCGACTACCAGTGTATTCATTGGCTTGAATGCCGACGTGGATCAAGTTCGTTGTGAGAACAGCGACACTATTCTGCATGATCGAGCCTTTTGGCGATCAACCACGTCGACTAAAATTCAGGTCGCACGGATGCTTAAAAGGAGCTCGACGGAGAGGATTTCAATAGCAATTTCTTAGGCTATTTGAGGTGATTTGTTGGTGCAAATCAGGGTCTTCAAGTGCGATTTAAAGCAATCAACAAGAAAGCATTCAAGTTCACATTTATAAAATTTTCTTTACTTGTATTTGTGTAGTTTACTTGTATTTATTTGTATTTCTTTCGTATTATTGTAAGATTGCTTGTACGAGGTTTCTCCATCTCCGACGTGTTGTTGAGAAGGTGTTTATTGATTAGTGGTGTGTACATCACTAGAGCTTATCGCCCCGTAGAGTAGGAACCCTAAGATTCCGAACCACCTATATCGTGCGTAGTGTGTGTGCTTGTGTATTCTTGTTATGCATTTTCATTATTATATATTCTATTACGCATTAACAAGTTTGTAGAGACAAGCACGATCGAGTTCTATCGACCAACGAAAATGCGCTATTCACCTCCCCCCTCTAGCGCTCACCGATGTTCCTACAATTGGTATCAGAGCCCGGTGCCTCTTAGAAGAAGAAGATGCTCTGATACCTACAATTATTATCAAAGCTAGGAGCTCTTTTATGGATTAACAACTGGGAGCAAACGCGCTAGAGGATGGAGTTGTCAAACGATGGACTTGGATGAGACATCAACATTCCAATTCCATACGCCCTCTATGGACGAGAAAGGTTCAATCAATGAAAGGGAAGGATTGAAGAATTTATAATGATGAGGGACTTCGAAAATTGGTCCATCTTGATGGAAGGATTTGAGTATTCAAGAGGGTTAAAGGGAGGATTCCTCAAGATGAAGAAATGGACCTAGGAACAACTCTAAGAATTTGAGAAAAATAAAAAGGTAATAAAATTCTTGGTTGATTTAATCCCTAATGACATTCTGTATAGTTTAGGTGATTACATGGACATCAAGGAGCTATGAAGCAAGTTGAAAAAATTCCATGAAGTGTCCACACCAGTCCAAGAAGATAAGGAAGAGGAGGAGTGCTCATACTCTCAAGTTCAAGAAGAAGCGAGCACATCATCTTTATCACAAGAGCTTGAGGAATCGTAGTTTGAATGACCATCAACATCGGAGGAAGAGGAAGTTAAATAAGCCTCCACCTCTAGATTTGAGGGGGAGGATATTAGATCACCAGAGCCGGAGCAAAATCAAGAAGTAGCTTCAACCTCCGGGAGAGATAAAGAATAAATTTTGGCTCCTACCACCGACCTAGGTAACTCAAGATTAAAATTAAAAATAAAATCTATATTATATGCTTTGAGTGTAGAGAACAAGGACACTATAAAAGTAAGTGTTCTAAAAGAGTCAAGAAGACTCAACTGGCACCAAAAGTCAACAAAAATTCAAAGGATGCCAAAGTCCCCACTAGTAAGAGCAAGGAGCACGTGGTGTGCTTCAAGTACAACCAACGGGGACACTATCGAAGTCAATGCCCTAGGGGGAGGAAGCAAATCAAGGGCCAAGAAGGAGAATCAAATGTAAGGGGAGCTTTTAAAGCAAAGCCTAAGATATATTTTAATAATGCACATTCAAATCTTAATGTTAAAAAGTATGTTTTAAATTCAATTGCAATTGTGCATAATCATAAGGAGCATGCTAGAAATAATAGGTTCTATTGTTTAGGTGTCAAATCATACAATTTTAGAGTTATGGACAAATCAAAAACAAATAACCCTAGAAAAATCCTACATAGAGAAAATATTAAGAAGGTAGAGGGTCATCTAGGCATTAATCCCAAGAACTATAGACATATGCCTAGAAAGAACAACTCTACTCAAAGAAATAATGGACCCACCAAATTAGAAGAATTAGAGTTTGAAAACCAAATTTTGAGGTCAAAGCTTGAGAAAATAGAAAGAACCCTTAGAAAGATGAAAAATCAAATGCAAGGGTCAAATGGTCAAAACTTAGGATCGAGGAGTCAAAACCTAAGGTATAGGAAGCAAGATCCATCTATGAGAAAGAAAGGTTTGGGTCACAAACCTAAGTCCAAAGAGACCTACCATAGTGTTCTATTCGATTATGGAACCATCCCTAGGTCTAGGAAAACCAAGGTTACTAGGGAAGTTATCCTTAAGGGTAACAATGGTGTATGTCTAGTGGCTAAGGTTTCAAGGAAACCTAGGGAAGCCACTAAAAAGGTTTCATGGGGAGTCACCCTTAGAGTTAACCTAGGCAAGACCACAATGACCAAGGCTTCTAAGTCTATGAGGGTTATTAGGAAGGCATCTAGGAAAGTTATCCCTAGTAAATACCTAGTAAACCCAAGGAGCTCTAATAGATATTGGGTTCCTAGGAGCATGATCGATTCACACTAAATGGATTAGGGTGTGTCAACTTTAAGTATATGGGTAGTCAACCTAACCATAGAAAAGTTGACACTTTAGGTTATTTCCAAAGTTATGGGATACCTTGGAAATAAGGTTGAATTTTATCCTAAAGGAGTTTAGGATGTGCCAATATATTTTGAGAACTATGAAAAATTGATCAAATTAACACAATTAATGTTTAGAGGTCATAATGTGTCATTTTGGATTTTTTATAAATTTGAGAGATAAGTGGTATTATGGAAAATTGAGTACAATTATAAAAAATGACAATTAATACTAAAATTTAGGTATTATTATACCTTTATATTTTATTTGCCATGACTTATTTTTCATATATCATGTCATGATATCATATTTCATTTTATCATTTAATATGTCATGAAAATGCTTAGGTTTAATTTTTAATTTCATGTTATGCTTAGGTTTATATTTAATACCTTGACATCATGATTTTTGGCACATGCTTATTTATTTTATCATTTATGTCATAATCATCATTCATGCATTTAGGTTGATTAAAATTGATTTAAGGACAAATGACATGATTTGAAGTCTCATGTATAAGAGAATCAAATAGAGTCGCCTAGTAAATGCATGATACCTTAGTTTAAGATGAACAAAATCCATATCTCACATCACATTGACATGTGTGTGTATTGATACACCCTAGATACATGTGAGATGTTAGGAAATAAGTTAAGTTCAAGATGCATAGTTCTTGTATCTAAATGAACTCAAACGCATCTTATATCATGGATGAATCATAAGGAAAGCTTTTGTACAAGTCATGTGTATTAAGTCCATAAACCATGGTTCAATATAAGATTTTACAAACATTTCAAAATCATTTTGAAAAACTTTGGTGTAGTCTATCTTTTGATAGAAGTCACCATTGAAGAAGTTGATACAAAATAGGTTAAAAATATTGAAGTTATCAATGACTTTGAGTTTTGTAACAATCTCAATATTTTATGGATATTTTATTTTTCAAATATTTTTCACCCATAATGATTGATATAAGTATTATACGTATGAAGTTTCATGATTTTTAAAATTACGTATAATTACTTATATTTTTCCAAAATCTGATTTTTGATTTTTGAATTCTGCATTTGCAGAAATAAGTCGACTGACGTTAAGGGCAGTCGACTGTTGACTGACAGAGTCGACTGCCAATGCTGATTTCGATTAAACAAGGATATTTAGCCCATGTTTCAACTATGTTAGGCTACCCTAACTGCTTCTAACCTTAGGATATGCTTTGGAAAGTATTATAAAGGGTGAAAATTCATTGGATATGGATTAGGAGAATTGTTTGAGTGATTTATCAAATTTTAAGGTGTGTGAAAGTTCAAGTTTGAACTTTCAACCTTAATTTTGATGGTTTAGTGTTCCTATAGGCTTAGGGACTCTCCAAGGACATTGTTGGTGAGCAAGGGGGAGATTATCCATTAGGGGATGATGGATGTGTTCTTTCTCATGAGGGAGAGAATTGGGAGAGTTTGAAGGAGTGTCTCTCTTTAGTGATATGAGACTTATCACTAGGAAGAGTAAAGACATCCTAGATATTTTCGGACCAAGGGAGAGATTGTAAGATTTCATTGGGATATGAGACATTGATACCTTTGGGGAGAGCCTTTTTGATGTATGTTAAAAAGGGAAGAATTGATAGGAGAATATTGGAATTCCCAATTTGGAAAATTGGGAGGATTGAATTGAGTTAGTGTTCTAATTCAAAGGTGTTTGGTTTTTGTCAAACATCAAAAAGGGAGAGATTGGTGGTGCAATCGACCCAGGTCACGATTGACCAGACTCGAGTTTGACTCGAGTAATATTTTGATGTTTGTGTTTTGATGTTTGATGATGAGTTGATCATTGTTTGATAATAAGTTAACTATATGGTTGATATGGAGTTGATCATATGATGGAGAAGTCCAAGTGGGATACTTGGCATCGAAAGTCTAAGTCATGAGTACTTGACATGTCTTGGCAATTGGAAAGTCCAACATGGAGTTGACATGGAAAGTCCAAGGGTCTAGTCTTGGCCACGTAAGTCCAAGTGTGTAGTCTTGGTGGTGAAAATTCAAGTCATTGGTACTTGGCAATTGGGAAGTCCGAGGGTTGATATTGGCGGCGTAAAGTCCAAGGGTGGAGTCTTAGCAGCATAAGTCAATGGTTGGCGATGTAAAGTCCAAGGGTAGAGTCTTGACAACATAATTCCAATGGTTGGCGGCATAAAGTCCAAACGAGTGCCTTGGCAGCGTAAGCCCAATGTGTCTTGGCGGTGTAAACTAGCTTAGCACGACAATAGCCGATGAAAGTACCTGAAGACTAACGTATGGATAAATAAGTCATGGATGACTTAGAGAGATCCAATAGGCGTGAGGTTGATGGAGGTGGCTAAAAGGCTTAGGTCTAGGCTAAGGGTGATCTAGCAAGTATGAGAGCATCATACTTGGGGTTAAACCTCATGGTTGAGGTTTAACAGTCGACTGGGGTTATGAACCAGTTGACTAGTCAAGTGCTTGACACTTGATAGCCGAGTCGACACTGAGCAGTCGATTGGGATTATGACCAGTCGACTGACATTCGACTACGGCAAGTGTCCTTGGCAATCAATTGCTAGCATCGATCAGTCGACTGGACATGAGCAATCGATTGCCATGGAGGGCAGTCGACTGCTGTTGGTTTTGGCATGAGGCAGAACACTCGGTAGCCGACTGAGCAGTCGACTATGGGCTTGAGAAGTCGACTGCTAGTAATGGCAGTCGACTATCAGTGTATCCGTTGGCATGAATGCTGACGTAGATCAAGTCCATTATGAGACAACGACACTGTTGACAGTTGACTAGAGCCTTTTGGCAGTCAACTGTCAAGCTAAAATTCAGGTCGCGCAGATGCTTAAAAGGAGCTCGACGGAGAGGATTTCGACAGCGATTTCTTGGGCGATTTGATGGTGCAAATTATGGTCTTCAAGTGCGGTCCAAAGCAATCAACAAGCAAGCATTCAAGTTCACATTTATAAAGTTTTCTTTACTTGTATTTGCGTAGTTTACTTGTATTTCTTTCTTATTATTGTAAGATCTCTTGTACGAGGTTTCATCACCTCCAACGTGTTGTCGAGAAGAAGTTTATTGATTAGTGGTATGTACATCACTAGAGCTCGCCCCGTGGAGTAGGAACTATAAAGTTCCGAACCACGTATATTGTGCGTAGTGTGTGTGCTTGTGTATTCTTGTTGTGCATTTTCATTATTATATATTCTGTTGTGCATTAGCAAATTTATAGAGACAAGCACGATCGAGTTCCATCAACCAACGAAAATGAGTCATTCACTCCCCCTCTAGCGCTCACCAAAGTTCTTACAGTAACATTAGTGTTAGAAATTGAATTACTACTTGATTTACCTCTTGAAGATTGGGACATTTTACTCACATCTCTATTCTTGAATCTTTTTGATTTCCTAAGTAACCTCTTGACAAGATGAGCCATCTCACTAGCCGACGATTCTCCATCACTACTTGACTCATACTCCGACTCGGATGAGGAGGAAACTTCCTTCTTTTCCTTCTTTTCTCCTTTTCTACATAGAGAGCTAACCCTTTTTCCTTGGAAGACATGTTAATTTTCTCATGTAATTGAAATTCACAAAATAGTTCATCAATCTTAATAGTTGAAAGATCCTTCGAGACCTTATAAGCATCAACCATTGATGTCCATAAGGTGGTTCTAGGGAAGGCTTGAAGAATATATCTGATAAGGTCTCGATTCTCCATATTTTCTTCAATTGAGTGGAGACCATTAAGGAGTTCCTTGAACCTCCCATGTAATTGACTTACGGTTTCTCCTTCCTTCATGGCAAAGTTCTGTAGTTGATTGATGAGCAAGTCTCTCTTGACGATTCTGGAGTCTTTTGTGCCTTCGTTTAGTTCAATAAGCTTATCTCACAGCTCCTTGGCACTTCGGAAGGGACCAATCTTGTTTTATTGTCTCTCAGCAAATCTGCATTTTAGTGTTACGATTGCCTTTGCATTGGACTGCGCCTTCCTTCTTTGTTCGGCTATCCATCGTCCAAATTCCAAAGCTTTTCCCTCCCCATCAATCGGTGGAGTGAATCCCTCCATCACTGTGAACCATATATCGATGTCGGTCATCAAGTAATACTCCATGTGGCTCTTCCAGTAGATGAAGTTGTTTTCGTTGAAGAGCGATGGTCGTGTGGTGCTATGTCCCTCTAGAAAGGTCATCTTGCTCCGGTTGATGATTAGATCTTTCGATGCGAACTAGGCTCTGATACCACTTATAGGAACCTTGAGGATTGTCTAGAGGGTGGTGAATAACACTTCTTTGTTTTCTACAAGAATTGTTAGTGGAAACAATAGAAAAACACAAATGCAAATGCGAAAACAAAGAAAGAAAGCTAACACAAATGTTTAACGTGGTTCGGAGATTACGACCATACTCTACAGCAATCAGTAAGGTGGATTAACCCTAGCAAGCCTTCACTAAAATCTCTTTTTGATGATCACACCAAGGTGGAGAAGACTTCTTACAATCAACTCTTCTTCTTAAATATGATGGAAGTAAATTAGAGAAGAAGAGATTAAAACACACTAGAAAGCTTGAGAAGACTTGGTGAGCTTGAGAGTAAAGTTTGGAATGAAAGCACTAACTCTCTCAAGCTCCCCAAGGCCTCCATTTATAAAGAAGAGACTGATTTTTTCGTTGAGCCAGTCGTCAATCGATTGCTGCTGTAGCTAACCTAATCCAATGACTTCTGACGAAGCTTGATCGGTGGCCATCATAGCTCAACAGTACTTTGATCAGTCGACTGCTCCAAGCAATGCCCATTTAAAGCAGTTTACTGCCCTATGATAGTTGACTGATTGACCAGTCGATTGCTCTCCCGAGCCGTATAGTGCCGAGTACTCATCCTGAATGGAAAACCACACAGTGTTGAGCACTCAGTTGGAATGTCGAGCCACATAGTGCCGAGCATAGCCTGAATGTCGAGCCACACAGTGCCGAGCACAACCTGAATACCGAGCCACACAGTGCCGAGCACTCAACCTGAATGTCGAGCCACACAGTGCGAGTTAGCCATATTGGACCAATCGCTTGGGAAAAACCTTCAGTCGACTGCATACTTCAAGTATGATTAATTCATACTTAAAACAAAACACCCTAAACCTAGACTCACCCTTCTAGCTCTTCCTTCAGCCTTGCGCCTCTAGGATCCCTCCAAGTCCACGACTCCTTCATCTTTGTGCTTGCCTTCAAAAGCTTTCCTCGGTTTCATCATGTTTCGGGTTTCTCCTTTGCCAAAGTCCACTTAGACTTTACGTCGCCAAGACTAAATGCTTGGTCTTACGCTACCAAGACCTTGTCTTTGGACTTCCTTTGTCAGGGTCCGCTTGAAATTTACGCCGCCAAGACTACATGCTTGGACTTACACTGCCAAGACCTTGTCTTTGAACTTCCTTTGTCAGGGTCTGCTTGGAGTTTACGCCGTCAAGACTATATGCTTGGACTTACGCTGCCAAGACCTTCCCCTAGACTTTCCTTGCCAAGACTCACTTGAACTCTTCTTTACCAAGTCTTCACACTTAGATTTTTCTGTCTCTTAACACATTTACGGTTAGATCAAAAATATTATCTAACTATAAATGATTATCCAAATATCAAAATACATAAATGCTTGTGGCATTGTTGGACCAATAGATTTGTCCTTAGAATTAAATTCATAGGATTTAGTCCTAAACAAAAATACTTATTTCTAGTATGATTTTGATCATGAACAATAGCAAGTGGATTAAAATTATTCCTAGCATGTTTTTTATCCTTACATAAAGCAAGAGTATTATTAAATATTACCTTAGGGTTTGCCTTAGCTCTCCTTACATTTGAGCTCTTCACTTATCCTTCTTAGGGTGACTCCCCCTTGGACATTGACTCCGGTAGTGCCTTTTTTGTTGGCATTTAAAGCACACAATGTGCTATTTGCTTTTGTGTATTTGGGCTCCGGTCTCCTTCGGCTTCTTCTTGGCCTTTTGTTCCACTTGAGTCGTCTCCTTGATTCTTTTGGAGCATTTGTTCTTGTAATACCCTTGTTCCCTATACTCAAAATACATTATATGATCTTTATTTTTATGAATTGTGTTTGAGTTACCTATAGAAGAACCTTGAGCTTGTTCCTCATTTGCTCCGGAGGTTGATGCCTCTACTTGCTTTGACGGAATGTCTATCCTCCTCCTCAATCCTAAAGACGGAAGCTTCCATGATTTCTTCCAATTTAGATGTTGAACATCTCTCAACTTCCGAATCTCCACATCCTTGAGTCGATGAGCATTCTTCTTCAGTTTTCTCCTTATTATCTTGGGTCGGTGAGAACTCTTCATGAAATTTTGTCAAATTGCTCCATAGCTCCTTGACATCATTATACTCACCTAATTGACACAAGATATTATCAGAGATTAAATTCCTTAGAAATTTTATTACCTTAATGTTCATCTTGAATTTCTAGAGTTGTTTCTCAATCCATTTCTTCATCTTGAGGAATTCATCATTCGACCCTCTTGGATATTCAAACTCACACTTCAAGATGATCCAATCTTCAATTTTCATTTGAAGGAATGTCTCGATCCTTGTCGTTCATAGATCAAATCTCTATACTCCGTAGAACATAGGGTGGTGGAGTGTTGATGTCGTATCCCAATCCATCGTTGGCTAGCTCCATCTTCCTCTAGCGTTGTGCTCCCTCGGTTGTTAATCCTTGAAGAGCGGCTTCGCTATACCACTAGTTGGCTTCCGAGCGAGCCCGACTCTGATACCAATTGTTGGGACCGATTTGATGCGCTAGAGGGGGTGAATAGCGTTCATCGATTTTCTCGTTTGCATGCTCATTTACAATAATATTAGTGTGCATCGGAATATACAAAAATAAATAGCACAAAACACATACAAAGCACAACACACACCACAATATGGATTTAACGTGGTTCAAGATCCTAGTTCTCATTCCACAGTCGAGCTCTAGAGTGATTTCTAGTTATACACATCACCACTAACAAACTTCTCCATTTCGGCAACACACCAGAGGTAGAGAAACCTCTTACAAGCAAAAGTGTATACAAAAATATAATAACAAGTGTAAAGAATGAAAATGAAATAAACATCACACAAAAATACTTGAACACTTGATTGTCTGCTTGTTGATTGCTTTTGAAGGTCTAGAATGTAACAATACTTCCCCTTCAAAATCACCCCAAAAATGTCATCGAAATCTTCCATATCGAGTTCCATTTAAAGCATGTTGTTGGTTGATTTTTCACTTGGCAGTCGATTACCAAAAGACCCAATCGACTGCTTGCCTATACGTTGTTTCACAACGGACTAATCCATGTAGACTTTCGCCCAACAAATACTCTAGCAGTCGACTACCCTTATCAAGGGTCGACTGCCAAGTCAATAGTTGACTACAGTTGACTACGAGACCTTTTGTGTCATGTCCACTAACAGTTAGTTGATGTCCATCCATGACAATCGACTACCAATGACCCGATCGGTATAACACATCGATCATTGCCCGAACAACAACTAACCCAATCGACTACTCGGAACATGAGATTTAACCCAAGTATAATTCCCTCATACTTGATCGACCACCCTTAGCTTAGACCTAAGTCTTCTAGCCACCTCTTTCAATCTCATGCCCTCAGGGTCTATCTGAGTCCTCCACAACTCCTTCAGCCTTCGTGTAAGCCTTCAGGTGCTTCCATCAGCTATGTCATACTAACCAGGTCTCCTTTGTCAAGATTCATTTGAACTTATGCCGCTAAGATTACATGCTTAGATTTTATGCTACCAAAACCTCACCCTTAGACTTCCTTGCCAAGTATTCTTACTTAGACTTTCACTGTCAAGACCACACACTTGGACTTACGTGACTAAGACTACACTCTTTGACTTTCCCTTTGTCAAATATCCAAACTTGAACTTCCATCGTCAAGATTACACACTTGGACTTACATAACCAAGACTACACTCTTGGACTTTCCATTTGCCAAGTATCCAAACTTGGACTTCTCTATTGTCAAAAGTCCAATCTTAGACTTTTCATTACCATGTATCCATACTTGGACTTCCACTTGAGTCTCACTCGAGCTAGGTCAATATTGACCTGAGGTCGATTACTCCAACAATCGCCTCCTAACATCTCCTCCATATGACCTTGGATATCCCAAACATCCACTTGACATATGGTCAACATATGGTCAAATCATATTATCAAATAATGATCAAACCCATTGTCAAAAATCAAAACACTACTCGAGTTTGGTCAATCGTGACTTGGATTGATTGCACCAACACCTATGTCCTTCTTGTGTGGCAACATGGGGATGTAAAAAGGGAATCCTATCAGCTAACTTGTTTCAACCTAGGTTAATAAATTTATGAGCTTGGTCATACTTCACCATTGAGAAACAAAAGGACTTTCATATCCAAGCTTAGCTCATATGTAACTCGCTTCTTTTGAGGTGTGAAGCAATGTCGAACCAAAATACTCAACAAGCATAAACATTAGCTCTCTCTAAAAAGAAGGTGATCTAGTTACACCTTCCAGTATAACTACCTTGTTACAATTTCACTCTAGTCACTAGCCCTGCCTTAAGCATCCCCCTTCTTGTGGTTAAGGTATTGACTTCGGCATGATCGACTCCCATAGTGTGATAATTGATGTGTACAAGGCTGAGGAATGAATTCATTGTCGTATGGTTGACCAAAGATTACTAGTGATTCTGACTTTATGCAAGCGAGTTGCAACTTGCAATCCTAATTAAGGATGATTTTTTGGGGTTAGCTCACCCTCACGGGATTGCTATCCTTTGTCCTAGGCTCCTAGCCATCGTAGCATGTGTGTCGCCCAAGGCATAAGGGCCATGATGACTTGACATCATCCTCACCTTCCTCCAGCTTATCACCGACAATCTATTCAAGGTTTCAAACTCAATGGTGGCAACTAAACATGAGGGTTGCACTCATTGCGGAACTTAACCGAACACCTTATGACATGAGTTGACGATTGTCATGCACCACCTGTGTCAGCGTTCTCGAAGGCACCCCTCTCTTTTAAGAGGATTCACAGCATGTCAAGCCCTAGCAAGTTTCTTCGTTTTGCATCGAATTAAACTACATGATCCACCACTTATGCGGGCATCATCAATTCCTTTGAGCTTCACTCTTGCGAATGTACTCCCCAAGCAGCATACTTAACATGTCATCTATATCACTGCACAGGTCGATACACATAATACCTAGTATCCATCATTTATGGCTAGGACTACTAGTGTATCTAATCCCATTTACTTCCCTAGCTTTCGTCTCTAAGTGTCAGTGTTGGCCTAATAGAGTGCTTTAGTTGTTGGTGTTGTTTTTGATCTCTATGCATTTCACTACTCAATTGAAAATTTCCCCTGCCCTTACTGTACTATAGCTTGGTAGTTTCCATTGCTTATCTAAGGTTGAGCCCTAAGATTTGAAGACGAATTTGGAAAGTCACTTACAGACGCTTTACACCCAATCATTTCGAATAACACTTACATCCTCTATCTTATCATGGTTGTTGACATAGAGTTAGCCAATGTGTATTCCTTAGACATTGTCATTGCTTCTTCTCTAAGAAAAGAAGTTCATGACCGGTTAGCCTTCTACCTCCATGCGACATTGCTCCGATTGATTTTCACCCATTGCCAAAAATTTCCTACTGGTGCCTCCTATAAGAGTCTAGGCTATGTCTTAGTTCTAGTGTGGTTTATCATCCTCTCGGACCAGCTATTGATCATCACCTTGGTAAGATATTACCTCGCTAACTAGCTAATTAGATGCAATCCCCTCCTTGGGTAGATTCCTCCTTTTGCTTCTCAGCCTATGAGGCACTAGTAATCATTTTCAATTGTTGTTTGCCTCCTGAGGGTAGGTTATTATGCATTACTCACCTATTCACAACTGGAAACACTCCTATCAGACTTGCATGTGCTAAGCATGCTACTAATGTTCATCCTGAGCTAGGATCACACTCTCTATGATATTCGTAGTTGTATTACTAATAACTTTCTTATTCGTAGATAAAGCGGATTCAGAATTCTCTTTCATTCTAAGGCATAACTTATATCCATATGCTTCATATTAGCTTAGAGTTTGCTCCCAGCGATATAGTCATTCCTACCCTATCATGCCAATCCCACAAGCCTCTTATTCATTTTCATTCGATCATGATAGGGGAGCATGTCAAAATAGAAAAACTTACATTGGATTTAGGGATAACCAGACTCAAACTCATAGATTCTTCTATGCCAAAGTGACTCTCTACCACTGAGTTATATCCTTTCTCGGTCCCATCGAGAAATATAACTAACTAATCCTAAGGCAAACGGTCGAAAAACTCAGCACCACTATTCTTGAACATGGGCATTCTTTTCGCACTATTACTATATATTAAAATAATAGGAAAATTGGATTCATGGTCAATTCCTCCTATTGGAAATAAATTGACTATGGATTCAAGCCATAACACATGGTTTTATTAAGCAAGTTTTATATGAAAAAGATTTTGTTCAACATGTTCTATATGATATCGGTAGGAGGAGAACCCAACTACGTATTGCTATAAAAAGAGAAGTCAAACCAAGTCAAGAAGTCAAAATGATATGAACAACCCCTTCTTGTGCTAAAGATCTTACGATTTCCGAAGAAATTGAACCTACGCTCCTTTTAAATTTCCATTCAAGAGTTTTTATGTGTTTCCACATCCTTTTTGAAGACCTCCAAAAATAAAATAAACAAATTCCTTTTCTTAGGAATACATACAAAGAAAAAGAATAAAAGTAACCCCACTATTAACTATTTCATTTTTATTTTTTAATTTCATAGTAATAGAAATATTAATTCCATAGTAATAGAAATACATGTCCTACCGAGACTGAATTTGTAATTTACTGTCCTCTTACCTAATAGACAAAGATTTATCTTTGCGAAAAGACTGATTCATTCGAATTGACATGAGGATCCAATTCTATTGTATTGCTTAAAATCATGTTGTACATTTGAAGTAGATTTACTTCTTTTCTTCTCTCATGGTACAACTATCATTCACTGAACCCCCTTTCTCCTCAACCAAAAGAGACCATAGTTCATCACAGAAGAAATAACTCATTAAACCAAGATCACATCTTAATTGGATATCTAAATTTTTAGGATTAATCTTGAAGATAAACAACCTTTCCTAGTTCACCTACCGAGTGAATTCGAAACATGACTTATATACATTCGAAGGCCAATCTCTAGAATATTTGTCCCCGGTGAATTTTAACTTTGATCATCTCATTTGTTCCTTTGAGTATTTTATCATTACACTACATTTGTAGGGGCCACTCAAATTGAGTTATCGATTGTATATGTCAACTTCTTGATGTCTATTATTGATGGTCTACCATTGCTAGATGCACGATCACTTGATCATCTATCTCCTTGGAACGACCTATTAGCTAGAGCAGTTCAGATGCTACTAGAATGGGCAGGGGTGAATTCTCGGCGTAAGATCTAAAATCCTCACCCGAACTCAGAAGTCCTCTGTTATTTCTAATCAACAGATCAAGAGATATAACCCCCGTGATTTACCTCCCTTCAACATCACCGAGGGATCGCACGATGAGGAGCGTTGGAGGCAAGCATAATCGCCTTTAGCTAAAACAAACACTTGATCATCTACAATAGAAAGAAAATTAGGGAGCTCAAATTTTCAATATCCACAAAGAGAGATGAAAATGAAAAAAAAAATGAGACAATATGATGTCTGAAGCTCCAGTGAATATAAGATCCTAAAAAAGATTCATTGTACGTAATCTTATCTTATATTTCAAGAGATTATTTTCACGATTCAAACTCACAATCTATACATCACACGACAAAATATTTATCATTATGCTAAGACTCTTTAGAATGAAAATGAAAATGAAGAAAAAAATACCCATATTAGCCTCGATGAGTTTGAGTTCCATATAATTGGGTATGTATATTTTTATGATTAATCTTGAAGATAGACAACCTTCTTAGTTTACTTGCTGAATGAATTTGAAACACAATTTATATACATTCAAAAGTCAATACCTAGAATATTGAAATTTTAATTTTGATCCTTTCATTTATTCCTTTGCATATTTTATTGACTTTCTTGATGTCTATTATTGATGGTCTGCCATTGCTATATGCACAATCAATTGATCACAATCAACTACAATAAAAAGCCAACTAAGGAGCTCAACTTTGCAATATCCACAAAGAGGGATTAAAAAAAAAAAGAAAATACAATCTGATACACGAAGCTCCTACTAATATGAAGTACTGAAAAAAGATCCATTATACGTAACACTATCTTGTATTACAAAAAAATTATTTCTGCGACTCAAACTTACGATTTATGTGACACGATAACAAATTTATTATTGCGATAACTCTCTTTAGAGTGAAAATGAAAAAAAAAACCCATATTGACCTAATGAAACTTCGTCCATGATGAGTTAATCCTATCATGGTCGGTCCCAAGCCCGGACAAAAGAAAAAGATTGTGTTAGATTGCTAACCAATAGTAAACTAAGGTAAATATTCAATAAATGAATCAATCAAACTATTATGCTAATACTCAATTGTTCTCCGAAAGAAATGTGTTACATGATTCAATTGTAACATCTCGACAAGGACCGCTACATCTTCGGAACTCGAATATAGTGATAAATATACAAGAGTTCATATTACAGGGCCCGACAATAATGTATTGGTAAGGACCGCTACATCTTCATGAGAACTTGGGAGTAGTATTAAATAAGCAAGAGTTCTTCCACCATAAGTTGGGTAAGAACAAATATTATAGAGAAATTAATAGTCTAAAATTTGATACATGAAATATAAAAACCCTTACTGATAAAGCAATAGAACTAGCAGATGCGATAATTAAGAGAAAAAGTAATATTTTATGTGTACAAGTGACAAAATGGATAAGCGAAAAGATAATAGAGAACTCGAATTTAAGCTATGGTACACAGAAAAGAGTAAAATAAAAAATGAAAAGATATTATTGTAGATAATTCATTAAAGGATGAAGTTGTAAGAGTAGTTAGAAAGGGGATAGAATTATATCTCTCAACATAATAGTAGAAAAAGAAACTATGAATGTAATTAGCATATATACACCTCAAGAAGAATTAAATGAAGATATCAAATCAAGATTTTGGGACGACCTAGATGAAGTAGTACAAAATATTGTGTCAAATGAAATAATTTTAATAGGAGGTGATCTTAAATGGACATGTTGGAGTGAAAAAAATGAGAAATATAAGAGGGTGCATGGGGATTATGGATTTGAAACAAGAAATGAAGAATGTCAAACTATATTGAATTTTGCAGTAGCTAATACACTTTTTAAGAAAAGAAAAGAACACTTGTTCATATTCAAAAGTGGGAATAATAAATCGTAAATTGACTTTTTTATAATTAAGAATAGAGATAGAAAGATTTATAAAGATTGTAAGTGATCCCTGAAGAAAGCTTAACTACCCAACATAAGTTAGTAGTATTGGATATACACCTCAAATATAATATTAATAGAAGAAAAATATACACCCCTAAAAGTAAGTGATGTAGGTTAAAGGATGAGAAACAAAACATATTTAAGAAAAAGGTAGAAGTACAAGTATTTAGTGAAATATACGATAACCCTAATATGACATGGGATAGGATAATATCAAAGTTGTGTTGGTGCAATCAGGCTCAAATGATCTTTTGGTGTTTGATAAGGGTTTAAGTCAATGTGATAATTATGTGTTATCTCACGTGGTTGGTTGAGATGTATTTTCAAGAAATTCCTTATAGGCCGAGGACTGGATGCAAGGAAAAGAAGTCCTGGACGAGGAGTTTTGGAAAATGAAATTTCAGACGAGAAGTCCTGACAAATGAAGTCCCAGACGAGGAGTCTTGGCGAATGAAGTCTCGAAAGAAATTCTTGACACGGAAGACCTATGAACAGGGGTTCACAGGCATTAGGTAAGGGGTGCAGGGCAGACATCTTCGTAGGCGTAGTTTCAACTTTAGACGGGTTGAAATGGGCAAGGTTCAAGGTAGTGGTCGAGGCGGCACCTCGATTGATTACCTTATCAGTCGAGGCGGCATCTTGATTGCTACCCTTGTACTCTGGACGAGTCGTTGAGCTCAGAGCTCAGCATATCAAAGGTTTTCCCAGTCGAGGCGACACCTCGACTGGATGTGGTTAGCGGAGTTCAGGATGTAGCTCGACTGGCCTTACAGTTGCTCAGGAAGCAACGTCAGTCGAGGCGACACCCCGATTGTTGCTTTGTTCAATTGAACAGAAGAAAGTAGAAGTCGACTGTCACCTCGACTAGGGTGGCATGACTTGAGCAGAAATCCATCGCAGTCGAGGCAGCACTTCGACTGTTGCTTTGTTCAATTGAACAGAAGCAAGGCGAAGTCGACTGTCACCTCAACTGAGATGGCATAATTTGAGCATTAACCCATCGCAGTCAAGGCGGCACCTCGACTGATGTTTTGTTCAGTTGAACATAAGCAAGGTAAGCTCGACTGTGAGCCCAACTGACATTATCAATCGAGGCGATGAACTATCACCTCGACTGGACCTATATTACAACGGGCGATAAGTCAAAATTGAGGGGGAAAATTTACCGTTAGCAATGGTAATCAAATGATAGCCAAGGTGCCAGTCGAGGCGACTTGACTGCGCGGGCGAAAAAAGCCCTAATCGTGTTTGTTATAAGGGTTTTCTCCGGCTCACTTCGTCACTTACCTACACTACTATTCACGAAACTCTCTGAAGCGATTCTCCTATGTTTTGCCTTCATCCTCCAAGCTCCAATCATCCTCAAAGGCAATTAAGGGGAGTGAAGAGAAGAAGCCCTAGCTATTAACGACACACTGTAATCTTGCTCTTCTCAGACAATTTCTGCCATAAATTCTGTTGTAACTCTTGTAAGTTTATATTAAGAGGTTTCTCCACCTTCGGAGTTTTTCCGAGAAGGAGAAAGAGTAGAGGTAGGCCTTGGATGTAGCAGTTCATGGGGAAACTGTAAACCAAGTAAAAAAACTGAGTGTTTTTTTTTTGTGTTGTTATCTTTTCTTTTGTTTCTATTGCTTATCGTCGAACGAGATCTTTTCTCTGTGAAACTTCGAGTGACGACGATCAACACTATCCATCCCCCTTTTAGCGACACTAACAATCCTTCAAGTGGTACCAGAGCTTGGTGCTCTTCTCCGGATTCACAACCGCAAGAGCAAGCTCAAATGACAATGCAAGAAGGCTACAACACAAATCGACCTCCCTTCTTAGACGGAACCAACTTTCAGTACTAGCAAAGCCGAATGAAGTACTATCTCATGACTGAGATAGATATGTGGTTCTTCGTGACAAAAGGCTTCACATCACCAATGGACGCAGAAGGAAGGATCCTTAAATATACACAGTGGACTGCTAAACAAAGATGCAAGACGCAAGCAAATGACAAGGCCACCGTAACTCTGCAATGTGGCTTAGCGAAGGACCAACTTAACAAAATTGGCCCATTCAGCAGCGCTCAAAATCTCAGGAACAAGTTGATAGAACTTAATGAAGGCACAAGAGACTCGAGAATAGCAAAACGAGATCTCTATATGAACCAGCTGCAAAACTTTGCTATGAGGGATGGTGAAACTGTTGGTGAACTGCACGGGAGATTCAAGGAACTACTAAATGATCTTCATTTGATTGGAGAAAGTCTAGAAAACAGAGATACGATAAGGTATGTTCTGAAATCTTTTTCCCAAAATGTTTTGTGGTCATCTATGGTAGATGCCTACAAAGTGTCAAGGGATATATCAACAGCAAAACTAGATGAATTATTTTGTAAAATGGAGCTGCATGAACAAGCTAATAAGGGTTCAAACGAAAAGGGTATTATTTTTTATTGCAGGTGAGCAATACAAGAGGACAAGAAAAAGGAAAAGAGGGAGTTATCTTCATCCTCATCCGAGTCAAGCAGCGATGGCGATGATGAATCCTCCTCCAGCGAGATAGCTACTTTTGTGAGGAGAAGAAAGAAATATAACAAGAAGGATGTGAAAACAAATTTCATGGACAAGAAGAAAGGTAAGACATCAACTAAATTCAGAGGCAAAACTGATATTGTATGCTTTGAATATAATAGGAAGGGGCACATTAAAAGTGAGTGTCCTGAACTTACAAAGAAAGAGAACAAGTCAAGAAGGAAGAAGGCATTAAAGGCGATGTGGGACGAATCTTCTTCCAGCTTCTCAGAGGAAGAAGTTGAAGAAAAAGGAACCAAGCATGCTGCCCTAATGACTCTTAACAATTCAGATTCAAAGGAAGATGAGAATAAGACCGGAACATCACTGGAAGACACATCATCATCTAAAAATGATGAAATAACTTCTCCTGAACTTGATAAGTTATATGAAACAATAACATGTTTAACTAATGCCTTAAATAGATCCAAGAATAAGGTTAAGATTTTAAAATCTAAGGTGGAGGAATTAGAAAACTTAACTCGGTTTCTGAAGTAAATAGGACTAATACTTCTCAAGTTGAGAAACTTAGAGAAGAGAATAACTCTTTGAGAGCACAGGTTGATGATCTCAAGTACACACTCAAGAAGTTCACAACGAGCTCTAAAACCCTTAATATGATTAAAGATGCTCAAAGGGCAATCTATAACAAAGTTGGAATAGGATACAAGCCGAAACAAAATGAATTTAATTTCATGTCTTTAGTCAATAGAACTCATTGTGTTAAAACTAAAGTAACAAAAGCATGGATACCAAAACAAAATGTTGTGAATGCTAATTGACCCAAAATATGGGTTCCAAAAGATCTTGTGTTTCGTGTTTGAACAGGTACCAGTCAAGGGGGGGTGTCTGATGATATGGTTTGTGGATAGCGAATGCTCCAAACACATGGCCGGGTTCAATTAAAAATAGAAATAGAGGTACTCCTTCTTTTGATAATAATAGTGAACTAAAGGTCATAGGAGTAGGAAACATTTTTATTTTTGAACAATTTAGGATTAAGGATGTCCTACTTGTTAAAGGAATGACTTTTAATCTTTTGAGTGTTAGTCAATTATGTGATGAAGGGTATAGAGTTGAACAATGCCTAATTAAACATAATGAATCCAACACTACCATGTTAGTAGGAATTAGGAAGGAGAATATCTATCAAGTTCAGTTTAGTAGTGCTACTAATATGCATGTAAAATGTCTTTTGTCTAAAGAAGATGAATCATGGTTGTGGCATCGAAAACTCGCACACGTCAACATGAAGAACATTAAGAGGTTGGCAGAGAAAGAACTTTGCAAGGACTACTGTTGCTCAAGTACGAGAAGAACAAACTATATGATGCATGTCAAAAAGGTAAACAAGTAAAAGCATCACACAAATGCAAAAATGATGTAAGTACGTCAAGTGCTTTAGATTTATTGCACATGGACTTGTTTCATAATAGCTCAACTAAATCTCTAAATGATAATAGATATTGTTTGGTGATAGTAGATGATTATACTAGATATACATAGACTTTCTTTCTCAAACATAAAGATCAAACACTAAAATTTTTTATCCCTTTTCGTAGAAGAATTGAGAATGAGAAGCATACAACAATTAAAACAATTAGAAGCGATCATGGAGGAGAATTTGAAAACATGAGGTTTAAGGATTTTTGTCTAGAAAAAGGGTATAAATATAAATTCTCCACTCCTAGGACACCACAACAAAATGGTGTGGTAGAGAGGAAGAATAGAGTTTTATAAGAAGCTGCAAGGAGCATGCTAAACGAGCATGCTCTTTCTAGCTATTTGTGAGTTGAGGGTATAAATATTGCATGCTATATACAAAACAAAGTTTTGATACATAGATTCTTAGGAAAAACACCTCATGAATTATGATTTGAAAAACCACCAACAATCAAACAACTTAGGGTATTTAGTTGCAAGGTGTTCATTTTAAACACTAAGGATCATCTAGAGAAATTCACTGCTAAAGTAAATGAAGGTATTCTTATAGGATATTCCCTCACAAGTAAGACTTATCAAGTTTATAACAAAAGAACAAATTTGGTAGAGGAATCGTCAAATGTAATTTTTGAAGAAAATAAAGCGCAAATCGATTCTAAGGAAGGGAGCGATGATGTCGTGTTCGAACTCAAGGGACTGAGTTTGAATGAGAATATCAATATAGGGGGAGTTCGATTTGACTCCGATAATGAAAGACCTAGGTTAGAAGGGTCATCACTTGAGCTAGTGCCAAATAGTGAGGTACAAGAAATATCTCAAGTACCAAGATCTACTAAGATTGTCTCTAGTCATCTCCTAGACCAAGTTGTTGGAGACATCCATCATGGAGTGAGGACTAAATCATTCTTTAAGAATGAAGTGAATCAAGTAGCATTAATCTCCAAAATTGAGTCAAAAGTAATTGATGAAGCTTTGCTAGATCCGAACTGGATCACAACAATGCAAGATGAATTGGGACAATTTGAGAGAAGTCAAATTTGGGATTTAGTCCCAAGACCTGATTAAGTTACCATAATTGGCACAAAATGGATATTTAAAAATAAAATATATGATAAGAGAGAAATTGTTAGAAATAAGCCTAGATCGGTTGCCAAAGGTTACAATCAAATTGAGGGATTGAATTATGATGAAACTTATGTACCCGTAGCTCGATTAGAATCCATAAGACTCATGCTAGCATTTGCAGCATATAAAGACTTCAAATCATACCAAATGGATGAAGTCTGCATTTTTAAATGGTCTTATAAAGGAGAAAGTTCATGTTGAATAATCGTCGAGGTTTGAAAATTTTGAATTTCCAAATCATGTGTATAAGCTTAAGAAGGCTCTTTACGGGCTGAAACATAAGCTTAAGAAGACTCTTTACGGGCTGAAACAAACACCTCGTGTTTTCCTAGTTGAAAGAGATTTTAGAAGAGGTCAGATTGAACCCACACTATTTCTGAAAAGAAATTGTGAAAGTATATTTGTAGCTCAGATTTATATTGATGACATAATTTGTGGCTTAAACAATAGGGATTACCTCAATGAATTCATAGAACACATTGAGAGTGAGTTTGAGATGAGTCTAGTAAAAGAATTGATATTTTTCCTTGGATTGCAAATCAAAGAAGGAATTCATATCTATCAATCAAAATATATCATGGAATTGTTAAAAAGATTTAACATGAAAAATGTGAAAGAGGTTTTCACTCCAATGACACAAAAGACTCACTTAGACAGTGATGTAGATGACAAATCAATTGAGTTGAAACTTTATAGGTGTCATAGATAATCTTTTTTTACCTTACAACAAGTAGATTTGATATAGTATTTGCTGTGGGTATGTGTGCACGATATCAATCGTGTGCAAAAAAGTCTCATTGGATTGCGATTAAAAGAATTATGAGATATCTTAAAGCAATCATAACAATTGGATTGTGGTATCCACGAACTGAATATTTTGACTTAGTAGTCTATATCGATTCCGATTATGCAGGATGCAAACTAGATAAGAAAAGCACTAGGGGGAATGTCAATTTCTAGGTTCAACATCAATTAATTGGTCGAGTCAAAAGCAACATTGTGTTGCTCTCTCCGCGACTGAGGTTGAGTATATAGTGATGGGAGAGAGTGTATCGCAGTTGTTATAAATGACTCATACCCTGAAAAATTATGGGTTTTTGTATGAAAATGTGTAATTTCTTTGTGATAACATTAGCACGATAAATTTGACTAAAAAATCAGTCCATCATTCCAAAACGAAACACATTGAAGTAAGATATCACTTCATTAGGGATCATGTAGAAAGAGGAGACATTATACTCAATTATGTTGAGTCAAAGGCTAATCTTGTTGATATTTCCACAAAATGAAAGAGAATTGGGAATGTGTGTTGCTGAGTAAAAATAAAAGAAAAATAAAATAAAATAACTCTTCATGATCTTAAGGACTAATCCATAAATACAAGAGAAATGAAAAAAAATATTTCGGGATACCTTGGGAGAACATCTCGCACAAACTTTAGAAATAACCATATTTGTGTATTGCTAGATAGGGATGAGCTATTAGGAGCAACCAATTTACTCAAAATGCTTGTAACGATGCATCAACTTGAGTAATGAGGTTGGAAACAAAATGAATCATTAAGTTGACCAATTATGGGGAAAACTGATGCATAATTTATGTGTATTTGGTTCTAAGATCATGATTGGAAATTCCAACCAAGTTAAATTGGTTGGACATCCTAATCAACAACAAAATCAAGTAAAACTTCAAAAATATGTTAGAAATTATCTATCAGGTGTATTGATACTTGTAAAATGATTTAGAGAATTAAGTGCAACAAATTTAGTACTTAAAATACCCAGGAAAATGAAATATCATATTAACAGTCGAGACACTTCAGTAATCACCTCGACTGATAGCAGCAATAGGCGAACAGAATTGAGGAGCCTCGATTGACGCCTCGACTGGTAGCTGTTGCAGGCAAACAGAATTGAGGTGTACTCGATTGACGCCTCGACTGACACCTATCGCTAGTAACCGCCAGCGAACAGAAGCAAGTTATCCTTGACCAGCGTCTCAACTGGGTGTTCTGATGAAGGCACAAAATCGAGTTTATCTCGACCAGCACCTCGACTGAACAATCAGTCAAGGCCCTCTATTTATCGCCTCGACTATTAGATGCGGGGCTATATAAGAAAACCCCTTTTCTGCTTTGCCTGATCCCGACTTTTCCTTCGTTCTTCCTTCGTCTTCGCTGTCATCGATCGAGTCTCCAACCTACATACGACGATGCTTAACCCTAGACAACCTCTCTTTGACCCGACCTAACCTAGGGTAAGTCTCCTTGTCTTCCTACCATTACTAAGTTAAAAGTCATAACCCTAATCTTCCATCTCTCCACCATTAGGGTTTGTTAAACCTTCCATCCTCGCCTGTGAAATCCATCTCCAATCCTTTCGAATAATATCAATGACACCCAAGTATAATCCCTTTCCTTTTTCTTCCATTTTCACATTTCTTAGTTAGGTTTTAATCACTAATCATCTTCTATCTGTGTCATTCATCATCCCACATCATATTGCATTCATCTTACACTTTTGGGCATAAATTTGCATCTCTAGGTAAAAAAGGAAAGAAACAGAGGGTAGTAGGAAGGAAACCTCTAAGGAGAAACTTTCTACTGACTCCCGATTTCCTTCAGAATTTCATCAACATACATTTATGAATCATAAATTTCAATTGATGCCCACTCGATCCCTAGATAGAGAGGTTTTCTCCATGCACGCTCCAAATGTAATAGGAATGACCGATTTTTATAGGCTTAGTAAACTAGTCTATTGTGAACATGATATAAATATAGACATAGTTTCTGAGTTTTATAATAATCTACAACCCACTGAAGATAGATTTATCTATAAAAGTAGGGTAGCCAAGAGAGATATTTCTTTCACTTTTGACATTCTTAGGACATTCTTAGACTGTAAAGAGTCACATTCAACTCTTGAATACTATCCGGGCATTCAAGAACCTCTCGAAGGTTATTTCATTAATGTCATTCATGAATACTTTTTTAAAAGACCACGTCAATCTAGTCTTAATCTATTTCCTGTCATGGCATTAGCTGCCCCTGACAATGTCCTATACAAGATCATCGTAGATTGCATTATACCCATTGTCACACGGGGACAAACTAAGGTAAGACTCCATCATCTACTCACCCTCCATCTTCTGAAAAATCATCTAGATTTCAATGTCGCATTAAATATTTTCCTATGCATTGTCCACTTCACTGTCCTAGTCCAAAAGAAAATCTATATGTCATTTGGACATATCATTACATTTTGGTTAGAGTTCATAGGCATTAATACAAGCAGGGGTAAAGTCAAGCAAATGTTCGACTTTGATATAATAAAGTGGTGTAACTTTTCCACATGTTCCAAGTCCATAGAAGTGTTGAATGGGCGGATGGACACCAAGCCGGTGAGCGATGGGGCATGGGCGCAGAAGAAGAAGAACCTGTAGCTTTAGGTGACGAACCATATTCTTCCGTATCTGAGCAGCTAGATAGCATACGCCGAGATTATGTCGAGTTCATGGAGACTGTCGATACTCGAATTGAGGAGCTCCAGATGACTATCGACATCAGATTTGAGGGGCTTCAGACGATTATGGATATGAGTCTATCGAAAGTACCTACCAGATAGACACATATTTTGGACCAACAAACGAAAATTCTCAATCTCCTACGCTCCTTGACGACTGACATGTAGAAAAATCTATTGTGTATTTGAATTTTAAAATTCTAAAAGCATGTAGTAAGTTTAGGAATTCTGTGAAATAGACAACTTAAATAGATTGTAGAAAAATCTAGTGTGTATTTGTGTAAGGATGTCGTGAATGCTGATTGTTTACCGCCTTCTCTAGATTATGAATATAAGTTTGGAATGTTTCCGTTTTATATGTGTATTTGTATGTTGATAGCAGATTTTTCACAACTATTTAAGGGGAAACTCTGTCAATTTTTTTCTCTACTTGGTGACGTCTTCCATGCTTTTTCATATGTACTATTCTAAAATCGAGATCCAAATCTATATTTGGGATCCAAATACATTGTTGGTGCACAGGTTAAAGAAGTGTAAGGATTAAGGAGGAGGACCCTATTAATTGCTTCACCTAATTCTATATACAAGAATGTATCTTGGTAATTTTGTCCTCAAACATAAAATTATTTTTAGGGGTTTCAGATCAATGTATTCTTCTCCCAATAATCTTTTTATGTGTTTGCCAAAGGGGGAGAGCTAAGTGAGGTTTAAATTTTGAAGATAAAGTAATAAATCTTTGAATATGGCTTAAGACGCTCTGTTTTGATCCTTAAATCACTTAGTTGTGAAATGATGCTGATCTTGCTTGAATATGACTTAACATGTAGATCTTATGGAAAATATGAATTCGATGAAGTTCTACAAACCCTGAAATTGTTTGTGCATTATCTTCTAATGCAATTTCTGAACAAATTCAGAGAATATTATATTGTGCTACAATTGCATCACCTAAACTTAAACTGTGTTGTCAAATATCAAAAAGGAGGAAATTGTTAGTGCAATCAGGCTCAAATAATATTTTGGTGTTTGATAAGGGTTTACGTTAAGTTGATAATTATGTGTTATCTCACGTGGTTGGTTGAGATGTATTTTCAAAAAATTCCTTGTAGGTCGAAGACCGGATGCAAGGAAATGAAGTCCTGAACGAGGAGTCTCGACAAATGAAGTCTCGGACGAAGAGTCTTGGCAAATGAAGTCCCGAACGACGAGTCTTGAGGAATGAAGTCTCGGACGAGGAGTCTTAGCGAACGAAGTCCCGAAAGAAATTCTTGGTACGGAAGACCTATGAACAGGGGTTCACAGGCATCAGATAAGAGGTACAGGATAGACCTCTTCGTAGGCGTAGTTTCAACTTTAGATGGGTTGAAATGGACAAGGTTCAAGGCAGTGGTCGAGGCGACACCTCGACTGATTTCCTTATCAGTCGAGGCGGCGTCTCGATTGCTACCTTGTACTCTGTACTCTGGAAGAGTCGTTGAGCTCAGAGCTCAGCACTCGTCAAAGGTGTTCCTAATCGAGGTGACATCTCGACTGGATGTGGTTAGTGGAGTTCAGGATGTAGCTTGACTGACCTTGCAGTTGCTCAGGAAGCAATGTCAGTCGAGGCGACACCTCGACTATTGCTTTGTTCAATTGAACAGAGGCAAGGCGAAGTCGACTGTCACCTTGACTGGGGTGACGTGACTTGAGCAGAAATCCATCGCAGTCGAGGCGGCGCCTCGACTGTTGCTTTGTTCAATTGAACAGAAGCAAGACGAAGTCGACTGTCACCTCGACTGAGATGGCATAATTTGAGTATAAACCTATCGCAGTCGAGGCGGCACCTCGATTGATATTTTGTTTAGTTAAACAGAAGCAAGGTGAGCTCGACTATGAGCCTGAATGACATTATCAGTCGAGGCGATGAACCATCCCCTCGAATGATAAGTCAAAATTGAGAGGAAAAACTTACCGTTAGAAACGTAAATTAAACGACAGTCGAGGCGACTCGACTGTGCAGGCGAAAAAGCCCTAAGCATGTTCGTTATAAGGGTTTTCTCCAGCTCGCTTCGTCACTTACCTACACTACTGTTCACGAAATTCTCTGAAGCAATTCTCCTGTGTTTTGCCTTCATCCTCAAAGGCAATCAAGGAAGTGAAGAGAAGAAGCCCTAGCTATTAACTGCACATTGTAATCTTGCTCTTCTCAAATAGTTTCTGCTGTAAGTTCTATTGTAACTCTTGTAAGTTTGTATTAATAGGTTTCGCCACCGTTGGAGCTTTTCCGAGAAAGATAAAGAGTAGAGGTAGGCCTTGGACGTAACAGTTCGTGGGGGAACTGTGAACCAAGTTAAAAAAATTGAGTGTGTTATTTTCTTTTCTTTTGTTTCCGCTTATCTTCGAACGAGCTCTTTTCTCTGTGAAACTTCGAGTGACGATGATCGATGCTATTCATCTCCCCTTCTAGCGATGCCAACAATCCTTCAAGTTGAAAATAGTAGCTAAGAGTATACTCGATGAGTCAAAGAGGTATGCACACAAAGGAATCTTAGTGGTCAATGAGAAAATACAAGAAAAGTGAAGGAAAAATAAACAACCTATAAGGAATTATATATTTGTAAGAACGAGAAAAACTTAAAAAATTTACAATATCCAAGAAAAAGACTAAGAAAACAGTGAATGGAGCTAAGAATGAATTTTTAAACGGTTATATCGAAAATTAAATACCAAAGAAGGAGAAAGAGACATTTATGGAATAACTAAAGTGAGAGAGAGGAAAATAAAATATCTTATTCAAACAAGATATTTAAAGATGAATAGAGTAGGGTACTAGTAAATGATGGAGAAATAAAAAAGCGATAGAAGAAGTATTTTCATTAACTTTTTAGTGAAGATTTAGGTGACAAACCAAATGAGTATAAAAATTTAAATTTTTATCATAGAATTGAAATTTTAAAAGTAGAACAAGCTTTAAATGGGATACAAAATGTAAAAATCGTTGGACTAGATGATATTCCGATAGAAGTATAAAAGTACCTAGGGAAATAAGATATTGAATGACTTACAAAATTATTTAATATGATATTGAAAAAAAAATATCTGATTAATGGAGAATAAATACTCTAATTTCTTTATATAAGAATAAAGGGGCATACAAATTTGTGTAACCTATAGGGGAATTAAATTAACGAGTCATGTCATGAAACTTTAGAAAAGAGTAATAGTAAAAAGATTAAAGAAAGAGATCACGATTTTCAAAAATCAATTTAAATTCATGTCTGGAAGGTCGACAATAGAAGTTATACATCTTCTTAGGCAACTAATTGAAAAGTATTGAGAGCAAAAGCAAAATCTACATACGACATTCATTGACTTAGGAAAAACTTATGATAAAATCCTAAAAGAAATTATATGGAGAACTCTAGAGAAGAGAGATGTTAGCGTAACATATATTAAACTAATTAAGGATATATATGAGAAAATAATAACTAGAGTGAAACTTCAGACGGATTAATTGAATCATTTTCAAGAAAGATAGATTTACATTAAAAATCAACTCTAACTCCTTATCTTTTTATACTAATCATAGACGAACGCACTGGACACCTTCAAGACACAGTATCATAATACATATTATTTGCAAATGATATTATTTTGATAGATGAGATACGTAAAGAAGTAATGTTAAACTAAAATTTTGGTGGAAAACATTAGAAATGAAAGGTTTTAGACTTAGTAGAATAAAGACAGAATATATAAAATTTAAATTTAGCAATATTAAACGTAATAAGATAAGTATTAAGATAGGAGATGACGAGTCATTTGGAAATGAAAGTTTTAAATATTTAGAATTATTTTTATAAAGTGATGGAGGGATTGAGAAAAATGTCTTATACAAAATACAAATCGAATAATTGAAATAGAAGAGAACGTCAGATGTTTTATATGATCGTAAAATATCACTAAAACTTAAAGGAAAGCTTATTATGTTATATGACGCTGAATGTTAAATTATGACTTAAACACATGAACAAAAGATGAGAGTTGCAGTGATGAAGATGTTAAGGTGGATGTATGGATATACGAGGATAGACAAAATAAGAAATGAAAATATTAGAGAGAAAGTTAGAGTTGTATCTAGTGAGAGAAAACTCCGAGAGACACGTTTAAGGGAATACAAACATATACTTAGATGACCAATAAATACTTTAGTTAGATAGTGTGAAACAATGACAAATACACATCAAACGAGGAAGAAAAAGACCAAAAAAGACTTGGTTAACAATAATAAAATAAGATACAATTTATTTAAATATAGATGATGATATAATAAATAAGGATAGAATCCAATGACATAGAAAAATTCATATAGCCGACCACACCTAATGAGATAAAATTTGATTATTGTTGGTTGTTGTAGTATTGACCCCAGCGAGTCTGAGTAAACTACCATAGCAGGAATTGGAAGATTTGTAATGAAAATGAAGTTGTATAATAATATGGTTTACCCTGGCTGAATCAAAAACCGTTATCTAATTCCTGTATACATGTTTTGAGTGTGCATACTTGTGTACTGATCGATGTTTGTCACAAAACTCTGTCCAAGGAAAGAAAAAAGGATTTGAAGAGGAATGTACCTCACTAGTGACAAGCAGCATTACACCCTATGAATTATGAAGGACCCTGTACAATTCCTCTCCCATCGACTGTAATGTTATGGGTTTTCTTACCATTCCATTCATCCCCGACTGCAAACACTTATCCCATATATCACCCTCTGCACTTGCAGATAAAGCCACAATCAAAGGCCAAGACCTGCTCCTGAACTTCCTAATTTTTGTTGCAACTTCAAACCCATCCATTTGGGGCATGTTAAGGTCTACCACTATGAGTTGATAGGGTGTGATTGGGGTGCCAAATGAGCCCAGGCATTGGATTCCAGAGCCCACAGATGAGACACGGCAACCCAGTTTCTCAAGGAGTTTACGAGTCACGGCTCTGTTGGCATTGTCACTCTCAGCTAGCAGAACTCTGAGTCCTTTGAAATTTGGGGCGGAAGATGCAGAATGCAACTCAAAAGATCCTGTGCCCTCTGGCACTTGTGCCAAATGCTGCAATTGGAATTGGAGAACAAGTGTTATGCTTTCCGTGAGGCCTTTGGAGTCCTTGAATTCCAAGATATCTCCTTGCATCATCTGCACATGTAAACAGATTGTTCAATGAGCTGTGCAGGAACTAGCTGTTTATCTTCTAATCTACTGCATGGAGATTAAGGCTAAAATAAGCAGTTATGCAGGAGAATATTTTTGAAGATGTGTATAAAAAGAAAAAATTAAATAACAACCAGGCGTCAATTAGCATACAATAACTATATCAATAGCATAGAATGAAATCACTTATTTTGTTAAACCAATTTTGGAACAAAATAAAAAAAATGTAAAAACTACCTGAACAAGTTTCTTGAACATTCTAAAGCTAAGGTCCACCTCCAAACCTCCAGAATCAGTCATCTTAGAGTGCTGAAGCGATGATGAACTAGAGCTTTTAATATCCAATTTTCTCACTCCAATTTCAAACTTCACATAAGCATACCCATCAGAAAAGTTCAATTTCCATGCAGGCCATTCCTGTTCCTCTTTGTATATGAGTCCATCATACCCAAGAACCCGAAACATTAGAAAACCTCCTTTATCATATCCATTCAAAACAGTACCGACCATATACTGTATCACATGAAAAATTCGGTTCTCATCACCAACAACTTGATTGGGCACTTCATTTTCCACTTGAAACCCAAAGCAAAACCCTTTCGAATCACAAAGACATCTTGCAGCAGTAACAGCTTCCTTGATCATAGAATGCAAGCGGAAAGGTCTCATTACCAAAGATAATCGTTCACTGTTTATTCTAGAAATTTCCATCATATCATTGACCAATGTTGAAACTACACTGCCACTTTTTGTGATAGCATCAACAATAAGTCTTTGCTCAGGACTTAACAGTTCTTGTTGCAACATGAACAAACCCAAGATGGAATTTATAGGTCTTCTCATTCCCTGGCTCATGGCAACTTGGAATTGATTCCTTGCTTCACTTGCCCTTAAAGTGTTCTGTCTTGCCTGAACCAGATCCCGATTCTGTAGTGCTAGCTTCTCTCTCATCATCTGTGACTCCTCTAAAACATCAGCATGAGAAAGTGCAACAGCGACTTGATCTGCAACCACCTCAACTATCTCTTGTTCCTCATCGCTCCATTTCCTTGAAGCATCCCTAGGGACCACAAGAGCAAGTATTGCATATCTTGCTTCAACAACTTCAGGTGTTCCACCTTTGAAATTGGAGGCATTTAGGATCGGCATGCGGATGGCTGCTACATTTCCAGGATGAACCATGTCTTCACTACTTGCAGAACCCAGTAAAGAGTCTGTGCTTAGAATTTTCATGCCCTTAGTCCCTAAAATTTCTATTATATCTGGGTCATCAATTGGAACAGAACATTTGTACAGATTAGAGGTGTTCTGTGACCTTAGTTCATGAGTTAGGTACATCTCCTTTTTATTTTCATTCGGCATCCATACTGCACAATTCTGTAGGCATAATGTCTTTGACAGCTCAACCATAGTCGTATATAAGACGGTATGCCGGTCCAGTGACTTGCGAATCTCTTGAGTAAGCATTCTTACATGCCAACTAGCCTCTTCCTGTTTCTTCATTAGGACAACTTCCCTGTCTAGTTCCCGTGCTTTTGTTCTCAGGAAATTTTCCCTCACCTTGACTCTCAAGAGCTGAGGTATCAAGGTTAAGAGGGTTATCGCTGTGGCAAATGATACAAGTGCAGTAAAGAATTTGGAAACTGTCAAGCTCAGCATCAAAAGGAACGAATGGGGCTCATATGTGAACACATTTAACAAATGTGTCAATCCACATAGAACTATAAAGGCACCAAACTGTATGACAATCCATTTGAAGGGGAAGAGATTCGAACATGTGGCAAAGTACAAGAGTTCGAGTGGAATGGAGAAGTAAGCAGAAGCAATCAAAAAATCACTCACTTTTTGGCACTGGAAAATGTTCTCAACATTCCAAAAGCTGTCCCCGTCGCAGCTACATCGTGGGTATCGTACCTCACTGGCAGATGCAAACAATAGCATGGAAAAGATCAGCACTCCATGGTACAATGCTCTTACCATTTGAGCTACAACACTGGGTTAATTTCATACGGCTAGAGACCCCCAAGCTTGTAGGTTGCACAATAATAACACTACTACAAACCTATAATCCAAGTCTTCCAAGAGTCTTTTTAGATCCCTACAATCAAACGCAAACAAAATTCTAAACAATAGCGGAATAATCGAGACAAACAGACCTAGCCCCATGTTGATTTAACATATAAGAACTTGGAGAAAATTTTGGACTTTAGGCAATCTTGTCTAAAAGTCTTGATATTTAACTTCAAAAATCTTAGATATCTGTGGTTAGAGAACACATATAAGATCCCTGTAGTGAAATTTAGATCAAATGAATAGAAAGCCGCCAATTGTAAGCTAAAACCAAGAAAAAGAGAAGAAAATGCACAACAACTCCAACTTTTTTTTATCGTTTCCACTGCGCACTTAGTAACACCGTGTTGCGATGATCGATCAAGAGTTCAGAAAGGTTAAAACGGATTGCGAAATTTCACCTTTTTTTTCCCCACGAACAGGACAAAAGTAAATACTAAAAAAAACCAACAACAAATTTGTTGCCAAAAAGAAAAAAAGAAATCAAAACACAACTACGAGAGAAATTCTATGCCTTCGTACAGAAAAGAGAAGGGAAGAAGGTAAAATATCGGATGCTAAAAGGCAAGGCACCAATAAAATCTGCGAAAAACTTAATTCTTTTTACAGATCTGCTGCCAAAGAAACCTCACCTTTTCCATTTCGTTCTTCACAATTCCTCCTGCAGCGGTAAAGATCCAGCAGTTCGGAGCCAAAATAATGTCGCCGGCCAACCGAAAACCCCACTAGCAGCAAGCGACAGCGAGGCCCTCCACCTTTAAGAGTAAGACTACCATCTCCAGTCCAGCCCCCCTTGCAAGATCAATTTCGTAAGGCTGCTTCACACCATCACCATTCACGGCCAGGAGTCGAAGCCCCCCGAGAGGGGAAAGGGCAGGCCAGCCAGGCCGTCAATCTCCCGGCACGTCACTTGCTCCCGCATTCCGATGACTAAAGGCGTTGGGAATGAGGAAGAACGGGGACGTCCGAGAGAAAAAGGATTGCACTTTGCTATTCTCACCCAACAACTCTTTCCTTTCCACTCCCTCACAACCCCTGCAGGGGAGCGCAGTTTGCCGAGTTTCGACGATACCGATTCGCCTGCCCTTCCATCCAACGAACGATATTTGAAAATCCTCATCCGAACCGCTGCCGCTGCGGATGACACGGCTAGTACTTAAAATGCCGCTAACCTTTCAAACCCCTTAATGACTCATTAAATCCTTTATGCCGCTAACCTTTCAACCCCCTTAATGACTCATTAAATCCAAAGGCAAAATTTACGGTAATCGAGATTTGCAAAAATTAGAGAAATTGAAATACAATTAGCAAAAGACGGGGTGGTAATAGCAATAAGTACGGACGTGCAGGCACCAAACTCTCAATTGCAGCGCGTTTAGAAGTTAATTGATCTTTTTTTTCCCCTATAATCTTAAAAAATATAAAAAGAAGACGATTTAGGATTTTTTTTTAAAGTGGGAGTTAAGTGAACCTGGACGCCCTCGGGCCTTCCCACTGTCCCCACCACTGCGATCTTTTCAACGGACGAAACCTCCAGTCGAGAGGACTCTTGTTTATTTATTTATTATTTCTTCGTTGAGGTCGCAATGAATGACCCGCCATGTTGGAATTTGCAGGGGGCTCATTTTTTTCTGTTTTCTGCCAAGCCGGGAAAAGACTGATAAAATTGACCGGGATTTAATTTGGAATTGAATCTTAATCTCTAAAAATAAACGTCACCTCAACAAACGTAAAAAATAAAGTTATATACCTCAAAATCTCGTTACTAGGCATTTGATTTAAGGATTTGGATGAAATGATTTTTAATTATAATATTTGATTAATAAATTTGGAAATTAAGAGAATAAGATGATTCATAATTATTTAAGAATTAATAAAATTTAAAAGGGATGATAGATTTAGGATTTATTTTCATCGGTCATCGTTGCCTTTGCCATCGTCTTTGCCATCATCGTCGCCCATCGTCAACCTACGACGTCACCCGCCAACATTACTCGTCGACATTGCTCGTCAACGCCTGTCGATGTCCCCCGTCGCCCGTCGATGTCGTTGGTTGTCCACCATCGCTGTCCATCGGTGTCGCTTGTCATCGTCGGCCACTGACCATTGGCCCCCACAGTCGGCCGTTTGACACCGGCCATCGCTCGTCGTCTGTAGCTCGTCGCTCGCCGTCTGTCATCGTCGTCATCGTCGCCGCCGACGATCATATCTAATGGCAACTTATAAACCAAATAACAGTATTGAAATGACTAAACTCATTCTCATTCTAGTCTATTATCAAACTCATTTACATTCCTATTCCCGCACTCAAACCAAATGCCACTTAAGATTTTATTAGATTTCAGAATTAACAATATTTTTTTTCAAAATTATCCTTCAATTTTTATAATTTAAACAAAACTATCGCTTAATTTTATCAAATTTCAATTTCACCTTAATATGATAAAACCCTAGCTGTTGTCGTCGGTGCCTCCACCGCCCATTGGTTGATCGTCATCGGTCGTCGTCGTCATCGCCGTCGCCACCCATCGGTCGATCGTTGTCGGTCGTCACCGCCCATCTGTCGACCTGTCATCATCGATCGTTGGTCACCTTTATCATCATCGATCTCTAATTTTCGTTGTCGATCGTCGCCGGTCATCAACCGTGCACCGCTGTTGATATTCGATTGTCACTGCCATCATCGGTTGTCGACAACTACTGTAGTTTCCGGTGGCCATCCGCAGCTATCTCATCGGGCGACAGCGATGACCGCACCGATCGACACGACCATAAGGAAACATATTTCAGAATAAATGGAATCTTATAATTGATCAAAGATAATATAGTAAAATATTAAACTAGATTATATTTTAAAATTTCTAAATAAATAAATTTTTATTTTATTATTTAGAATTGAACCAAATAACATAAGTTATGTTTTATCCTTTATCCTTTTAGTTATTTAATTACTTAATAATCAAGATTATTAAGATTAGGTATGATAATCTTGAATGTACCGTGTTTTATCCAATAACATATTCAAAATTCTCAAGTTTTCAAAAGATGCATTGTAATTTATTTTTTCTCAAATGGTGTTTTTAATTTTAAAAATATCTCTCTCACGACAGTAATATTTCATTTTATTTTTGATAATTTATCAAAGGATCATTAAGTTGATTTTTTTTCCTTTGCATGTAATAATATTTTTTCTCTCTTTTCTCTTAAATAAAATTAAATATTTCTCACTCTTTTAATTGATATGGTGCTAAGTTTTATTTTTAAAAACTAATATCACACTTTAATTACGATAATACTACGGTGGTATTGGTTTCTAAAAATCAATACTACGGTGATACTGATTTTTAAAAATCAACATCACGATAGTATTGATATGTTAAACTGTGGTGTTGATTTTTAAAAAATAATACATAATGACATATTTAGACTCTAGAGCATTGTATAAATATATAGGAATTAGAATGGATCAAATCAGAGTTCTCTAGGTCTATCAATAGATTTTAATCGAAACTCATTGATGGACTTAAAAACTTGGATTTAAGAAAAGTTAATATATAATGGAAGACGGTAGTATAGTGAAGGTATTTATAGTGTTCATGTTTAGTTTTGACGTGTCTATGATAAATTATGCATATATGTCAATTGACTTAAAGTCGTAAACTTTGAAAACCTTCTTATCATTGTTGTTAAAGACTTCAAATTAATATTTTTGATCGAGCACATATAGACTCTAGGACATTTCAGGAACATGTAGCACTAGGAATGAGTTCAATTAGAGTTCTCTAAGTTCATCAATGAATTTTGATCGAAATCTCTCGATAGATCTAAAAAGATTTTAAATGCTATTTTTTAGGTTTGAAACTGTGTCATTACGAGTTTCACCTAGTAACAAATGTAGATCTCTGAATGAGTTTCGATTAAAAAAATTGTATCTCATTCTAATATCCGAGTCAAAAGTTATAACTTCCAAAAGCAAACAATTGACACAAGCATATTCGTAGTGTTGATTCTTTAAAAATCAACACCACAATGGTGTTGATTTTTAGAAACCAACATTGTCATAGTACTGGTGCAATTAAACCAACACCACCATAGTATTGATCTCTAAAAATTAACACAATTGTGTCATTGATTTCTAAAAATCAGAACCACAATAATATTGGTGTATTTTAATTGTTTATTTTCGGAGGCGATAACTTTTGATTTGGGTATCAAAATGAGATACAATTTTTTTTTAAAATTTTTTTGAAGCTTATTAGAGATCTACATTGGTTACTAGGCGAAGCTCATAACAATCTAGTTTCATGTCTAAAAAATAATATTTAAAATCTTTCCGGATCCATCAAGGGGTTTCGATTAAAATCCATTGATGGACCTAGAGAGCTCTGATCGGATTCATTTCAAGTACTATAGATTTCTGAAGTGCTCTAGAGTCTATATGCGCTCACAAATATAAGCTCGAAGTCATTAACAATAGTGATTAGAAGGTTTTTAAAGTTTATTACTTTAAAACAATTGACACATACAAAAAAACTTGTCGTAGGAATACAAAAACTTGATATGAACACTATAAATACCTTTATTGCACTACCCTCTTTCAGTACAATCAAATTTTTAAAAATCCAAATCCCTTAGTGTTAGTGCCTATAACATTTATATATCTCTACAACGACATATATTGTCCACTTTGGGCTTAAGCCCTCGTAATTTTATTTTTTTTAGGCTTTACTCAAAAGGCCTTATGCCAATGGAGATATATTTTTATCTTATAAGCACATGATTTTTTTCATGTCTTGCCAATGTGGGACTTAGATTGTATTCCCCATACTCCCAACAATCCCCTCACTCAAACGAAGGGTCACATTGAGCCTCCCCCCTCCCCCCGTCGCAGGCCTATCCGTCCTCGAAGGACTTCCTCTGCGTGATGTCTGATCCTTAACCTACCAGAACTTCCTACCAATTGTCTGATTTTCCTAATCCAGCTGAACTTTCTGCTAATTGTCCAACCCTTCTGATCCAACTGGACTTCCTGCCAATTGTTTGGTCCTCCCAACCCAACTGGACTTCTTGTCAGTTGTTCAGTCCTCTCGACCCAACTGGACTTCCTGCCTAGTGTCTAGTCTCTTGATCCAGATATGGGAGATCACTTCCTTCGTTCGAGATGCATGACTTGACATGGATCATGACTCTGATACCAGTTGTTAGTGCCTATAAGATTCATATATCTTCACAATGACATGATAAATTGGACATAAGCCCTCATGGTTTTATTTTTTTGGATTTTATCCAAAAGGCCTCATGCCAATGGAGATATCTTTTTGTCTTATAAGCACATGATCTTTTCCATGTCTTGCCAATGTGAAACTTTGATTGTATTCCTCACACTCCCAATACTTAGATTCATCAATGGATTTTGGTCAAAATCCATGGATGAACTAGAGAACTCCGATTGAACCAATTCTAATTTTTATGGATTTTTACAGTGCTCCGAAGTCTAAATATGCTATTCTTTACTATTTTTAAAAAATCAACATCATAACTTAACACACTAGTACTACTGTGGTGTTGATTTTTAGAAATCAACATCGCTGTAGTATTATTTTTTAGAAATTAGTGGCATAGTGGTGTTATTTTTAAAAACCAATACCACCGTGGTGCTCATTTTTAGAAACCAACACCACCATAATATTGATGTAATTAAACTATGGTGTTGATTTTTAAAAATTAACATTGCAGTAGTCTTCTTTTTTTTTTTTTTTTTAATTTTTTAGCTAGAACCAAGTATCCAAGCCATTGACTCGATTGATCCTTAGGGCGACATGTTATATTTGAGAGGTGTCCTAAGCTAATCATCTTATGATTTGTACTATTGATTCACTATTTGATTATACATTTATTTCATTATATATTTGATTAAATCTTAAAATCATTTACTGAATGTCCACAATATGATTCTTAGCATGAGAGTGTTGGTGCAATCGGCCGAGGTCACGATTGGCCGGATTCGAGTTTGACTCAAGTAGTATTTTGATATTTGATAATGGGTTGACCATTGTTTGACAATGGATTGATTATATGGTTGATATAGAGTTAATCATATGATGGAGAAGTCCAACTGAGACATTTGGCATTGAAAAGTCCAAGTCTTGTGTACTTGCCATAAAAAATCCAAGTCTTGTGTACTTGGTATGGAAAGTCTAAGCATGAATCTTGGAAATTGGAAAGTTCAACATGAAGTTGACAAGGAAAGTCCAAGCATGGGTCTTGGCAATTGGAAAGTCCAATATAGAGTTGGCAAGGAAAGTCCAAGGGTGAGATATTGGCGGTGTAAAGTCCAAGCATGGGTCTTGGTAGCATAAGTCTAATGTTTGACAGCGTAAAGTCCAAGCGTGGGTCTTTGCGGCGTAAGTCTAAATGGATCTTGGCATTTGGAAAGTCCAAGGATATGATATTGGCGTAAAGTCCAAGCTGTAGTTTTGACGGCATAAGTTCAATATTTGGCGGCATAAAATTCAAGCGTTTGTCTTGGTGGCATAAATCTAAATATACCTTTGCAAAGTATACCCAATTAGCATGACAATAGCCGATAGAAGCACCTGAAGGCTAGCGTGTCACGCCCCGAGGGAGTCCCCACCAGACAAAAAATCCGGCAGCATCTCCCCTGTACGGGTGACAATATCAATTTTTATACAAGGCCTACACGGCCACTATACATCGGTCAACACGACTGGAACAAAAACATCTACACACGCAGATCATAAGGCCTCAGGCCAACCATCATAGTAAATAAATGAAGTCTATAACATCTAGACTTACCCCTTCTGCCATCTGAGCAGGAACATACAACCAAACTAATTGAATAGTCCATAAGGACACCACAATTATTCCCAAACTTCCATAAGTACATAACCACAACATCAGGACCTATACATATCCTCTATACAAAATCCAAAACCAATAGACCAATAAAACCTATTCATTTCGACGAGGGGGATTGACAGCTGGACTCTCCTGACAGCATCATCCTGAAATAAATATAAAACCACGGGGTAAGTTCAAAGAACTTAGCGAATACTAGTCGATATGAATAGTAAGAAATAGCTAACAATACTAATCATGCCAAGATAGCCTCATATATATGGTAAGCAAGAAATAAATGCAAAAGGATCAGACTTCACCGAGTCTCCTACCCCGATATAGGAGCATGTGCCCTACTATAAGAGATAAAGTCATCACCATATAAGAATATGAATCTCAGATGCATGTCAATCATATGCAACATCCAAGGCATCAATACAATAATCGCGCAAACAATACAAATGCAATCCTGCAAAATGCATGCCAGTCAAATGACATGGTCACCCCACGATGCGGTCGGTAGCCTCGCTGAAGCGATGGTAGGCCAGGAGTGGGTAGGGCTATGACAGCTGCACTCTGCCATCACTGCTCTGAGTGGCCAGGAGTGGGACGAGGATCTTTGTCGAGTACACCTATCCTCCCCGCCCCAAACATAGTGGGGAGCTAAGCTCTCATCTCCGGTGTCATAGACCGGAGGAGGGATCCTCGCCCACTACCACGCTGCCGCTCGTCGCTACCCGTGGCGGACGGTAGACTGTGAGCAGCGCACACACCCTCGATGTACCACTAACCCATGAGTGGCAGTGTGTGCAGGCCATGTAACTGGCTGCGGGCTCAACAATAATGGAACCCCGTCCAGCCAGCATGCAATCATGCAAGATGGTGCATGATACTAAAGCATGTAAATTTTACTCAAAATATCTATCCGAATAATATGTACAATCGTATGTACATATCCCTAATCCAAGTACTATGATCCAAATAAAGCAGGAGATATAATCATATCCTATCCAATGCATGTATCAATAGGCACAAAAACATACTAGGCATATAAACATGAATATTATTGCATGCTATCCTAACTAACATATCAACTTGACTATATCTAAAAGATAAGTCAAAGTACACTTCGCTATAATGATCGTGAAAACAACGAAACCGTCACGATAGTGGACCTACCTCGTGGATCAAACTCGCAGCATTTAAGCACAAAATATACAATTCAACGACAAATCGAATAATTAATCGATTTCCTTTATATCTCAATTAACCCAAACGATTTCCAATTTTTCCTTGTCCACAAATAATCCATACAATTTAATTTAGCCCAAATCCCATATCCTCCAAGTAACACATTTTTGAACCATTCCTCGCTCCCTAACATACCAATCAAACGAATAACACCGTACTCACCCCAATCGCAGCTAACCAAAAACCCCAAAATCAGCCCAAATCAACCACTGACTCCGGCTCGCCGTAAGTCACCGCCACAGCAGGCCACCGCGACCAACTCCAACCCTAGCAGTACGACTCCAACAACTAGGCCCTCACGGCTATTTCAGAGGAAAAATCCACCTCTCCACCACCACTCTCCCCCAAATCAATCCACAAAATCAGAACAAAAGGAACAAAAGAAAAACTAGGTATTTCGGAGCTTCAACTTCACCGTGACTGACTCTTACCTAGTTCCGTGATCACCGACGCAGCAGGAAGCTCTGAGGTGGTGTGTCGCAAACACATCGAATAAGCTAGCGATGGGCGACTGTCGCTCTAACGGTAGGGTAGATGGCGTCGAGGGAGGGGGGGAAAACCGGTGGCTCCGTCGACGACGGTCCTGTGGCAGAGGAGGCCGGCGGTCATCGTCTAGGGCATAGGAGGTCGGCGCTCATCGTCTAGAGCGAGGAAAGGCGTCAGCGTCGGCGTCGGCATGGCCGGCGACGAACTCCTCGAGGTCAGATGGCAAAGGGAAGAGCGACTCGCCGCGGCAAAGGACCGGCAGGCGATCGCGACAAAGGAGAAGGGAAAGGTGATGGTGTGGCCGCCTTGAGGAAGAAGGCGACGGAGTTGAGGAACGACGGCGCGTGAATGGCGTCGTGAGAAAGGGGAAGGCTCGAGCGAGGGAAAATAGGAATAGAAAAACCTAGGTTTATAACTTAGGTTATTTAAACCCATTAAATAATCTAAACAGACCATTAAAAAGCCTATTTTTCTTATCCCCGTAAATACCCCGTACAAGCCCCATTTAATTCCAGAAAAATTCCGAAAAAAATTCCTAAAATCCTGAAAAATTTCTAGGATAAATTTCTTAATTCTTTGGCCATTTTATTTTGGTATTTTAAATTTTTCATATTTAATATTCTCCCCCACTAATTAAAATTTGGTCCCCAAATTTCCTACTCAGATGCATAATGAATAAGAGATAGCACAAGTACTGAAAATATATCTCACGTACCTTAAATAAACAAGTGGGGATATTGAGCTATGATCTTTTCCTCAAGCTCCCAAGTAGCCTCCTCACCGGTGTGGTAACTCCACCCGACCTTGACAAGTCGCAAAAATCTTATTCCGCAACTGTCGTTCTTTGAAATCCAAAATCCGTACCGGAACCTCTACGTAAGTAGCATCAGGTTGAATGGAACCTGATACATCTGATAGAATGTGTAGAGTCTGACATATACTTCCTCGGATGAACACTTGAAACACATCACGGATGCCGACCAAAAGCGGTGGTAGCCCTAGGCGATGGCTGCTCAGGATCCTCTCAAAAATCTCGAAAGGCTCAATGTACCTTGGAGCTAACTTACCACGGAGGTCAAATCTCTTCACCCCTTTCATGGGTGAACTCGCAGGAATACCTGATTACCAATAGAGAACTCACGAGGTCTCCGTCTCCGATCTGCATAACTCTTCTGACGATCCTGCGTCTCGGTCATCCTTTGTCTGATAGTACAGACCAACCCTGCCTCATGCTGAGCTCTATGTGTCCTAGCAACTGGTCCTCCCAGTTGCCCCCAAAATCCATAACACAGGACCCCAGCAAATCCTCTAGTATCTAAATGGTCCGCTCAGACTGTCCATCTATCTGCGGATGGAATGCAGTACTAAAACGAAGCTGCATGCCTAAGGCCTGCTGCAGACTCTGCCAAAATCGAGACGTGAACCAGGGATCTCTATCTGATGAAATGCTCAAAGGGACACCATGAAATCTGATGATCTCCGACGATATAACTCTCGTCAATCGATCCTAAGAGTCGGTCTTACGAATCGCTAAGAAGTCTGATTTAGTTAGTTGGTCAGCGACCACCCAAATCGTGTCATGGCCTTGGCGTGTCTAGGCAAACCTCCACAAAATCCATAATGAAATACTTCCACTTCCATTCCGAATCGAATTTCTGAAACATCTGTTCTTAAAATAATGCAACTCGAAACCATTATCCTCCTCGAAGTCAGAGACGGGGAATTATCTTTTCACAAGAGACATCCATCTACCGTACAAAATCCACTCCACCACACACTCTACAAGTGCGTGGAAGGCTATCGCGACCAAACTTCCTTGTTACAACCATTCGTATTCCAGCTACTCTATAGTAGCTATCAATTCGCTAGCCAAAACTCCAAGAGCATTTGCTCCTCACCTCTTCTAAATAATATAATAAGCTGCGAAGTCCATGTCATAAATATATGACAACCCATCTAAATAGTTCCTCATTTGGTAAACACGGGATACATCTCGATCAACTAAATAAATGCTCCATTCTACGAAACATTGCATCCGCATACAATACCCTTCCTTCCACCCGAGAATGATCAAACAACACGGGTGTAAAAGTCAATCATTGTCTGAGCTGTGAAACTAATTTCACAAGCTTTAGACCAAATAAATTCCATCACCAGTCAGCGGTATAGTACCACTAGAACATCCTATCCATATCTATGGTAATAATCAAATCAATACCAAAAAAAAATCATCATCTACGGTGGCCGAGTGCTCAACTCCAACTACCACCATCACAAATGATCCAATCGTGTCCAGAATACACGATTTCCCAAATCCCTGGACGACTAAGTCGTCAATAAGTCTAATAAGATAATCAAAAGCTCAAACAATTCATACCAAGTATGAAATTGTCATCGCTACACACATGTATTCTCTTTACTCTAAGCTGATGATATAAAAATCATCACAACGACAATGATAATTGTAGGACACCATGTCACTACAATATCATCACACCAATCACCAATCAATCCTAGAGTATATATAGGTATCCTATAGCTGATCTAAATAGATCATATATATCCACAATGAAGGATATTCATTTCCTTCTACAGCTACCGCATTCTATCATCGATAATCGATGCATAACCTCAAAGGTTCATCTCTCTTTTAACAAAGAGTTCCGGATCTTCTCTAGAAAAATATTGAGACAGATAAACATCCCATACAACACCTTCTATAATAAGGTAAAACAATCTTTCATCGTCTTAACCAGTGTAGGCATACATGCCTTATCCATAACCAAATCACTATTAGTAGGGACTGATACTCTCTGAGGGTTTACTCCTTGACCTTCAAATGGGTGACTAGCAGGCCAAATCCCTAGCTTCCTAATTCGACATCATTCGGCACCTCTAAAGAATCCGTACCTCTGAAATCATCATTAGATTCCTCAAGATCAATACATTATCGAACTCGTCCACGACCATGAGTAGGGGCAATTTCACTAAGTCAATACTTTTCCTAACCATTAAAGTACAGTAACCACTAAAGACAATATTTTTCCTATAGCTCAGAGATATCCTTCAGCTCGTCTGGTCCCAAAACCCGAGAACTCCCAAAAATCCAAGGAAAATAAAATCCTCGAAACACAAAACCCGCAAACCAAAACCGCAAACCAATAAATTGTCACGTCCTGGGGGCATATCCGTCAACCAAATGACAAGGGAACCCCTTAGTGACAATATTCCGAAATCCATGGACCAAATCTGGTAAAAAAACCTCGAAATAATTATAGAAATATAAGTATTTCAATAACTGCATGCATGCACGACTAAACATATATCAATCAAAGTAAAATAGTTTTATGACCCCAAATCCAATTGCGACCAAAAATCCAAAGTGCATAAATAAAATGCAATACCAATAAAGTAAACAAAGCGGCATCTCGACGATGCAGTGGGACAAGCATGACAATGAACTCTCTGAGCGACTCGAAGGTAGGTCAACATGACACGTCCTCCAATTAACCTAGAGGATAAATGAGGAGGATAAGTACAACCACTGTGGATGTATAGACAATAGTGCATAATCATAATGCACATAATGGAAGTCACAGGAACAAGCTAGAGTAACCCAACCCTCAGTACCAATATTAGTACCAACTAACCTAATCGTGTATAATAAATATACGCAACATACACAACCAACGCAACAAGCGGTGCATCCAGAATACCACGATAAAGTCTCGTGGCTCTCACACAAAAGGAAACTATCTATGAGCTACCTCGAATGTAACCCATGGCCGCGATCAATAGCACGGTCTACGCGCAACTATATGCTACCACGAATGAGACTCGTGGATAGACAGGCTGTATATAAATATCTAATTATCGACTGCAGGCATTAGCATACTATCACCAATAGGTCGCGTGAGCAGTCGATCATCCTAGGTTGTTAAACCTCGGGTTATCCAATACATCCAGTATAAAATGACCATTGACGTCGACAAAGATCATCGATCTATAATTAAACCCATTGAAGGCGGTCAGCGAGGTTTCAACACCTCTAATCTGAAATATTTATCAAATACGATAAAGATCATCAACTTATAAATAAATAAGTCGAGATGATTAAATCTAGCCTTCCAACCCTTCTAACATGATCGGTATCAAGGTCGATCAAAATCATAAGTCCACTAATAATCGCGTCGAGACGATTAATCATAGGGTTTCGTCCCAACTAACAGGAAACGCCTATCAAAGCCAATAAAGGCCACAAATCTACTATCAAGCCCTTCAAGAGGGTTAAGCCTAAGTTATATCGTCCTACCAGTTCAATCATGCATGCTCCAACATGCTACCACGAACAGATCTCGTGGGTACTTAACCTGTAAAGTAGCTATCTTGCTACAGACATCATACAAATCCGATTATCACCAACTCCGAACGAATAACGCAAGAATATATCTTGCAGTAGGTCATCTCAACCATGCATGAGAGACCACATATATACAAAGCACCTACCTACAGAGAGACTCTACTGCAGACTCTCTCTCTCAACCAAGAATGGGAGATATAGTAAGGATTAATCGAATCCTAATCATTCGACCTCCGATCACCATATCACTGAAACAGTAAATGGGTAATCACATACCAATATGCACATCCGGTTATTACGCCTAGGGTTCCAACACCTAGGGTTCCACTAATGTTGTTTCATTCCTGAGATCCGCTCCTACAGAATAACCTCATTTAAGTTATTCTACCTCTACCAGTCTTAATTATGGTATCCACCACAAAACACATAACCATATAAACATATAACAAGCTGTCTAATAAACGACAGTATAGTTCTACTAATGGGAATCAATGGCTGAAATTAATTAGGGTATAACTAAAGGGTCATGCCAGATCAAAATCAAGGCAATACTAAATACAGCATCAGATGCTTATATATACTCTAAACTACATAAGCTGTAATCATATCATCATGCCTTCTACGAATTTATCCATCTTAGTCATATTATTCAACTAGTCTAATAATCCTAATGCTAGTCAAATCCTAAGAGGTAAACATCTACCAATAATATCTTATCATTTATATCACAATGATAACAAGCTACGTATAGCAGTAATAGCAATTTATAACCAAATGCTATCTATAAACCAGCAACCTAAAAATCTAATTGTCCAACATATATCAGGTTAAAACAATACTAGATAAAACATGATATCACCGCAAAACCAATATAAATATGTACTAAATCTAGGAAATTTTCTAGAATTTATTTACTCATTAGTATGCGGAGATGTCCACATGTCACGCCTTGAATCCCCCATATTGACCTCGTCAATAATACCTCGGATTTTCGAAACATAAAAATCGTCGGAAATCCGTACAACTCCAAAAATACCCCAGTTAACCTACCAAACTTGGCGAACTCCATAAACCCAAAGACCCTAAGGAACTCGGAAACCTACGCTCGATGCAAATAAATTGTCACGCACGCCGAGGAGTCCCTTGACAAAAATCCGTGACATCTCACATGCGGGTGACAATATCAATTTTATACAAGGCCTACACGACCACTATACATCAGGTCAACACGGCCGAACAAAACATCTATACACACGCAGATATCAGGCCTCGGGCCAACCATCATAGTAAATAAATGAAGTCTATAACATCTAGACTTACCCTTTCGCCATACATACATCCAAACTAATTGAATAGTCCATAAGGACACCACAATTATTCCCAAACTTCCATAAGTACATAACCACAACATCGTGACCTATACATATCCTCTATACAAAATCCAAAACCAATAGACCAATAAAACCTATTCATTTCGAGGGGATTGGTGGACTCTCTGACAAAGATCATCTCACGAAATAAATATAAAACCACGGGGTAAGTTCAAAGAACTTAGCGGATACTAGTCGATATGAATAGTAAGAAATAGCTAACAATACTAATCATGCCAGTACAGTCTCATATATATGGTAAGCAAGAAATAAATGCAAAAGGACTGTACTCACCTGAGTCTCCTACCCTGATATAGGAGCATGTGCCCTACTATAAGAGATAAAGTCATCACCATATAAGAATATGAATCCTGTATGCATGTCAATCATATGCAACATCCAAGGCATCAATACAATAATGCAGCAAACACAATACAAATGCAATCCATGCAAAATGCATGCCGTGCAAATGACATGGTCACCCCTGACGCCAGTCAGCCGCCTCACACGCGATGGTGAAGCCGAGTGGGTAGGGCTATGACAACTGTGCACTCTGCCATCACTGCTCCTGAGTGACCGAGTGGACAGGATGCTGTCGGAGTACACCTATCCTCCTGCCCCAAACATAGTGGGGGAGCTAAGCTCTCATCTCCCGGTGTCATAGACCAGAGGAGGGATCCCTGCCCACTGCCTCGTCGCTACCCATGAGCGGACCAGCGGAGCCTGACAGAGCAACTGCACACACCCTCCTGATGTACCACTAACCCATGAGTGGCAGTGTGTGCAGGCCATGTAACTGGCTGCGGGCTCAACAATAATGGAACCCCGTCCAGCCAGCATGCAATCATGCAAGATGGTGCATGATACTAAAGCATGTAAATCCTACTCAAAATATCTATCCGAATAATATGTACAATCAGTATGTACATATCCCTAATCCAAGTACTATGATCCAAATAAAACAGGGAGATATAATCATATCCTATCCAATGCATGTATCAATAGGCACAAAAACATACTAGGCATATAAACATGAATATTATTGCATGCTATCCTAACTAACATATCAACTTGACTATATCTAAAAGATAAGTCAAAGTACCCGCCTGCTATAATGATCGTGAAAACAACGAAACCGTCACGACCGTGGACCTGCCTCGTGACCGAAACCTGCAGGCAGCATAACTATAGTTAAGCACAAAATATACAATTCAACGACAAATCGAATAATTAATCGATTTCCTTTATATCTCAATTAACCCAAACGATTTCCAATTTTTCCTTGTCCACAAATAATCCATACAATTTAATTTAGCCCAAATCCCATATCCTCCGAGTAACACATTTTTGAACCATTCCTCGCTCACTAACATACCAATCAAACGAATAACACCGTAATCAACCCAATCGCAGCCAACCAAAAACCCCAAAATCAGCCCAAATCAACCACAACTCCGGCTCACAGCCGTGCACTGCCCACACAACCAACCCTACACGACCAACTCCAACCCTAACCGTACGACTCCAACAACTAGGCCCTCACAGCTATTTACCGAAGGGAAAAATCCACCTCTCCACCGACCACTCTCCCCCAAACTGAATCCACAAAATCACTGAACAAAAAGGAACAAAAGAAAAACTAGGTATTTACAGAGCTTGACTTCACCGGCACTACTCTTACCTAGTTCCGTGATCACCGACGCACGCAAAGCGAAGCTCTCGGAGGTGGTCTGGTCGCAAACACATCGTAATATTAGCGCGATGGGCGACTGCTCGCTCTCGGTAGGGTAGATGGCGTCGAGGGAGGGGGGGGGGGAAAATCGATGGCTCCGTCGATGACGGTCCTGTGGCAGAGGAGGCCGGCGGTCATCGTCTAGGGCATAGGAGGTCGGCGCTCGTCGTCTAGGGCAGAGGAAACCGGCGTCGGCATCGACGACTGCGAGCGACGGCGACGACGAAATCCTTGAGGTCAGATGGCAAAGGAAAGAGCGACTCACCGCGGCAAAGGAACGGCCGGCGATCGCGACGAAGGAGAAGGGAAAGGTGATGGCTGTGGACTGCGCCGACGCAGGGAAGAAGGCGGCGGAGTTGAGGAATGGCGGCGCGTGAATGGCGTCGCGAGAAAGGGGAAGGCTCGGGCGAGGGAAAATAGGAATAGAAAAACCTAGGTTTATAACTTAGGTTATTTAAACCCATTAAATAATCTAAACAGACCATTAAAAAGCTTATTTTTCTTATCCCCGTAAATACCCCGTACAAGCCCCATTTAATTCCAGAAAAATTCCGAAAAAAATTCCTAAAATCCTGAAAAATTTCTAGGATAAATTTCTTAATTCTTTGGCCATTTTATTTTAGTATTTTAAATTTTCCATATTTAACATAGCGTATGGATGACTTGGAGGGATCTGATAGGCGTGAGACTCATAAAGGTGGCTAGAAGGCTTAAGTCTAAGTTAAGGGTGGTCTATCAAGTATGAGGGGATCATACTTGGGTTAAACCTCATGTTTGAGGTTTATCAGTGACTGGGGTTAGAAAGAACCAAAATCAATAGATAAGGCTTTACCGGACACTGATTGGATAATAGTCATGCAAGAAGAACTAGCGCAATTCGATAAAAATAAAGTGTGGAATTTAGTACCTCAACCATTAAATAAATCAATAATAGACACTAAATGGGTATTTAGAAATAAATTAAATGATCAAGGAGAAATCATAAAGAATAAAGCTTGATTAGTATCTAAGGGGTTTAGTCAAGTAGAAGGGTTAGACTATGATGAAACTTATGCCCCAGTAGCTAGGCTTGAGTCAATTAGGATGTTGCTAGCTTATGCGACACACAAAGGATTCAAGTTATACAAAATGGATGTCAAATCTGCCTTTTTAAACAGAGTAATAAAAAAAGAGGTATATGTAAGTCAACCCCCAGGTTGTGAGAGCTTAGAATACCCTAATCATATATATAAATTAAAAAAAGGTCTTGTATGGATTAAAACAAGCTTCTAGAGCTTGGTATGAGAGACTATCTTCATACTTAATCTCAAAAGGCTTTAGACAAGGTCAAATTGACTCAACTCTTTTCGTAAAAATTTTGAACCAAGACATTTTTATTGCTCAAATATACATAGATGATATAGTATTTGGATCAACAAATTTAAATTTCTTAAAAGAATTTATAAACTTAATGGAACAAGAATTCAAAATGAGTTTAGTAGGTGAGCTAAACTTCTTCTTAGGTTTACAAATAAAACAAACAAGAGACGGTAACTATATATACCAAAACAAATATGCAAAAAAAATAATTAAAAGATTTGGAATGGAAAATGCAAAAGACATTAAAACACCCATGACAACAAATGTTATATTAAATGAAGTCAAAGAAGGAAAATCTGTAGATCTAAAGTACTATAGGAGTGTCATAGGTAGTTTACTATACTTAACTGCAAGTATATCCAATATACTATTTGCAGTAAGTATGTGTGCTAGATATCAAACTTGTGCTAAGGAATTACATTTAACACATGTCAAAAGAATCCTAAGATACATTAAAGGAACAATTAATGTAGGTATGTAGTGCCCAAAATCTAACAACTTTGAGTTAGTAGGATACTCTGACTTAGACTATGCGGGGTGCAAACTAGATAGAAAAAGTACTAGTGGAGGGTGTCAACTCTTAGGATCATGCTTAGTAAGCTGGTTCAGTAGGAAGCAATATTGTATTGCTCTTTCCACAACTGAAGCCGAATACATAGCATTAGGAGAGTGTGTGGAACTGTTATTATGGATGATGCACACACTTAAAGATTTTGAATTAGATTACAAAAGGTCAAAACATTAGTTGATAACATAAGTTCAATAAATTTAACTAAAAATCCAATCCATCACTCATGTACTAAACACATTGATGTTAAACATCATTTTGTAAGAGATAATGTGGCAAAAGAGTAGTATTGAACTCAACTATGTTGAGTCCAAATCTAACCTTGTTGACATCTTCACTAAACCACTTCCAGAGGTTGAATTTAGTATGCTTAGAAGACAACATAGATTATGCTTAGTAGACTAGGATGCTTTCATGTTCATTACTCAAAATCTATTTTGTTAAGTAATATTATTTTCTTAAAGGAAAATTGAAAATCAATCTAGCCTAGGTCAATTTAGATTTCATGATCTTATAGACCTAAGTAAGCCTTTGCATCTCACAAACACATAGGATTACCTGTTTGTGTATTGAGCCATAAAGATGGGCGTGAGATGTTAGGACTGCACCCCAGGTTCCAAATGTAGATTCAATGTATCGACATGAACCACCACGGGGTTTAAAATAGCAAATCAATCACTTCGGTGACTAACTCTATTTCAAAACTGGATGATAATTCTATATCACTTGAGCTAGTAAAAAGTTGGAAATTTACTTTAAGGATAATTTTCAGATGTGTATTTTTAAATATAAAAATAATATTTAGGAATTCATGCTTGGATATTTTTCTATCTCATTTGCATCATCTTAACTTAATGATAGAACCAATGTTGAAAATTTTGAAAACTTTAAGTTTCATTTAAAACTTTTTACCTTTTATTGAGGGGGATTTTTGTAAAGTTTTGTAGATTTTGAAAATTTGAGAAATATTTTTAAGGGGGAAGTTTCAAAGTTTTTGAAAATTTAAAAATATTTTTAAGGGAGAAGTTTCAAAGGTTTTGAAAATTAAGATAGTGTGAATTTTGAAAATTTTAAAAATATTAAGGGGGAGTTTCAAAATATTGAAAATTAAGATATTTAGAATTTTGGAAATTTTAAAAATATTTTTAAGAGGTAGATATTAAGAGTATACATTTAGAAATTTAATCTTTTTTAAAAATTAAATACTTTTGAAAATCTTGATAAAAGGGGGAGATCCCACTTTTAAAAGAAGATCTTATTGCATGGATTTAGGGGGAGCATAGCTAAATTATTTTGATAATGACCTTTATTAAACTTTAATAATCATCCTTAAATTGTGGCATTTTGTGCTTTATAATAATTTTGATGTATGTCAAAGGGGGAGAGAGGAGATTTAAAGTTAGAAAGAGGAGATTTAAAGAATTTTTTTTCATGCATATGAGCATCTCATGCATATACATTATTAGCTCAACGCATTTATGATATATGCTAAATTTGAATATTGCAAATTGATTCTCCTAACTTTAACTGATATGTTATCATACATCAAAAAGGGAGAAATTGTTGGTGTAGAGAGCACCACTCCTTAGTTTTGATGTATGAACCATAGTTAAAGTTAGGATTTACTTGTGTTCTGATATGAGTGTTAAGTGTGCAAGCTTAACAGGAAGTCCTAGTAGGTCGTGTTTGTTAGGGCAATCTCTTGCCGTAATATGGTTTTGATGGTGTGGCAAAGGGTTTAAGTTAGTTTGATATGTTGATTTGATATGTGCGTTGAAGTCGTGCAGGACTTAGTAATTCACACATGGAGCCGTGGCGAGTTTCACATCTCATGACTCGTGCCTTGAGTCGGTGAAGGATAGCTTTGCGGAAGCCGTGCACTTGGAGCATCCAGGGACCTGGGCCGAAGCTTGGAGTGGCCGGAGGAAGTAGACTTGAGGCAAGAGACGCGAAGGAGCATTGCAGAGCCGTCGCGATCCGAGGGGCGTGGTATGCAAAACGAAGAGAACTCAGGCGAGTGAGAGTGAGCGATTGTAACCCGAGAAGGGTAGCTCTTAGGTGAAACTTGGCCATTTGGCCAAGTGTCGGATGGTTTTCCGAGACGGTCATTCGCCATGTCATGGCGGCAATGATCGCTCTAATCGATGGTTCGATCGGTGGTATAAGACCCATTTAGTGCTTGCGATCATTGCCATGGGTACGATCGGCCCGATATCGGCGCGGCCGATCATTGAAGGCAAGATCGGGATGGAACTGCCGCGTACGCAGCGGAGTCGACTCAGTTGAGCACTCGACTGATTGAGCATCAGTCGACTGATGGTAGGATCAGTCGACTGATGCCAGTACCATTGGATGGTATCCAACGTGGAAAGCGGCCATTTACAGGACCAGTCGACTGATCGAGGGCATCAGTCGACTGATCCTGTGTCAACGGGAAGAAACCCTCTTCCTCTACAAAAAGGAAGGGGATGGGGCTTTGGGAGGTTAATGCTTGAACGCTCAACTACTCCCAAAGTGCCCTAAACATTTTTCCACTCCTCTACTTGCTTTAATCTTCATTCCATTGTAGAAGAGTGATCGTGGTTGTAAAGGTTACCTCCACCTAGCTTGGTGCAAAGGAGAGACCAATATTGGATTGGTTTTGGAGGAGTGATTCACCTTGGACGAATCGGACCGTGGATTAGCGGCGTAGCCGTGAACCACGTTACATCTTCTTGTTAGCATTTGCTTTCTTGTAATTTCTATTTGCTTGTCTTTATTTGCATATTCCGCTTGCGCTAATCTTTTGTAGACGAGTGAATTACGACATCTAACGAACGAGGGCTATTCACCCCCCTCTAGCCGGCCATTCGATCCTCCAACAAGTGGTATCAGAGCCAAGGTTGTTTGTCACCGGACTAACCGCCGCAACAAGCTCTACATCAAAAATGGCCGGCTCAAACATCCACCCACCGAAGTTTGATGGTGAATTCTCTTGGTGGAAAAAGAGAATGGAGGTATTCTTCGAGACCGATTTTGATATTATGCTTATAATGGAAAATGGTTTCGAGTTGCCTAGGGATGAAAAGGGTGAACCAATTGAAAAATCACGTTGGACTAAGAAGCAAAGAGAGGAGCACCTTGCAAACTCAAAGGCAAAACATCATCTTCTCAATGTGCTCCCTCAATAAGAGATCAACCGGATCGGAGAATGTGCTAGCGCCAAAGAGATGTGGGAAAAGCTTGTAGAACTCCATGAAGGCACATCCGAGGCCAAGATAGCTAGGAGAGACCTTCTCCGCTCCCAACTCTCAAACATCAAATTAGAAAAGGGAGAAAAGGTAACTTCCCTACATTCTAGATTTAAAGAAATATTAATTGGGCTAACAAGTGTAGGAGAAAAGCTCTCCAACCGGGATATGGTAATGAAGGCCATAGATGCCTTTCCCTGTCCTCAAGATGGAGCTCCATGGTGGATTCGTTTTACATCTCCAAGAACTTGGAAGTAAGTACCTTGGAGGAATTTTTCTCAACAATGGAGCTCCACGAAACTAGGCTTGAAGGAATACAAGAAGAGCCTAGAATTCAACCCTCAAGAGGAGTAGCTTTGATAGCGAACAAGGGGAAGAAGAAGATGGAAATCCCCTCCTCCTCCGATGATGAAGCATCCTCATCCTCCTCCATGGATAGCACCGAAGAAGCATATATGGTAAGGAGGGTAAGACGTGCTTTAAAGGATTTTCATTTTAATAAATCTAATGATAGGAATAGAAGACCAAGGGGGAAGGTCATATGCTACAATTGCCAAGGAGAGGGACACATAAGGGATAATTGTCCCCTCCTAAACAAGAGCAAGGAAGAGAAGAAAAAGAAAGAAGAAAAGAGGAAGAAGAAGGGGAGCAAGAGAAAGGAAGAAGAAAAGAAGGCAAAAGGAAAAGGGAAGGCCATGACACTCAAAGCAAAGACATGGGATGACCTTGCTTCCTCATCCTCATCCGAAGAAGAAGAGTATGTCTATTCCAACCTAGCACTAATGACTCTTCATGACTCGGATTGCTCCTCCTCCATCGAAAATGAAGAATCAAGCTCGAGTGGGGAGAGCTCAAATGAAGGGGGAGCTTCTACATCCTCCTCATCCGAAGAAGAAGAAGAAGACATGGAAACTATGGTAACGAATGTCTCTCCTAAGAAAATAGTTTTCATAATTTCTAGTTTAACTAGGGACTTATTTGGAATGAAAAAGAAAAATAAAAGCATGCTTGATCAAATTAAGGCATTAGAAAATAAGCTAGAAAATGCATGGTTAAATAATAATGATATTTCTTCTAGCTTAAATGATGCATGTTCACATGACTATATGTCTTTGGATGTTAATGATGCATGCATAGAGGAAAATAGGGCTTTAAGGGAAAAGGTAGACTATTTGACAAAAGCCCTAGAGAAATTCACTATTGGCTCCAACACATTGAACATGATTATAGGGAGCCAAAGGGCAAGCTTCAACAAAAAGGGCCTAGGATACAAAGAAAAGAAAAATGAAAAGGCCTATAAATGCCTAATTGCTAGGGGACAAGATAAGAGGAAAGCAATAGCTAGGAAATGGATCCCCAAGGAATACTTAGTGAACCCAATAGGAAAGAACTTATTTTGGGTTCCAAAATCCATCCTTAAGGGTTATGAAAACCCTAGGGTAGTCAACCATATGGAATTAACCTATATCATATTTTGGTTGACTTAGGATGGCGGGACAATATTTTTAGAATAGTGTTGGGTGATGATAACGTGCCTATAAAGAGATAATAATGCTTAAATCATGATGATTAATGTAATTGCTATGTATGTTTGAAATCATGATTTATGATTTTAATATTTGGCACGTAATCATGAGAAATAGGGTTGAATCATGCTTTAGGTGATACTTTGTTTATTATCATCATATAATACCTAATGCATGATTATTATTTAATGAATACATGTATTTCATGATCATAATGTAAAATTAATTCATATATGTCATTATGATCATGTAGGTTGTTTGGTTGATACTTAACCATGATAGAATTGCATGAATATAAGGGTTAAGTATATACAAATACCCCCTAGGATGCATCTCACACTCACTATAGGCTAACTTGATTGCAAACTTAGCATGAGTGAGATGTTAGGATGATACAAATGTCCACTAATGCCTAAGACATTTAGATGGTCATTTAAAGTATCAAAATAGCAATAATAGACCAATCATGGGGAAGACTTATGTTTAATTCATAGACATATTGCCCAAAGATCATGGTTGGATATTTCATATGTTTTTCAAAATAATTTCTTACTTTAAAATACATGTATTCATGTTTTGAAACAATTGGATGCAAGACTAGGTGTTAAAATGGATACTCTTATGATCAAAAACCTAGTAGTTTTTAAAGCTTTTGGATTTTTGGCAAATACGTGGAAATATAATGATTTTTCATGAAAACATATTTTTCACTGATAGATATACTTAAAAGAAATGTGTTCCCCAAATTTCATGATTTTTCAAATTTTCTGGAATTTTTAATGCATTTCAAAATTCACCAAAAAATCAGAAAATCCCAACGTGCTACCGACCGTAGTCGAACAACTCCGATCGATGACCAAAATCAGACCAGTAAAGGCTGAATTCCGATTTTAAATCAACTTGTGGTATTTTCTTTCTATTAGACTTGATGCCATGTGCTTTTAACTTAGTGATAATCTTTTTGATGGTGTCAAAGGGGGAGAAATGATTATGATTATGTTTAAGTTAATTATGATAGGGGGAGAAATTAAGGGGGAGTTTCATGGATTAAGGGGGAGTTGCATGTTGCTATATCATGTTTATGTTTACATGCATTCTTTCCTCTAAAATTTATATCAATGTTTTTACCTAACTTAACGGATTGCCACACATCAAAAAGGGGAGATTGTTAGGCAATCTCTGCCGTAATATGGTTTTGATGGTGTGGCAAAGGGTTTGGGTTAGTTTGATATGTTGATTTGATATGTGCGCTGAAGTCGCGCAGACTTAGTAATTCGCACATGGAGCCATGGCGAAGTTTCACATCTCATGACTCGGCCTTGAGTCCTGAAGGATAGCTTTGAAGCCGTGGCGCTTGGAGCATCCGAGGGACCGCCGACGAGGAGCTTGGAGTGAAGCCGAGGAAGTAGACTTCGAGGCAAGAGACGCGAAGGAGCATCGCAGCCGCGCGCTCCGATGCCGCCGAGGGACGGGCCGCGAACGAAGAGAACTTCAAGGCGCAGGACTCCGAGGGATGAGAGTGAGCGATTGTAACTCGAAGGGTAGTTTTAGGTGAACTGGTTGGTCATTTGGCCAAGTGTCGGATGGGTTTTCGACACCGGTCATTGCCATGTCATGGCGATGACGCTAAGTCGATGGTTCGATCGAGTATAAGACCCGGTTTAGTGCTTGGCGGTCTCGCCATGGTGGCAATCGGATCGATATCGAGCGATGTACGCCAGGAAGCGGTCGATGATGGAACTATGCGAACACAAATGGAGTCGACTCGGTTGAGCACTCGATCGATCGAGTATCGATCGTGATGGTAGGATCGGTCGGTGATGCGATGCATCTGCTGGATGGTATCCAACGTGGAAAGCGGCCGTTATTGGGCAACGGCTCTGGGACGATCGACTAATCGAGGCATCGATCGGTGATCCTCTCTTCCTCTATAAAAAGGAAGGGGATGGGGCTTTGGGATATTAATGCTTGAACGCCCAACTACTCCCAAAGTGCCCTAAACGTTTTTCCACTCCTCTACTTGCTTTAATCTTCATTCCATTGTAGAAGAGTGATCTTGGTTGTAAAGGTTACCTCCACCTAGCTTGGTGCAAAGGAGAGACCAATATTGGATTGGTTTTGGAGGAGTGATTCACCTTGGACGAATCGGACCGTGGATTAGCGGCGTAGCTGTGAACCACGTTACATCTTCTTGTTAGCGTTTGCTTTCTTGTAATTTTTATTTGCTTGTCTTTATTTGCATATTCCGCTTGCGCTAATCTTTTGTAGACGAGCGAATTACGACATCCAACGAATGAGGGCTATTCACCCCCCTCTAGCCGGCCATTCGATCCTCCAACAAGAGGTCATGTTGACCGGATACTAGGCAGATGTCTTGACAGATCAGGAGGATCAGACACCAGGCATGAAGTCTAGATGGGTCAAGTGAAATGGACATTTGGCATGAAGATCGGTTGAGTCAGAAGACCAGATAATCGGTAAAAAGTTTAGCTGGGTCAGTTAGATCGAACAACTGGTGGAAGCCCTGGTGGGTCAAATCAGATGTCAAGAATGGTAAGTCCGGCAGGGCAGCCAGTAGGTAAGCCTCGAGTGGAGAGGTGAGGCCGAGTCCTCTATAGGGGGACAAAGCTAGGCATCGATTTGATGGATAGTCCGCATGGGACTTAGAAGTCGAGATCGAGCAGTACTACTACTGCTATCATGTTTTATATTATTTTCTTGTGCTAATCTCATTTTGCAGGGATCAGTAGACTAAATGAATTCTAGTCGACTGGGTATGGGTCAGTCAACTCGATACCCAATTGGCAGGATTAGCTGGTGATCGATCGAAGATCTAGTAGCACAGATGGAAAGAGTTTCAGTCGACTGGGGAAGTCCAATCGACTAGAAAGGCAAACTTCCTGATGCGGAGCCGGGTGACCTGGAGTGGATTGGAACATGTTCAGTCAACTAGAAGACCTGAAGTACCATATCGACGGGCTAATGTGGAGTCGATTGGAGGGCATTCTAGTCGATTGGAAAAGGTCTATAAAAGAAATACACGACCAGCTCTAGATATAACTCATCTACTATGTCAAAGTGCCTCTACTATTTATCGTCGTCCACAAGAGCTCCATACCCTCACGAAGATGCAATTCCGACACTTTGAGCCTACCTCAATACCCCTAAAAGTATCGGTATACTTTAGTTCTTGTTCACTTGTATTTAATTCACTTTGTGTACTCTATTTCAAAAGAGAAGGTAGAGTGTTACCTATCTTTTATTCATTGTAAAAAGTGAACCCCCTCTGAAGTCGAGAGTTCTCGAGTCGGAGGGTCTTATAGTGATTGTCCATCGAGGTAGCTCTCGAAAGAGCTATAGGCCTTGGAGTAGCAACCCGGCTAGGGTTGTGAACCAAGTAAATACTTTGTCTCTCCATTTTATTTATTCCGCTGCATACTCTTACTTCTAATGACTTCAAAATACAAAATAAAAAAATAAGTTTTAAAATAAAAAATCTAAAGAAAATTTATAACCTCCGAGATTCACCCTCCTCTCTCGTAGTATTTCGATCATGCACATCTGTCATATCTCATAATCATAATGAGATGTTATGGCCAAGAGTATCCGAATGGATTTAAACATAGCTACTGGTGAGAAAGTTTCATCATAATCAACACTTTGCCTTTGACGATAGCCTTTCACAATTAATCTTGCTTTGCGAGTAATCAAATTACCCTCCATGTCAATTTTCTTCTTGAAAACCCACTTGCACCCAATAGGTGTTATACCTTCAGGTGGATCTACCAAGTTTCAAACTTGGTTTTTATACATGAAATTCATTTATGATTTCATGGCTTCTATCCATGATTCTCTTTCTGAACTATTCAAAACTTCTTCATAACTAGTAGGTTCATCATTCTTAATGAGTAACACATCTTTCGATTCACTTATGAGAAATTCATATCTCTCGAGAATCCAACATGTCCTACTAGATCTATGAAAAGGTGGTTTAATGATAGGTTTAGCCCATTACCTCATCCCTATGAGTAATTGATTGTGGTTCTTAATTAAGCATCTCTTCAGTGTCTATTGGAGTCTCTTGAACTTTTCTAAGTTCAATCTTACTCCCACTGTTTTCTTGCAAGAGAAACTCTTTTTTTTTTTGGAAAATAATATGCCTTAAAACAAACACCTTTTGCTCCAAGGGATGATAAAATTGGTAACCTCTTGTTTCCTTAGAGTAACAAATAAATAGACACCTATCAGACTTAGCATTTAACTTGTCTGATATTGGTCTCTTCACATAAGCAGGATAACCTCATATCTTCAAATAAGATAGGTGAGGTTTCTTATCAATCCATTTCTCAAATGGAGTAGTAGAGATTGCCTTAGTCGAGACTCTATTTAGCAAGTAAATAGTTGTCTCAAGTGTGTAACCCCAAAAAGATTTAGAAAGACTCACATGATCCATCATCAACCTAACCATATCCAACAAGGTTTGGTTTTGCCTTTCCGATACACCATTGTATTGTGGCGTATAAGGTGAAGTCCATTGAAACAATATTCTATTGTCCCTTAGATAATCTTGAAACTCTTGACTTAAGTATTTAGCACCTTAATCGGATCGAAGTATTTTAATACTTTTACCAAGTTATTTTTTTACTTCATTTCTGAACTCTTTGAACTATTCAAAGGCTTCAGATTTGTGTCTTTGTAGAAACACATACCCAAATCATGAGTGATCATCGATAAAGGTAATGAAGTAGCTATAACCTCCTAGTATATGAGTTGACATCGGTCCACATACATCAGTATGTATAAGGCCAAGAAACTCTCGCACTAGTTCACCCTTTCTAATAAAAGATAACTTTGTCATCTTGCCTTTTAAGCATGAATCCCATGTATCAAATGAATCTAATTCAGTTGATTCTAAAATTCTACACTTGTGTGACTCGGACATATGTTACTTATATGACCAAGGCGATAATGCCACATATAGGAGGATAGAAGATCATCTAACCGAGCATGTTTATTGCTTGCTTCGATATTGAGTATGTCACTGGATATATCTAACGTGTAGATCCCATTACATAAAGTTTCAATACCATAAAAAATGTCATTCAAAGTTATGTAACAATAATTGTTACTAAAAGTCAAATGAAAATATTTTCTATTTAAACAAGAAATAGAAACAATATTCTTTATTAATGAAAAAACAAAATAACAATTATCCAATTTTAACACAAGTCTAGTAGGGAGCTTCAACAAATATGTTCCAATGGCCACAACAACAACCTTTGCTTTATTGTCAACTCGCAAATTTGATTCTCCCCTAACAAGTCTTCTATTATTCCTTAGCCCATGTATGTCATTATATATATATGAGCTAGACCTAGTATCTAATACCAAGTACCTGAGGAAATAGTACGACAATCAATAATGAAGATACCTGAAGAGGATGGGGCATCGAATATCGACTTCTTCTTCATAGACTCAAGATAGATCTTACATTTTCTTCTTAAATGTCCCATCTTGCCACAATGGTGGCATGGGCCCTTTGGAGCCAGTTCATTTTTTTAGCCTTTTTCTTCCCTTTAGGCTAATATTTTGATTTCCTCTTAGAACATTTCTTCGAGGAATCACCCAACAACACCGTCTTATGTTCTTTCTTAATAGCAGGCTCTACAGTCTTGAGCATGTTAAACAATTCAGGAATGGTGGATTCAAGATTTTTCATCTGATAGTTCATCACAAATTGTGAGTAATTATTGGATAAACTATACAGAATTAAGTCAATACTTAATTCGTGATCCATCGCAAAATTGAGTGATCCCAGTCGCTCAATATAGTCATCCATCTTTAGTATAAATTGCACCATAGATGAACCCTCATGCATCTTTGAGCTAAAGAGAAGCTTAGAGACCTCGAACCTTTCAGATCTAGCTTTCTCATCAAAAAGCTCATGAAGATTGAAGATGAAAGATAACAGTATAAGTATCCATATGTTGGTTCAATCAGCCTCCGGTCAAAGTTGACCAGACTCAAGTAGTATTTTAACGTTTGATAATACACTTGATAATATATATAATCATATGACTAATGGATGGTTTGGTACATCCAATGTCATATGAGGAAGATTGTTAGGAGGTGATTGTTGGAGCAATCAACCTCAGGTCAAGATTGACCAAACTCTAGTAAGATTTGAGTGGGAAAGTCCAAGTATGGATACTTGGCAATGAAGATGTCCAAGAATGGATTCTTAGCAAGGGAAAGTCCAAGTATGAATACTTGGCAATGGAGAAGTCCAAGATGTTAGGAATTGGACGTCGCTAGAGGGGGGGGGGTGAATAATGAGTTTGTTGCTTCGATGAAATTTGATCGTACTTGTCTACAATCGTTATTAGCATAGTGGAATATGGAATAGCAATAACAAAACACAACAAACACAATCAAAATATGATAATATAAAGTGGTTCGGAACCTTAGGGTTCCTACTCCACGGGTTGGTCTCGAATGAGCCCTAGCGATGCAAACACTACCACAAATGAACTCTCATTCTCGGAAAACACTTTGGAGGTGGAGGAAATCTCTTACAAGCTATTACAATAGTAATACAAAATAATACAAGAAAATACAAAGAAATACAATTGAAATGTAAAGAACACATTATAAACTAGGGCTTTGAATGCTTTACTTGTTGGTTGCTTGAATGATCTTGAAGGATCCTAAAATGCGCCTGTAATTCATCTTCAAATCGCCTAAAGAAACCTCTCAAAGAACCATTGCGAAATCCTCCACGAGCTGATCCTTTTATCCCTATATCGGGCTGATTTCACGCTTGACAATCGACTGCCAATAGTGTCATTGTCTCACAACGGACTTGATCCACATCAGCATTCAAGCCAATGGATACACTGGCAGTCGACTGTCATTACCCATCAGTCGACTGCCAAGCTCATAGTCGATTGACTAGTCGGTTATCGAGCGTTCTGCTCCCACAACCTTGACCAGCAGTCGACTGCCCTCGATGGTCGTTGACTACTCAAGCCATCAGTCAACTGCCAAGGTTATTTGCCACAGTCAAATACCAGCCGACTGGTCATAATCTCAGTCGACTGCCCAGAGTCAACTCAGTTGCCAAGTGTCAAAACACTTGACCAGTCGACTGGTCCATAGCCCTAGTCGACTGACAAACCTTAAACATGAGGTTTAACCCTAAGTATGATGCCCTCATATTTGCTAGACCACCCTTAGCCAGGACCTAAGCCTTCTAGCCACCTGCGTCAACTTCACACCTATCGGATCCCTCCAAGTCATCCATGACTTGTTTATCCATATGCTAGCCTTCAGATGCTTTCATCGGCTATTGTCATGCTAAACTGATCTACACTGCCAAGGCACATTTGGACTTACGTTGCCAAGACACATGCTTGGACTTTACACCGTCAAACCATTGGACTTATGCTGTCAAGACTCTCGCTTGGACTTTACGCTGCTAATATCAACCCTTGGACTTCCCTTGCCAACCCATGTTGGACTTTCCATTTGCCAAGACTCAAGTTTGGACTTTCACTACAAAAATAAGCAAATTTGGTGATGAATTTTGCAACGAATTTTGGAAAAAAATTCGTTGTAAAAATTTTTTATAACGAAAAAAATTCATTGAAAATAATTCACCACTAAATTCTGCAATGAAAAATAAAAATTCGTCACCAAATTGCAACCAATAAAATTTTCGTTGCAAAATTTATCGTAAAATTTGGCGACGAAAAGCAAGATTCGTCGCCAAATTTGGCGACGAAAAATAAATTCATCACCAAAGTCTAATAAATATATTTCTATGAATAAAATTCAATTTGGCGATGAATATTTTTTCGTCGCCAAATCTGCGACGAAAAAAAATTCGTTGTAAAATTTTCAAGATCAGTCGACTGAATATACGACCAATTCGACTGATCAGTCGGCTACTAAAGGTTCTGTAATGTGCTATAGTAATGACAATTGACTGGTCATTTTCATCAGTCGACTATCAAGTGAGTAGTCGACTGCTCAGTCGGCTACGAAATGTTCTGTAAGATGTTACAGTACAATCAGTTGACTGATCATGTTGATCAATCGACTGTTGTTGAAAATCTATTTTGTCGATGCATTTTTTCATGTATCAGTCGATTGATGGTATACATCAGTCGACTGATACATCAATTTTTGTAACGAAAATAGTTTTTTCATTGTAAATCTAGAAAAATATAAAAAAAATATTTTTATAATTATACTTTTTCCCCTGTTTTACAACAAACACATACAATAATATAAACAAATTTAGACATCAAACTTTAGTACTGAATTAATATATCGATAACAAACCTAAACAAACTTACAATACATAGATATCGTATGTGATAAGTCAAGTAACATTTAAATACAATAAATAAATTCAAAGATAACCACCATCTTCACCATCATTATCAAAAAATACATCATCATTATCATTATGACAGAGATCAGGAGGAGGAGTAGCAACAGAAGGAGGAAGTTGACTTGAACTAGACGTTAATTGAAGATGTTGCATAATGAACATTTGTTTCCTTCGAAATTCATTCATATGTTCATTTAAATCTTTTACTTACTGAGTGTTTTCTCTCGATTCAATTTTCTTCTGCGCTAGTAACTCCCTCAAATGATTAACCTCTTCGGTTAATTATTTACTTGTGCTTTTGATGCCGGGGAGGATGAAGAAGAAAAACCAGGGACTCTATAGGATCAGCTTAAAGAACCGAGTCTAATTATTGTTCCACTTTTCGACCCTCCAGTTGCTTTGAGTCATAAATTTATATTGCTAACAGAAGGTTCAGATTTGACTGCATCATCGCTTGTACTCGAATTTCTCTGTGAAAGTTCATCGTATTTCTCCTGTTGTGAAAGAAAAAAAAATTAAATACTAACATAAGAATTTAAATTTTAAAAATTACAAACCTTCATTGTTCTAGCTCTTTCCCCACTCCACGTCTTATCTTTCTTTTGGAATGTACGGGTGAAAGTGTCTATAAATAATGGCTCAGTCCCCATCTCCTGTGCAAAAAAAAAAAATAGTTAAAATTTATAAATTAGTGAGTATTAGATTACAAAATTATAATTTGAAAACACTCACTAATCGATGTCTATGCTCATCGATATTTATTGATCCTCTCGCATATGTGGCAGACATAACGCTGGAATTACAATGCTGATTTTGCTTATTCTGCTCACTTCTTCGTTTGTTATCCTCAGATCCCCAATGTGAAACTATTTTATTCCAATTCTCTTCGGTTAAAAAGTGTGGTTTTTTATTTCTAGTTTTGGCATGATTTAGTATGTTTTTGATATGATCGTCATACTTTTTCTTAAAAATCCTCTTAATCTCTAGTGTTTCACTCTTCTCCCAAGTAAATATCCACTGCAGTAGAGAAACATTAAATTGATTATATTAACTGAAATTTTATATACAAAATAATTTAAATAAGTTACCTTGAACTCATTCCATCACAGAATTTTTATTTCTTCCGGCGTGCTCGTATAAGTCATAGAAGCTCCACCCCAATGATTATTTACTATTTTATTCACCTCGTGAATAACATGTACAGAATTTGTAAATCTAACATAAAATAAAAACAAACCTCGTTAGATACTTGTAAAAATACATATCGTATTAAAAATTAAACATAGATAATCTAAAACTTGAATACTTACGAATCTCCCCGCGGAGATATCAACTCTCTCGTATCTTCCCTCTCTATGAATGATTGTTGTACTGGGGAAGATACATTAGCAGGTATCTACTGAGAACTAGAAGATCCTGCAATTGGAGAAGAGGTGGAGGGCACATTTTCTGCAAGAGCATCATAATGTGTAGGGGCTGAAGCAGAGGAAGACTGTGATCTTCCATCACTACTTCGTCTATAACTGCCACATCGAAATTAACAATCATAATTATTAGAAGAATATGACAGTAAAAAAAATACATTTGCATATCGAATTTATAATATGAACAATATGAAAAAATTACCATATTCATAGCAATTGGATGACCTACAAAAAAAACAATTTATTAATATATCAAATATATGAAATTTCGAATTAGACAGTAAATTAAAACATAATTGGTACTCAATAAAAGTTACCCACAATTAGAAATTGAAGTTTGCATTATAATTTTCATCCTGGTCATGCATCTATTCATCATTGTCTTCGTCATCGTCATCGTCATCGTCATCGTCATCGTCATCCTCATCCTCATAATTAAATTCCTCATCTTCATCCTCATTCAGTTCACTTGCATCAACGACTACTACTACACCACTGGGATCTCGTAATGTTGAAATATTATATTCTTCGATATGAAATGTATTAACAACTTCATCTTGTTGATATGCAATGTCTTCCCAATGTTCCTCAATTTTATTACATGCTTTTGTTTTATAAACATCCCACCAATCACTTTTGTCTCGTCTCAAACTAGGATATGAAGCATAAAATACTTAAATCGCTTGTTGTGCTAACACAAATGGTTCATACCTCTTGTATATTTTTTTTGTAATTAATTTCAACCAAATTAAACTGTGGATGCACCTTCATGCCTTTGATAGGGTCAAACCAATGACACATAAATAAAATAACTCGCAAATCTGAGCCTAGGTACGCTACCTCTAAAATTTCATCTAGCAAGCCATAAAATTCATTCCTTGCACCTCCATCATTAGATGACTGAACACAAACTCCACTATTCATTGTAATTTTCCCAGTTCCATAATCTTGAGTATGAAAATTATATCCGTTTATGAAATATGCCGGCCAAGTTTTCACCATTGAGTTTGGACCCCATGACAGATGTTTTACTAGGTCTTGCTCAATGTGAGCATGATTATCAAGAACCTAAAGTCAAATAAATATGTGTTAAAGTCAATATTTATCAAATTTATTATCATAGACTACTTACATATTTTTTGAACCATTGTGAAAATTCTTCATCACAGAAACGATCAAACTCATGCTCCAGAAGCTCAGAATATAGAGTTTGGAAAATCCTACCATAAAATTAAATATAACATGAACAATAATTTACGATATATGAAATATATAATATAACATTTATATACTCACTTGAAATATAGCGTTACTTCTGGATAGTTCAGTAAAATATATGTGTGGGCTGCTCACCACTCCGAACCAGTTAAGTATCTACTTGTACAAGATCCACTTGGTCAACCAAGGTAATTAAAAATTGAGAATGCCCTCAAATTTGGATCAACAGGACCCTCATCGTTTCATCTTGCTTTCTGACTCTTGCATTAAACGTGAGGTTCAAAATAATATGATGCAAAAGTTGTAACTTCCTCCACAATATATGCATTAACAATAGAAGCTTCAACATGAGCCTTATTTTTTACTTTTTTTTTCAAGTGACAGAGGAATCTAAGAGTAATACAATAAAATTTATTAGAAAATAAATTATACTAAATTTGATCAAATGAAATAATAATGATAAAAAAAGTAAAAAATTCACCTTTTAAATGGATACATCCATCGAAATTGAACAGGGCCTCCAACTTTAGCCTCATATGGCAAGTGAACTAAAAGATGTTCCATAGAATCAAAAAACGCTAGTGGAAATATTCTTTCTAAGTTACACAAAATGATCAGAATGTCTCTCTCTAATGTCTCCATGTGTGAATGACTCAATATTATTGAGCAGATATTATGAAGGAAAATGCTTAATTTTATAATTGCACTCCAGACAAAATTTGGTAACAGTTCCTTCAAAGCAATATGAATTAGTCTTTCCATGAATATATGATAGTCATGACTTTTCAAACCAATCAATTTACATTCCTTCAAATCAACGCATCTGCCAAGATTAGAGACATAACCATCAGGAAATCTCAATGATTTCAACCATTCACAAATAATCCGTCTTTGATCCTTATTCAATGTATAAACTGCTTTCGATTTTGGTCTCCTACTATTTTCATAAACATCAAGGGCGGGTCATTTACAGACGAGACACAAATCTTTTCTTGCATTCATATTGTCTTTTGTTTTTTCGATAATATCCATCACCGTATTTATCATATTATCAAAAACATTCTTCTCAATATGCATTAAATCAAGATTGTGATGAATTAAATTACTCTGCTAATATGGTAAATCTCAAAATATACTTCGTTTAGTCCATTTATGTGTAATTCCATAGTAATATGTTGTAACATTTGGTTCTTCAATAACAGATGGAAAGTTAAGCATTCTATGCCATAAAAATTGACCGATGAATCTCAATGGTGGAGGTGTTCTTTCAATTCTATTCTTAGTGAATTCTTATTTATTTCTTCTAAATTTATGATTTGGCGGTAAAAATTGTCTATGACAATCAAAATAACTCGGTTTCTTTCCGTGTTTCAATCTGAATGACTTTGATCTCTCTATACATATTGTACATCCTAAAATTCTCGGGGTACTCCAGCCGATAACATTGTTGGAGGATCGGTGGCCGGCTAGAGGAGGTGAATAGCCCTTTTGCGTATACGATGAAAATCGATCGTTCATCGCATCTCTATAATTCTCGTTAGAGCAGCGGAATACACAATAATGAAAAACACAATAAGAATACAAGCACATGACACACGATATACGTGGTTCGGAACCTTAGGGTTCCTACTCCACGAGGTGGGCTCAACGAGCTTGTGTTATGCACACGACACTAACAAAAACTCCTTCTCGACAATAAGTCGGAGGTGGAGAAACCTCGTACAAGCAATTATAAGGTAATACAAAAGTACAAGAAAATATAAAGATAATACGAAAGAAAACTTTACACAAATGGCTTTGATCACTTTTGCTTGTTGCTTGCTTTGGTTTGGCATTTGAAGGTCTGGAATGTAGCAGCAATTCCCCTCCAAAATCTCCCCAAAAATCATTGTTGAAATCCTCCCCAAGCTCCTCCTTTTATGCTTGTCTCGGGCTGATTCCGCGCTGATCAGTCGACTGCTCATGATCATTAGCGACTGTTCCTGTAGTTGTTGTCTCACAACGACTTAATCCACATTGGCAAAGTTCTAATGGATAACCATCAGTCGACTGGTAGACCCATCAATCGAGTGCTTGACACGATCACTCGACTGGAAAATCTTCTGTGCCCGAATTCACCTTGATCAATCAACTATCATCCCTTGGCAGTCGACTGATGGTGTCGGCAGTCGACTTCCAACCCTTGGCAGTCGACTATTGGGCCAGAAACACATCAGTCGAACACCAGTCGATTGCCATAAACTTGGAGCAGTCGACTGGTACCTATACCAGTCGACTGATGTTGGGTAAAACCCCAAATACCAAGTTGTTTGAGTATATGACGGTCGGATAAAATCTCAACACCATGTTTGAGCATCGACACTCAGTCTCAGCCACTTGGCCAAGTCCATCTCATCCTCTCATGGAGTTCCCCACCGAAGCTTTCTTCCCTCGGCCTACGTCCCTTGGATGCACCAAGTGCACGACTTTGAAATGTCATCCTTCGTGTCTCTTGCCCTCGAAGTCTGCTTCCCTTAGGCCTCACTCCATTTGCTCCCTGTCCAGCGGTCCCTCAGATGCACCAAGCACACGACTTTGCAATGTCATCATTCACCGACTCAAGAACCCCGAGCCTACGAGACTAGTGACCTTGCCAAGTCCTCAAGAATTCCCATTGTCAACTCCATGTTGGACTTCCCACACCAAGCCTCATGCTTGGATTTTACCAACACTAAGCCCTATGCTTGGATTTTCCATGCCAAGGCTACCCACTTGGACTTACAAACACCAAGTCCTATGCTTGAATTTTCCAATGACAATCACATGTCATATGTTTTGTCTAACATCAAAATACAGTTCTAGACAAACACAAATCCGATCAATCGTGACCTAGGCCAATTGCACCAACAGTCTCCCCCTTTTTGATGTTTGACAAAACCTTAAACTCAAGTCTACCAATTATCCCCAATTGGAAATTCTCACATCCCAATGAGAATTCCAACTAACCCCAATTGGTAACTTCTCCCATTTTTGACATACATCAAAAAGGTCCTCCTTAAGGGTGTCAATGTCTCATATCCCAATGAGATCTTACAATCTTTCCCTTTGTACAAAAACATCTAGGATGCCTTCAATCTTCCTAGTGATAAGTCTCATATCACTTAAGAGAGGCAACCCCCAATTTACCTCCCATGAGGAAAAATACACATCCAACTTCCCATGATAGATACTGTTAGTAATATATGAGAGGTGTCCTAAAGCAATCGCCTTATGGTTGTTCCATTTATTTGATAAATGAAGATTCACTATTTGAGTATACGTGCTTTCATGTATTTGATTGGATCTTAAACTCATTTACTGGGTGTCCGCAATACGATTCACAACATGAGAGAATTTGTGATTGGATCACAACTAGTGAGTTTCTCTACATGTGTAATTGTGATGTATTGGAGTTATCCTAGTCAATGAATTTATGGATTAGGACGCCATAAATTTTGTTGAGACTAGCACAAGGTATACTCTTTGGTTTATCCAAGCAGCTGTTTCTCACTGGCTAGAGACATTGGGATGTCCAGAGTTAATCGTGGATGCTAGTTATGGTAACTAGTTCATTGGAGTGACCAACTATAAGACTTCATATGGTTCTCTGCATATATGGATATGTCAATGAAGTTCTTACAGTAGCTTAAGTGTGATGTTCCTTCGACTTGAGGTATTCAAGTTATCTTGGTCATGAAGACTTATGCTTTGACATCTTAAGCAAGCATCTCCGAGGAGATGTGGACTCAGGATGATTGGGTATAAGTCGAAGTGGCCAAAGGCGTTTGAATAGACTACAAAGGATTCATCTCTCCTTGCAAGGAGTTGTATACCCTATGGTCTTTCATCGGATTGTTACTAAAGTCTTTGGCCAAATCATTACATGTTTAGAGTATGATACTCTTGGATACATGTGCAATAACTAGAATCTGGAGGACGAGGAAGTAATACTTGGGCTAGGTGTGAGGTAGTCAACCTGGTGGGGACTGACACAATAGACCATGTCCTGAACCAAGTGGGTATAAGATGAGTAAAAGGAATGGAACACGATTCATTATAGCTATTGAAGGGTTTCAAAAATGGTTCTGGGATCAACCGTTGATTTTTCGATTAATTGGGGATCATGATGTACTACTAGGTGTCACTCATGATTGTTCAATAATTAATGGTTAATTATAGATGACCTACATAAACTGAGAACCTATTTGGTCACACGCATAACGAGTGTAATCTGAAAGATTTAAAATAAGTTTGAGAATAGGATTCTCAGATCGAGAGAGACTTAGTTTGGTTGAACCAAACAAAGAGCGAGTGTGAAATTGTTTCAGTCAAATCGAAATCATGGATGGGTCAAGTATAATGGAGACATGATGGATGGACCAAATTGATTTGGTTCTAATCGAATGGTAGAAAATAAACCAAAGGGGTTTGGTTTGTTTTAAACGAATGAACCAAAGTTGATTTGGTTCGTTTTAACTTAAAATAGACCAACGTGGTTTGGTTTATTTTAACTTAAGTTATTGGAGCAGATTAACGGATTTTGGTTATGAACCAATAACCGTTAGGAGAATGTGTTCTCTATAAAAACATGGCTTAAGGGTTTTTCGTGGAGAATTAATTGGTTCAAGGGTTTTGGAAACCCTAACCTCCTTTCCTTCTTCTCCTTACTCTTGCCGCCCAAGCCATTGCCGCCCAAGAGGAGCTACTGCCTAGGTTTTGCTGCCCAAGTCCTTCATCTGGCCACCCACCATGGCGACTCCTCCTTGACTAGCCATATCTTCCACCAAACAAGCTGTCCAGATTCTAGACAGCTTGTTCTCCTCTTTGTGGAGAGGTCATTTGGTCGGTATTTTACGCTCTGGCAGTGACCTATTTGCCGAGGATTGATTCTTCAGCAATCCTCATAGGTGGAGGGTTGATATTTCATCAATCGGTTGACGAAAATCGCTTCCGAGAATCGAGTTTGCGAAACTCGATTTTTGGATCCGAATTTTATTTGGATTGTGATCTCCTCTCGGATCACATCGTCTTCAACATGAAGCTAGTAACTCCTACGAAGATGAGGCTCATAGCTTGGTGAAGCTATCTCGATGATACTCGGCGTGGATATGGATAGAGGCAATTCTAGCAAGAGTTGCTTCGGTTGATGTCATTCCCGCTACACGTGATATGTCAGGTATAACTAGAGTAATTTTCTTTTATTGCAAAATTTGAAATTGCGGTTATATCTACACATGTTGTATCCTGCATGCGTGTGATGTGTGTGTTGTAATAAATTAAATTTATTGCTTTTATTGCTTCCACTGTGTGCATGTTTACGAAATGTATTTGAACACACACTCACCGCGGTGCCGGAGAAACCCAACAGTGGTATCAGAGCCACACTGTGTTTTGACATAATCATAAAATTGTTGAAGTATTTATGGAAATTTTCTACTTTTTGAAAGTTTAGAAGTATTTATTGAAATTTTCTACTTTTGGAAATTTTAGAAGTATTTATGAAAATTTTATACTTTTGGAAAGTTTAGAAGTATTTATGGAAATTAACACTTTCTATAAATAAAATATGTGATTAGATTTGAAAATTTATTTCTTAATTTAATCATGATTTGATTTGGGAAATCAAATCTCAAACATATTTTATTTCCATAAATAGTTATAACAAATAAAGAAATTCGAATTGAAAATTTCCTTATATGATTAGGAAATTACAATTTAAGAAATTTGTTTCCTAAATTAGATTTGACTTTCCTTAATTAACACTTTTCATAAATAAAATATATGATTAGATTTGGAAATTTGTTTCCTAATTTAATCATGATTTGATTTGGGAAATCAAATCTAAAACATATTTTATTTCTAAAATAGTTATGACAAATAAGGAAACTATTTATACATGTCATAATTGTATGTCATGTAATTGTATTAGATGCATATCATTATGCCATGCATGTCATGACATGTAGATGTATGTCATGTGTGTCATGCCATGTAGATAATAGTTATTTGCATGCAAAGAGGATGAGACATTAAAACCCTTACACAATATTAAAGCCTACACCTTCCATTAATATGGTTGGAACTGGAGTTCTGTTTCTTGTTTGGGTTGTTGGATTCACTCTAAGCCCCGCTTGAATCTGAACATGTTCAAATCATTTGAATAGTTTAACACTAATATGGTAAGAGTTAGAGGTCAATCGTTAGTTTGGGTTGTTGGACTCACTCCAAGCCTGGCTAATTGATTGAATTCACTCTAACTATATTAAAAATATTTTGCGATTAATGGATCAGCTCTAACTTAGAGCATCGATTTGTTGGATTCACTCCAAGTTCGATGTGAAGAGAGGTGAATTTGGGTGCTATGCATATGATGCATACTTGTTAATGTGTTAACAACCCAATGTATGTGTGAACATTCAATTAGTTGATAGCACATTGTGATAGTTACATATACGTGATATGTAATCGGTATACTTGATACCTACCATCATAGCTAAGAATGGCTTGTTGGACTCACTCCAAGGTTGTTCTTATCTATGTTGGATATCAACCCATTCGGAGATGGACCTACAATCTCCCAAATTAATTTTGAGGGGTTTTAAAATTCAAAAAATGAATGAGATTTTGTAAATGTATGTTGATGCATTTTAAAATCATTTTCTCATATATGCTTGATTTGTATTTCTAGATTAATCGCTTGATCATGATGCCTTTGAATTTGTGCTCTATTTTGGATTCGAATAAATTGACTTGGTTGAACTTCTTGGACTGACTTAGAAACTTGAGAATTATTCTCAAGGCTAAAAAGCTTGCATATGTCCTCAAAGTGCCTCTTCCTGCTTGTCCTAGTGATGACACAACTCCGGACCAATTGTTAGCCCATCAGAAACATGTGAGTGATTCTGAACTAATGAGTTGCATCATGCTATCTGTGATGGTACCTGAGCTGCGGAAGCAGCATGAGCATATGGATGCACATACCATAGTCTTTCATCTTTGTGAGTTGTTTGATGAGAAAGTGAGATCTGAAATGTTCGAAGTCTCCAAGCTCCTCTTTATAAGTGCAATCAACCCTTGATATGGTTTTGATGTGTGTGGCAAAGGGTTTAAGTTAGGATGTTTGGATTTGATATGTGCGTTGGAGTCTTGTAGGACTTAGTAATTCGCACATGGAGCCTTGGCGAGATTCACATCTCATGACTTGGTCCTTGATTCGGTGAAGGATGGCTTTGCGGAAGCCGTGTGCTTGGAGCATCCGAGGGACCGCTGGACGAGGATCTTGGAGTGAAGCCGGAGGAAGTAGACTTCAGAGCGAGACGCGAAGGATGGCGCTGCAGAGTCGTGCGCTTGGCGCATCCGAGGGACGTGGCCGGACGAAGACAACTTCGAAGGCGAGAGACTCCGAGGGATGAGAGTGAGCGAATGTAACCCGGGAAGGGGTAGTGCTCTTAGGTGAAACTTGGCCATTTGGCTAAGTGTTGTTGGGAGATCGGTTGGCCGGCTAGAGGGGGGTGAATAGCCCTAATTCGTTGTTCGTCGTATTTTGTTCGTTCTCGTCTACAATTCTTGTTAGCGCAGCGGAATAACAATAATAATACTAACAAGAAACATAAATACACACAAACAAAACACAACGATATACGTGGTTCGGAACCGAATGGTTCCTACTCCACGGGTGAGCTCCTCGAGCTCTAGTTATGCTCACGGCACTAACTATAACACTCCTTTTCGACAACACGTCGGAGGTGGAGAAACCTCTCACAAGCTATTACACTAAGTAATGAAATACAACAAGAAATACAAAGACAATACAAGAGAACTTTTACACGATTGCTTTTGATCGCTTTCTTGTTGCTTGCTTTTGCTTGCTCTTGAAGGTGCGGAATGCAACGATTCCCCTTCAAAGTCACCCAAAAAGCCTTGGCGAAATCCTCCAACTCGTGCTCCTTTTATAACTGCATCAAGGTGTTTTCGCCCATCGATCGGTGATCGTGACCATCGGTCGTGATCTGTGGTTGTCTCACTGGCGGCAAGATCCACGTTAGCAAGTTTCAGCGGATCACTCATCGATCGTGATGGCACCCATCGATCGTGATCGATCATCGATCAGTCTTTGGCGAACTTCGACTCCGTGCAATGCCGACGGTGTCATCGATCGTGCCATCCCTTGGCGATCGTGATCCATCGATCATTGCCCTCCTCGGCGGTCGGTGATCGGCTTCCAACGGTTGATCGAACGGTCGAACCAACGACCTAGAAGCGGTCGGCGACATCCATGCCGGTCGGTGATGTCGGCAAAACCTCAAACATTAGTTGTTTGAGCCTCGATCGGGTAAACCCTTAGCCATCACGTTTGAGCCTCTCCCACTCAGATCTTAGCCACTTGGCCACTCGGCCTCGTCCCTCGGATCGCCAAGCGCTGCAACGCCATCGCGTCTCATCGTGCCTAGAAGTATGCTTCCTTTGGGCTCACTCCATTCGCTCCCCGTCGGCGGTCCCTCGGATGCACCAAAGCGCCGCGGCCGCAATGCCATCCTTCACCGACTCAAGGACCCGAGCCTAGTGAACTTACCAAGTCCTCAAGACTTCCCAAATGCACCAAGCGCCGCGGCCGCAATGCATTTCTCACCAAGCACCGGCGCCGCGGCTCCATAATGCTTTGGATTTCCCATGCCAAGCACCAAGCGCCGCGGCCGCAATGCTTTGGACTTTCCGCGACAATCCCAATGTCATGAGTTTTGTCTATCATCAAAATACCATCGGGTATTGCTCGAGTCAACTGGGACGCACCAACAATCTCCCAACAATCTCCCCGATGATTGACAAAACTACCATCTCAAGTCTACCAATTTTCCCATATTGGCAATTCTCATATCCCAATGAGAATTCCAAACGAACCCTAATTGGTAACTTGGTAACATCTCCCTTTGACATTACATCAAAAGGTCCTCCCCAAGGGTATGAAAGTCTCATATCCCAATGAGATCTTATATCTCTCCCTTGGAGGAACAAATGCCTACCATCTTTCAAGTGATCCCATATCACTTAAAGAGAGGCAACCCAAATATCCTCCCATGAGTAAATACACATCCATCTTCCCATGAAGGATACCTCCCCCTAGAGGCTTGCTCCCCTTGACCATTGCACCAACAATGTCCTTGGAGAGTCCCTAAGCCAATAGGAACATAAACCAATCAAAATTAAGGCAAAGTTCAACAATGAACTCTCATCCACCTTAAAATTGATACTCACCCTCAACCCAACTCCTAATCCATATCCAATGGATTTCCACCCTCTCTTATGCTCTCCCAAGTATGTCCTAGGGTTAGGAGTGGTTAGGGGACCTAAACCTAGCTGAACATGGGCCTAATCATCAAGATTTACCCGAAATCAGCTTGTGCCGACTGTCGGATAACAATGATCGATTACCATCACGATCGACTACTCAAATGATCGATAATCAGATTTTCAGTCAATTTCAAAAATGAATTTCTGAAATTCGTAAGTAAATATACATACATTGATAAATCTTGAAATTTGGTATGCATAATACTTATCCTAAACACTATGGGTGAAAAATATTGGAAAATTATTTTACCCATTAAATTAGGAGATTGATACAAAGTTCAAAATTTTAGAAAAGCTTCAATAAAGAGCCATCTTTGTATCATCCCATTCAATGGTGATAGCTATCAAAAGATAGGCTTCACCAAGGTTTTTCAAAATGTTTTCAAAATGTTTTTCAAACCTTTATTTTCTTTTTCCTAAACATCTCACCAATATCTAGATGTGTAAAACACATTCAAGGCAATTAATCTAGTGAGATGTGGGTTTTTGTTCTTTTAAATTCTCATGCATATTTCTAAGGCAATATTATTTGATTCCCATCAAATTATGCCATAGTCCTTAATTTCATTTTAATTTATGCATGATGATGATTATGGCATAATTATGATATAGATAAAGGCATATGCCAAAATCATGATGTCATGGCATGTGAATGAAAATTAAGCATACATGACATACAAACATAAATCTAAACATGATCATGACATTTTTATAATTAAAAATGAAAATGATGTCATGACATGGCAAGGCAAATAATGCATGGCAAGAAAAAATATACTAAGGTATAAAATACCTAAGTGTTAAAATCAATTTGCCATTTCTAGGGATTAAATTCATTTTGCCTTAATGCCATTCATTTCCTTAGTGTGCCAAAAACCCAAAATGGCACACAAATACCTCTAAGACCTAATTGTGCCAATTTAAATCATTTTAAACTTCTCAAGCATATTGGCACATCCTAATGTGTCAACTCTACTATGGTTAGGTTAACTACCCATCCACTTAGGGTTGACACACCCTAACTCATTTAGCGTGAATCGATCACGCTTTTAGGAACCCAATACCTATTTGAGCTCCTTGGGTTAACAAGGTATTCCCTAGGGATAACTTCCCTAGATACCTTTCTAATGACCCTTTTTGGTTTTAAACCAATAGTCTTTTGGGTCTTACTTGGGTCAACTCTAGAGGTGACTCCTCCATTGACCTTCTTAGTGGCCTTCTTGGTTTTTCTTAAGTCCTTGGCCACTAAACACACACCATGGCTAGACTTAGGGATGGCTTCCCCATTAGCCTTGGTTTTCCTAGACCTAGAAATTGTTCCATAATTAAATGGAACATTATGATAAGTCTCCTTGGGATTTGGTTTGTGACCCAAACCTTCCTTGCCCTTAGACCGTTCTTGTCTCCTAGGTTTTGACTTTTGGACATTAGACCCTTGAACCGAATTTGATATTAAAACTAGGGTCTTTTCTAATTTTTCTAGCCTTGACCTCAAGTCTTGGTTCTCCACCTCTAATTTCCTCAATTTAGAATTTTCATTAGATTTAGGGAAATTGTTTTTCTTCTTAGGCATATGCCTAGATTTCTTGGGATTAATACCCAAGTGGTTTTCAACTCTCCTAATGGACTCTTTAGGTAAAATAGGTCTAGTGTTTTGAGTCCTAGGTTTGTCTTTAGTTATATGAACATGTTTGGCACCTAGACAATATACCTTATGATTTCTCTTAGCATGCTTTTCATTGATAATAGCAAGAGAACTAAAATAATTTTTAGCATGCTTTTTAACTTTAGGAATTAAAGGTGCATTAAGTAAATTTACCTTAGGGTTAGCTTTAGGAGCTCCCTACATGAGTTGCACCTTCTTGCCCTTTCTTCCTCCCCTAGGGCATTGGCTTTGTAGTGTCCCTTTTGATTGCATTTGAAGCACACAATGTGCTCTTTGCTCTTGATTTTGGGAACACCGGCATCCTTTGACTTTGGGTTGACTTTTGGTCTTGATGCCTTTTCCTTAGCCAATTTAGGGCATTTGCTCTTGTAATGCCCTTTCTCCCTACACTCAAAGCATATTATGTGTTTTTATTTAAAATAATAACACTTGAGTTACCTAGGAGGTGGTGGAGGCCTCTTCATGATCTTCACTTCTCCGAAGTGGATGCTTCTTGTTCTTGCTCGGGATGGAAGATTGCCTTTCCTTTCCTCCCCCTCAGATGTGTGGAGGTCTCCACCAAATCATCAACATCTTCAAATGTTGTGGGTGCTTCTTCTTCTGCATTCTCCTCTACGTGGGCCGATTGGGAATTTTCTTGGAATTTCATTATTTTCTCCCATAAGTCCTTAGCATCCCTATAGTTACCCAATCTAGACCAAATAGTGTTAGGTAATAAATCACTAAGTAATTTTATTACCTCAAGATTTGTCTTGAAGTCCTTAATTTGGTCTTGGGTCCACCTTGACTTCTCAATTTGCTTGTTGTTTTTATCCTAGGCATCTCAAAACCATTTTCTACAATAATCATATAATCAAAATTGGTTTCAGATATACCTCCATCCGCTTCCTCCACCAAGAAAAATCTCCATCGAATTTTGGTGGATGGATGAAGTCGACCATTTGTAGTGCTCTCGCGGCGGTTAGTCCTCAAGAGCGACCTCCACTTGTGTTGGGAGATCGGTTGGGCCTAGAGGGGGTGAATAGCCCTAATTGTTGTTCGTCGTATTTTGTTCGTTCGTCTACAATTCTTGTTAGCGCAGGAATAACAATAATAATACTAACAAGAAACATAAATACACACAAACAAACACAACGATATATCGTGGTTCGAACCAATGGTTCCTACTCCACGGGTGAGCTCCTCGAGCTCTAGTTATGCTCACGGCACTAACTATAACACTCCTTTTCGACAACACGTCGGAGGTGGAGAAACCTCTCACAAGCTATTACACTAAGTAATGAAATACAACAAGAAATACAAAGACAATACAAAAGAGAACTTTTACACCGAATGCTTTTGATCGCTTTCTTGTTGCTTGCTTTTGCTTGCTCTTGAAGGTCTGGAATGCAACAGCAATTCCCCTTCAAAGTCACCCAAAAAGCCTTGGCGAAATCCTCCAACTCGAGCTCCATTTATAACCTGCATCAAGCTGTTTTTGCCCATCGATCGATCGTGACCATCGGTCGATCATCCTGTAGCCGTTGTCTCACAACGGCAAGATCCACATTGGCAAGTTTCCAACGGATCACTCATCAGTCGACTGATGGCACCCATCAGTCGACTGATCTACCATCAGTCGAGTGCTGGCGAACTCGACTCCATTCTGCCGCGGGCAGTGTCATCGATCATTGCCATCCTTCGCGATCGATGTCCTCATCGATCGCCCTCCTCGGCCGGTGATCACCAGAACGGATCACCGAACACCGGTCAAACCCATACGACCTAAATGATCGACATCCATGCTACCGATCGGTGATGTCGGCAAAACCTCAAACACCAAGTTGTTTGAGCCTCCGACCGTCGGGTAAACCCTCAAACATCACGTTTGAGCCTCGACACTCGGGCCTTAGCCACTTGGCCAAGTCCACACGGAGTTCCCACAGCTCTCTTCCTCGGCTCGCCCCTGGATGCGCGCGCGACGGCTTTGCAACGCCATCCTTCGCGCTCATGCCCTAGAAGTATGCTTCCTTTGGGCTCTCCAATCGCTCTCCCGTCCGGCGGTCCCTCGGATGCACCAAGCGCACGGCTTCGCAATGTCATCCTTCACCGACTCAAGGACCCCGAGCCTAGTGAACTTACCAAGTCCTCAAGACTTCCCAAATGCACCAAGCGCACGGCTTCGCAATGCGTTTCTCACCAAGCACCGAGCGCACGGCTCCGCAATGCTTTGGATTTCCCATGCCAAGCACCAAGCGCACGGCTTCGCAATGCTTTGGACTTTCCCATGACAATCCCATGTCATGAGTTTTGTCTATCATCAAAATACCATCGGGGTATTGCTCGAGTCAAACTCGAGTCAACCTGGGACGATTGCACCAACAATCTCCCAACAAGTGTCGGATGGGATTTCCTGACATCAGTTGACTACCATGTTATGGTAGTCAACTACTCTAAGTCTATTGTGACTCGACTAGTGTTCGAGTCCGTTCAGCGATCAACCGCCATGGATAGGCGATTGATTGCGAGACCACCGATCGTGATGAAGGCATCATCACCGATCGGTCGCAAGTGTTTCGGGCACAGAATGGAGTCGAGCTCGTGAGCACTCGACTGATCGGAGCATCAATCGACTGATGGCAATATCAGTCGACTGATGTGGAAGCCGTTGGAAGAAATCCAACGTGGAAAGCAGCCGTTATTGGGTAACGGCTACAGGATCAGTCGACTGATCATGGGCATCAGTCGACTGGTCCTGTGTCAACGGGAAGAAACCCTCTTCCTCTATAAAGAGGAAGGGTGTGGGGCTTTGGGGGCCTAATGCTTGAACTCCTAACAGCTCCCAAAGTGCCCTAAACGTTTTCCACTCTTGTACTTGTGCTAATCTTCATTCTATTGTAGAAGAGTGATCCTTGTGTAAAAGAGATTACCTCCACCTAACTTTATGCAAAAGAGAGATCTAGTGGATAGATTGAGGAGTGATTCACCTTGGACAAATCGGACCGTGGATTAACGGCGTAGCCGTGAACCACGTTACATCCTTTGTTAGCGTTTGTATTCTTATTATTGCTTTGTCTTTATTGTTTATACTTTCCGCTTGCGCTAACGAATTTGTAGACGAGCAATCGACGAGAAAATTCCACCGTCTATGTATTAGGCTATTCACCCCCTCTAGCCGGCCAACATCTACACTTCGATCGACCCTACACTCTTCACCTCTGAGATGCAAGAAGGTTCATCTGTGGTGATGCTCAACATGCTGAAGACTGTGGAGCCTTCTGTGAAGCATGAGCAGGGGACGGTGTTGTTAGTTGATTCCTCAAAGAAAGGTTCTAGAAGGAAATCAAAGAAACAACACAAGGGGAAAAAGAAGGCAGAACTAACTCAAAAGGGAACTTGCCATCATTGTGGCAAGGAGGGTCATTGGCGAAGAAACTACAAGATTATCTTGAGTCTGTGAAGAAGAATAAGACATCTGATGCCCCATCTTCTTCAGATATCTTCGTTATTGATTGTCATTCTATTTCCTCAGACACTTGGGTATTGGATACTGGGTGTGGCTCACATATATGTAATGACATACATGGGCTAAGGAATAGAAGAAGACTCATCAAAGGAGAGTCAAATTCACGTGTTGGGAATGGAGCAAAGGTTGTTGCACTCGCCATCGGAACATATTTATTGAAACTCCCTACATGACTTGTCTTAGAACTGGACAATTGCTTTTATGTTTCTTCGTTGATAAAGAACATCATTTCTATTTCTTGTTTGAATAGAAATTGATACCATTTAACTTTTAGTAACAATTGTTGTTACATAACTTTGAATGACGGTCTTTATGGGACTGAAACTTTAAGAAATAATATTTATACATTGGACATATCCAGTGACATTTTCAATATCGAAGCGAGCAACAAGCGTGCTTGAAAAGATAATCAATTAGACTCCTACATGTGGCATTGTCATCTTGGTCATGTGAGCAAGAAACACATGTCCGAATTACACCGATGTGGAATTTTGGAATCGTTTGAATTAGATTCATACGATACATGTGAATCATGCTTAAAAGGCAAGATGACTAAGTTTCCTTTTACGGGAAAAGGTGAACCGGTGGGAGAGTTGCTTGGTCTAATACATACTGATGTATGCGGACCTATGTCAAATCAAGCTCTAGGAGGCTATATCTACTTCATTACCTTCACCGATGATCACTCACAGTTTGGGTATGTGTTCTTGATGAAATACAAGTCTGAAGCCTTTGAAAGGTTCAAAGATTTCAGAAATGAAGTAGAGAAACAACTTGGCAAGAGTATTAAAATACTTCGATTGGATCGAGATGGTGAATACTTGAGTCAAGAGTTTTTGGATTATCTAAGGGACAATGGTATATTGTCTTAATGGACTCTGTCATATACACTACAGCATAATGGTGTATCTGAGAGGTGAAACCGAACCTTGGTGGACATGGTTAGGTCGATGATGAATCACGTGAATCTTCCCAAGTTCTTTTGGGGCTATGCACTTCAGACAGCTATTTACTTGTTAAACAGAGTTCCGACCAAGGTAGTCTCTACTACTCCATATGAGATATGGAATAATAAGAAACCTCATTTATCTTACTTGAAGATATGGGGTTGTCCTATTTATGTGAAGCGGACTGTATCAGACAAACTGGATGCTAAGTCTGATAAATGTCTATTTATTGGATACCCTAAGAAAACGAGGGGTTATCAATTCTATCTTCCTATGCAACAAAAGGTGTTTGTTTCAAGGCATGATGTGTTTCTAGAGAAAAAATTTCTCTTGCAAGAAAATAGTGGGAGCGTCATTGAACTTGAGGAGGTTCAAGAGACTCCAGTAGACATTGAGGAGATACCTGGTCAAGCACCTTGACCAATGACTCAGTGATGAGACATCGACTGAACCTATTGTGACACCACATCTTTGTAGATCTGGTAGGACACGCAACATTCCTAAGAGATATGAATTTCTCGTAAGTGAATCGAATGATGTGTTACTTATTGACGATGAGAAGCCTACTAATTATTAAGAAGTTTTGAAAAGTTCAGAAAGGGACAAATGGCTTGAAGCCATGAAGTCAAAAATGGATTCCATGTATGAAAATCAAGTTTGGAACTTGGTGGACCCACCAGAAGGTATTAAGCCTATAGGGTGCAAGTGGGTTTTCAAGAAGAAAACCTACATGGATGGTAATGTGATTACCTATAAGGCTAGATTAGTGGTGAAAGGCTATCGTCAAAAGCAAGGTGTTGATTATGACGAAACCTATTCACTAGTTGCTATGCTTAAATCCATTCGAATGCCCCTGACCATAGCGGCTCATTATGATTATGAGATATGGCATATGGATCTGAAAATGACTTTTCTTAATGGAAACCTACTCGAAAATGTGTATATGATACAACCTGAGGGTTTCACATCGGTTGATAAAACCAAGGTATGCAAACTTCGACGGTCCATTTATGGATTGAAACAAGCATCCAAGAGCTGGAATATCCGTTTTGATGAGACAATCAAAAGGTTTGATTTCTCATAAAATCTGGATGAACCTTGTGTGTACAAGAAGGTTAGTGGGAGTGCAGTCGTGTTCCTAGTATTGTATGTTGATGATATATTACTTATAGGAAACGATATATCTGTTGTACAATCGGTTAAAATTTAGTTATCCAAAATATTCTCCATGAAAGACTTGGGAGAAGCGACTTACATCCTCGGGATCAAGATCTATAGAGATAGATCGAAACGGTTGCTTAGTCTTTCGCAGTCTACATATATAGACCGAGTGCTAAAGAGGTTTAGTATGTCAGAATCCAAGAAAGGTTTCCTTCCCATCAGGTATGGGATACACCTTTCGAAGTCTATGTGTCCACACACAGAAGACGAGAGGATTTGCATGAGTAAGATTCCCTATGCATCCGCAATAGGATCTATCATGTATACTATGTTATGTACGAGGCCCGATGTATCGTATGCTTTGAGTGTCACAAGCAGATACCAGTCTGATCCAGGAATGGATCATTGGGTGGCTATTAAGACAATTCTTAAGTACTTGAGAAGAACTAAGGATGTGTTCCGAATATATGGAGAGGGTGGTGATATGGTAATACATGGGTATATGAATGTCAACTTCTAGACATATAAGAATGATTTTAGGTCTTAGTCTGGGTACATATTCACTTTGAATGGAGGCACAATAAGCTGGAAAGGTTCCAAGCAAGACATTGTAGCGTATTCTGCCACTAAGGTAGAATACATTGTAGCTTCGGAAGCAACAAAGGAAGCGGTTTGGATCGAGAAGTTCATTTCTGAACTTGATGTGGTCTCATCAACGATCCAAACATGTGCTTTGCCGCTATCATCTGATCAGGGAGATCATCAGTAGGAAGTAAATACAAATCGAGAAGATTCTCACTGAAAGGAACTTAGCAGACCCTTTAACTAAGGCCTTATCTCAAAGTAAGTTTGAGGGTCATGTTAGAGATTATGGTATTGGATACCATGGCGATTGACATTAGGCCAAGTGGGAGTTTGTTAGTAATATATGAGAGGTGTCCTAAGGCAATCGCCTTATAGTTGTTCCATTTATTTGATAAATGAAGATTCACTATTTGAGTATACGTGTTTTCATGTATTTGATTAGATCTTAAACTCATTTACTAGATGTCCACAATACGATTCCCAGCATGAGAGAATTTGTGATTGGATCACAACTAGTGAGTTTCTCTACATGTGTAATTGTGAGGTATTAGAATTATCCCTAGTTGATGAATTGATGGATTAGGACGCCATCAATTCTGTTGAGACTAGCATGAGGTATACTCTTTGGTTTATCCAAGTAGCTATTTCTCACTGGCTGGAAACATTGGGATGTCCGGAGTTAATCGTGGATGTTAGTTATGGTAACTAGTTCATTGGAGTGACTAGCTGTAAGACTTCATATGGTTCTCTGCATATATGGATATGTTAATGAAGTTCTTACAATAGCTTAAGTGCGATGTTCCTTCGACTTACGACATTCATGTCATCTTGGTCATGAAGATTTATGCTTTGACATCTTAAGCAAGCATCTCCGAGGAGATATGGACCCTGGATGATTAGGTATAAGTCGAATTGGCCGAAGGTGTTTGAATAGCTTACTGGGATTCACCGCTCCTTGCGAGATGTATACCCTATGACCTCTCATCGGATTGTTACTAAAGTCTTTGGCCAACACATTATATGTTTAGAGTATGGTACTCTTAGTACATGTGTAATAACTAGAATCCGGAGGACGAGGAAGTAATACTTGGGCTAGGTGTGACGTAGTCAACCTGGTAAGGACTGACACAATAGACTATGTCCTGAACCAAGTGAGCATAAGATGAGTGAAAGGAATGGGGCACGATTCATTATAGTTGATGAAGGGTTTTAGAAATGGTTATGGGATCAACCATTGATTTTTCGATTAATTGGGGATTATGATGTAGTACTAGGTGCCACTAATGATCGTTCTATAATTAATGGTTAATTATAGAAGACCAACGTAAACTAGGAACCTATTTGGTCACACGCACAATGAGTGTAATCTGAAGGATTTAAAACAAGTTTGAGAATAGGATTCTCAGATTGAGAGAGACTTGGTTTGGTTGGACCAAACAAAGAGCGAGTATGAGATTGTTTCAGTCGCATCGGAATCATGGATGGGTCAAGTATAATGGAGACATGATGGACGAATCAAATTAGTTTAGTTCTAATCCAATGGTGGAAAATAAACCAAAGGGGTTTGGTTTGTTTAAACGAATGAACCAAAGTTGGTTCGGTTCATTTTAACTTAAAATAGACCAATGCAGTTTGATTTATTTTAACTTAAGCTATTGGAACCGATTAACGGGTTTTGGTTATGAACCAATAACCGTTAGGAGAATGTGTTCTCTATAAAAAAATGGCTTAAGGGTTTTTCGTGGAGAATTAATTGGTTCAAGGGTTTTGGAAACCCTAGCCTCCTTTCCTTCTTCTCCTTGCTCTTGCTGCCCAAGAGGAGCTGCCGCCCAGGTTTTGCTGCTGCCCAAGTCGCTATCGGCCACTCACCAGCCACCGGCGACTCCTTCGGCCATCCTCCCTTGGCCGCCTGTGACCAAGGAGCAGCCGACCATTGATTGGCCGGGCATATCTTCCACCAAACAAGCTGTCCAGATTCTGGACAGCTTGTTCTCATCTTTGTGGAGAGGTCATTTAGTCGGTGTTTTGCACTCCAACAGTGACCTATTTATCGGGAATTGGTTCTCCGGCAATCCTCATAGGTGGAGGGTTGAGTTTTCTTCAATCGGTTGACGAAAATCGCTTCCGAGAAGCGAGTTTGTGAAACTCGATTTTTGGATCCGAATTTTATTCGGATTGTGATCTTCTCTCGGATCACATCGTCTTCGACACGAGGCTAGTAACTCCTATGAAGACGAGGCTCGTAGCTTGGTGAAGCTATCATGATAATACTCTGCGTGGATATGGATAGAGGCAATTCTAGCCATAGTTGCTTCAGTTCATGTCATTCCTGCTACACGTGACACGTCAAGTATAACTAGAGTAATTTCCATTTATTGCAAAATTTGAAATTGCGGTTATGTCTACACATGTTGTATCCTGCATGTGTGTGATGTGTGTGTTGTAATAACTTAGATTTATTGCTTTTATTGCTTCCGTTGTGTGCATATTTATGAAACGTGTTCAAATACACACTCGCCACGATGCCGGAGAAACCCAACAGATACCTTCCCCTAAAGGCTTGCTCCCCCTTGACCATTGCACCAACAATGTCCTTGGAGAGTCCCTAAGGCAATAGGAACACTAAACTTTCGAAATTAAGGGAAAATATTCAACAATGAATTTTTTACCTCCCTTAATTCGATACACACCCTAAATGTCACGCCCCGGGGAGTCCCCGCCAGATGAAAATCCGGCAGCATCTCCCCTGTACAGATGACAATACCAATTTTATACAAGGCCTATACGACCACTATACATCGGTCAACACGACCGGAATCCAAACAATCCATGCAAATAATAAAATAGGCCTCTGGCCAACTATCACAATAAATGGTAACCAGTCCACAATAACTAGACTTACCCCTTCTTCCATCTGGACAGGAATACCGAACCAAATCCAATCGAAACAAAACCGAATAAAGGTCCATAAGGACACCAAAAATCCACGAATACAAATATCTAACTCCAATCCTAAACATGTCTTCTAATCAAAATACCCAAACCATAGAAACAAATAACAAATAAAAACTTTCACGACGAGTGGGGTTTGGCAGCTGGACTCTCCTGACAGCTTCATCCTGAAATAGATATAAATCAACGGGGTAAGTTCAAAGAACTCAGCGGGTATAGTAGATATGCAAAGTAAGGTATAACTAACAATAAAAATCATGCCAGTACAGTCTCACATATAGGGTAAGCAAGAAATAAATACAAAAGGACCATACTCACCTGAATCTTCTACCCTGATATAGGAACATGTGCCCTACTATAAGAGATAAAGTCATCACCATATACGAATATGAATCTTGTATGCATGGTAATCATATGCAACATCCAAGGCATCAGTACAATAATGCAGCAAACACAATACAAATGTGATCCGTGCAAAGTGCATGCCATGCAAATGACATGGTCACCCCTGACGCCAGTCAGCCGCCTCACACGCGATGGTGAAGCCGAGTGGGTAGGGCTATGACAACTGTGCACTCTGCCATCACTGCTCCTAAGTGACCGAGTGGACAGAATGCTGTCGGAGTACACCTATCCTCCTGCCCCAAACAGAGTAGGGGAGCTAAGCTCTCATCTCCCGGTGTCATAGACCAGAGGAGGGATCCCTGCCCGCTACCACGCTGCCTCATCGCTACCCATGAGCGGATCCGCGGAGCCTGACAGAGCAACTGCACACACCCTCCTAATGTACCACTAACCCATGAGTGGCAGTGTGTGCAGGCCATGTAACTAGCTGCGGGCTCAACTATAAAGGAACCCCGTCCAGCCAGCATGCAATCATGCAAGATGGTGCATGATACTAAAGCATGTAAATCCAACTAAAAATACCTATCCGAATAATATGCACAATCAATAAGTGCATATCTATGATCCAAGAAACGATGATCCAAATAATACAGGGAAGATATAATCATACTGATCAAATGTATGTATCTAGTTGGCACAAAAACATACTAGGCATATAAAATGAAAATTATTGCAAGCTATCCTAACTAGCATATCAACTTGACTATATCTAAAAGATAAGTCAAAATACCCGCCTGATAAAATATCCGCAAAAGAACCAAATCGTCACAACCGTGAACCTGCCTCGTGACCGAAACCTGCATATAGCATAACTATTGTTAATCACTAAAAATGCAATTCACCGACAAATCGATTTCTTACATAAACCAATTAACCCAAATCAATTTCTAATTCCACTAATCCAAACCCACATCACAGAAAATCTGTACAAAACTCCAACACCTAACCCTGCACAGCCGATATCACCCAAATGGACTCGTAAAGCCCTCTAAACCCACAACAAACTCTAATCACATCCCCTAATCGACCACAACTCCGACTCACGCCACTTACATCCAGGCCTTGCGACCACCTCCAACCCCAAGCCGCATGACGCCCCAAATAGACCCTCACGGCCCACACACTCACATTCCACTTTATACAGGTGACTCAATCCTTGTTTCACAGTCGACCACTTCCCATCTCTCACCAGTCGACACCAACACACACGCTAGACAGAAAGGAAAATAGGGAAACTAGATATTTACCGAAAGCTCCACTCCACCGGCAATCAACCCTTACCTAGTTCGATCACCAGCGATGGGAGGAAACTCGGCGGTGGTCCCTCTGAACTGCGTCGCCACGGGCTAGCGGCGGTGGTTGACCTCACGCCAACTCTAGATGACGACGCAGGGGAGGAAAAAGACGATGGCTCTGTCGGCGACGGTCCTATGGTAGAGGAAGTCGGCGAGTGTGCGACTCGGGTGAGCAGTGGCAGAAGGAGGTTCAACCGCCTCCGTCTGCCGCGAAGAGAAAAAAACGAGAGGAGCGACGTCGGACGATGGTCAGCATAGATCGATGCCCGCTCGTCTAGAGGCGGTGAGGAGCGGTGAAGAGGAGAGAGGAAGAGTGCGAGGCGGAGCGAGAGGGGCACCGGGAAGGCGGGTGTCGATGCTTGGGGGAGAAGAGGAGAATCGAAGAAGGTGTCAGCGGCGGCGCGCAACCTCAGTCGGCGGCAAAGGGAAGAAGCACGACGCCGGCAAAGGAACGGCCGGCGATCACGATGAAGGAGAAGGCAATGGATGTGGCGGACGCTTGTTGCGGCGCTGTGGAGGAAAAGAAAGAGGGCGAGGCGCCGGGAGAAGAAAGAAGCGACGGTTTGAGGGCTACGGACGCGAGAAGGGGAAGACTCGGGAAAAAGGGGCGCTGCCGCAGAAAGTCGTGAGGAAGAAGTTCGTGGGCGACGTGGAAAGAAAGAAATCCCAAAATTAGGAAATAGAAAACCTAGACTTATACCTAGGGTAAATTTATCCTATTTACTCATCTAAACAGGCCCTTTAAAAACTTGTTTTCCCTATCCCCGTAATTATCTCGTACGACCTCCGTTTAAATCCAGAAAAATTCTGGAAAAATTCCTAAAAATCCCGAAAAATTTCCAAGATTATTTTTCTTAATTCTTTGGCCATTTAATTTAATATTTTAAATTTTCAGTATTTAACATTCTTCTCCACTAATAAAAATTTGATCTCTAAATTTCCTGCTCATGTACGAATACGAGATGTCACAACAACCATCTCGGATATCTGGAGACAAGTCACACACCACAAGTGACTAAGTGGGGTATTGAGCTATGATATTTTCCTCAAGCTCCCAAGTTGCCTCCTCATCTGTGAGGTGCCTCTACCCGACCTTGACAAATCGCACAATCTTGTTCCACAATTATCGTTCCTAGTGATCCAGAATCCGTGCTGGAATCTCTGCATAATTAGCATCAGGTTGAATAGAATCTGACACATCTGACAAAATATATGTAGAGTATGACACATACTTCCTCAACATGGAGACATGAAACACATCATGAATACCCGTCAAGGACGGTGGTAGCGCTAGGTGGTAAGTGACTGCTCTGATCCTCTCCAAAATCTCAAACGGACCAATGTATCTAAGAGCTAGCTTACCACAAAGGTCAAATCTCTTCACCCCTTTCGTCGGTGAGACTCGCAGGAATACATGGTCACTATACAGAGAACTCCAAAGGTCTCCGTCTCTGATCGGCACAACTCTTCTGACGATCCTGTGCCTTTGTCATCCTAGTCTGATAGTACAAACCAACCCTGCCTCATACTGAGCTCTATGGGTCCTAGCAACTGGTCCTCCCAGTTGCCCCCGAAATCTATAACACAGGACCTCAGCAAATATTCTTGTATCTGAATGGTCTGCTCAGACTATCCATCTGTCTGCGGATGAAATGCAGTACTAAAACAAAGCTGCGTGCCTAAAGCCTGTTGCAGACTCTGCCAGAACCGAGACATGAACCGGGGATCTCTATATGATATAATGCTCAAAGGAACACCATGCAATCTGATGATCTCCCGACAATATAACTCTGCCAAACGATCCAGAGAGTCGGTCTTTCGAATCGCTAAGAAGTGCGCGGATTTGGTTAGTCAGTCTACAACTACCCAAATCGCGTCATGGCCTTGATGTGTCTTAAGCAAACCCACCACGAAATCCATAATAATATGCGTCCACTTCCATTCCAAAATTGGAATTTTCTGAAGCATCAGTTCCTTAAACTAATGCAACTCCGGAAACCATTATCCTCCTCGGAGTCAGAGATGGTAGTCCATCTACCGTCCAAAATCCACTCCACCACACACTCTGTAAGTGCATGGGAGGCTATCACGACCAAACTTCCTTGTTACAACCGTTCGTGTTCCAGCTACTCTATAGTAGCTATCCAGTAGTTAGCTAAAAACTCCATGAGCATTTTTGCTCCTCACCTCTTCAAAACAACATAGCAGCTGCTAAGTTCACGTCATATATATGACGACTTATCTTGCAGTCCTTTAACTGTCGTAAGCTTTGGATACGTCCTATTCAATAGCATCGGAATCGCTCCGATCCCCGAAATAATGCATCCAAGTACACTACTCTTCCATCCACACCAGATTGATTAATCAACACTGGCATAAAAGTCAACCATCGTCTGAACCCTGAAACTAGTTTCACAAGCTTTAGACCAAATAAATTCCATCACCTTCCTGGTTCAACCAGTCAGCGATGTAGTACCGCTAGAGCATCCTATCCATATCTATGGTAATAATCAAATCAATTCTAGGAAACCACCATCTATGGTGGTCGAGTGCGCAACTCCAACTACCACCATCAACAGTGGCCAAGTTACGCAACTCCAACGACCACAATTGATCCAATCGTGTCCATAATACACGACTTCCCATATCCCTAGACGACTAAGTCGTCAATAAGTCTAATAAGATAATCATAAGCTCATACAATTCATACCAAGTATGAAATTGTCGTCGCTATACAACTGCATTCTCTTTACTCTAGACTGATGATATAATAATCATCACAATGATAATGATAATTGTATGACACCATGTCACTACAATATCAACCAACCAGTCATAAATCAATCCTAGAGAATGCACAGGTGTCCTATAGCGGATCTAAATAGATCCTCTATCCAAAATGAAGGATATTCATTTCCTTCCCCAACTACCGCATTCTATCATCAATAATCAATGCATATCCTCAAAGGTTCATCTCTCTTTTAACAAAGAGTTTCGGATCTTCTCTGGAAGAAATTCTGGGACAGATAAATATCCCATCCAACACCTCCTATAATAAGGTAAAACGATCTTTCATCGTCTTAACCAATGTAGGCATACACGCCTTATCCATAACCAAATCACTATTAGTAGGGACTGATATTTTTCTGAGGGTTTACTCCTTGTCCTTCAAATTAGTGGCTAGCAGGCCAAATCCCTAGTTTCCTAATTCGTCATCAGTCGGCACCTCTAAAGAGTCCGTACTCCTGAAATCATCGTTAGGTTCCGCAAGATCAATACGTCATCCACCTCGTCCCCGACCATGAGTAGGGGCAATTCACTAAGTCAATACTTTTCCTAACCACTAAAGTACCGTAACCACTAAAGACAATACTTTTCCTATAGCTCAGAGATATCCTTCAGCTTGCCTGGTCCCCAAAACATGAGAACTCCCAAAAATCCAAGGAAAAGATAATCCTCGAAACACAAAACCCACAAACCAAAATCGTAAACCAATAAAATTGTCACGTCCTGGGGGCATATCCGTCATCCAAATGATAGAGGAGCTCCTTAGTGACCATATTCCAAAATACATGGACCAGATCTGGTAAAAACCTCAAAATAATAATAGGAATACCAGTATTTTAATAACTGCATGCATGCACAACTAAACATATATCAATTAAAGTAAAATAGTTTTTATGACCCCAAATCAAATTGTGACAAAATCCAAAGTGCATAATCAAAATGCAATACCGATAAAGTAAACAAAGCGCCATCTCGACGATGTAGTAGAACAAGCACGACAAGGAACTCTCTGAGCGACTCGAAGGTAGGTCAACAGGATACGTCCTCCATCAGTTAACCTAAAGGATAAGTGAGGAGGAGGTAAGTACAACCACTCAGTGGATGGATAGACAATAGTGCATACTCATAATGCACATAATGGAAGTCAAAGGAAACAACTAGAGTAACCCAACCCTCAGAGTACCAATATCGATGCGCGCTATTATCCTGAGATAACAAATATACCCGTAAAACCCAACCACTGCAACAAGCAGTGCACATCCGGATACCACGACAAAACCTCGTGGCTCTCGCACAAAAAGGAAACTGTCTATGAGCTACCGCGAATGGTACTCATGGGTCTACAATCAATACGCTAAGCATTGTCTACACGCAACTACATGCTACCCCGAATGAAACTCATGGGTGGACAGGCAGTAGAAAGACTCGGTGTCTATGGCAACGACGTGCTACCACGAATGGGTCTCATGGGCAGACCGCGTATATAGATATCTAGTTATTGACTGCTCACAACCGCATGCTACCTCTAACGGGTTGCGGGGGCAGTCGATTATTTTAGGTTGTTAAACCTAGGGTTATCCAATACATCTAGCATAGAACGTCTATCAAAATCGATAAGGATCATCGATCTACAATTAAGCCCATTGAGGCGATCAAGCGAGGGTTTCAACACCTCTAATACGAAATGTTTACCAAAGTCGGTAAAGATCATCGACTTATAAATAAATACATCCAGATGGTTAAGTCTAGGGTTCCAACCCTTCTAACATGATCAGTTATCAAGGTCGATAAAAATCACAAGTCCACTAATAAACACGTCGAGATGATTGATACTAGGGTTTCGTCCCAGCTAACATGAAATGCCTATCAAGGCAAATAAGGGCAACAAATCTACTAACGAGCCCGACAAGAGGATTAAGCCTACATTTTTTTCAATCTACCAGTTCAATCATGCATGCTCAAACCTGCTACCACGAACATATCTCGTGGGTACTTAAGATGTAAAGTAGCTATCTAGATACAAGCGTCATACGAATCCAATTATCACCAACTTCGAACTGATAACGCAAGAATACAACCTTATAGTAGGTCATCTCAACCATGATTGGGAGGCATGATTGACCACAAATATATAAAGCACCTACCTATAGAGAGACTCTACTATAGACTCTCTCTCAATCAAGAATGGGAGATATAGTAAGGATTAATCGCATCCTAACCATACAAACTCTACTAGTCCGATCACCGTATCACCGAAACAGTAAATGAATAAACATATTTCATTTAGCCCATCCGGGTTATTACGCCTAGGGTTCCCACACCTAGGGTTCCACTAATGTTGTTTCATTCCTGAGATCCGCTCCTACTGAATAACCTCATCTAAGTTATGCTATCTCTACTAATCTCCGTCATGGTATCCACCTCAATAACACATAACCATATAAACATATAACACACTGTCTCATAAACGACAGCATAGACATACTAATGGCAATCAATGATTGAAATTAATTAGGGTATAACTAAAGAGTCATGCCAGAACAAAGTCAAGGCAATACTAAATAAAGCATCAGATGCCCATATATACCCTAACCTACATAAGCAATGTAATCATGTCATCATGCACTAGGATCCGAGAGTCCAAGAACCTATATGTATACCTTTTACAAATTTATCCATCTTAGTCATATTATTCAACTAGTCCACTCCTAATACTAGTCCAATCCTAATACTAGTCCAAATAGTAATAGGTAAAAATCTACCAATAATATCTAATCATTTATATCACAATGGTAACTAGTTACGTATAGTAGTAATATCAATTAATAACCATATGCTAACGATAAACCAGCAACCTAAAGATCTAACAGTCTAACAGATATAAGGTTAAAACAAGACTAGACAAAACATGATATCACCGCATAACCAATATAACCAATATAAATATGCACTAAATCTAGAAAATTTTCTAGAATTTATTTACCTGTTAGCCATCTGGAGATGTCCTGTCGCCGCCAAATCCCCAAATTGACCTCGTTATTAATACCTCAAATTTTCGAAACATAAAAAATCATCGGAAATCCGTACCAATCTGAAAATACCCCAGTTAACCTGCCAAACTTGGCGAACTCCAAAAAAAACCCAAAGACCCTAAAAACTCGGAAACCTATGCTCTGATACCAAATAAATTGTCACACCCCGGGGAGTCCCCGCCAGACGAAAATCCGACAGCATCTCCCCTGTACGGATGACAATACCAATTTTAAACAAAGCCTACACGACCACTATACATCGGTCAACACGACCAGAATCCAAACAATCCACGCAGATAATAAAATAGGACTCTGGCCAACTATCACAGTAAATGGTAACCAGTCCACAATAACTAGACTTACCCCTTCTGCCATCTGGGCAGGAATACCGAACCAAATCCAATCGAAACAAAACCGAATATAGGTCCATAAGGACACCAAAAATCCACGAATACAAATATCCAACTCCAATCCTAAACATGTCTTCTAATCAAAATACCCAAACCATAGAAACAAATAACAAATAAAAACTTTCACGACGAGTGGGGTTTGGCAGCTGGACTCTCCTGACAGCTTCATCCTGAAATAGATATAAATCAACGGGGTAAGTTCAAAGAACTCAGCGGGTATAGTAGATATGCAAAGTAAGGTAAAACTAACAATAAAAATCATGCCAGTACAATCTCACATATAGGGTAAGCAAGAAATAAATACAAAAGGACTGTACTCACCTGAATCTCCTACCCTGATATAGGAACATGTGCTCTACTATAAGAGATAAGTCATCACCATATACGAATATGAATCCTGTATGCATGACAATCATATGCAACATCCAAGGCATCAATACAATAATGCAGCAAACACAATACAAATGTGATCCGTGCAAAGTGCATGCCATGAAAATGACATGGTCACCCCTGACGCCAGTCAGCCGCCTCACACGCGATGGTGAAGCCGAGTGTGTAGGGCTATGACAATTGTGCACTCTGCCATCACTGCTCATAAGTGACCGAGTGGACAGGATGCTGTCGGAGTACACCTATCCTCCTGCCCCAAACAGAGTGGGGGAGCTAAGCTCTCATCTCCCGGTGTCATAGACCAGAGGAGGGATCCCTGCCCGCTACCACGCTGCCTCATCGCTACCCATGAGCGGACCCGCGGAGCCTGACAGAGCAACTGCACACACCCTCCTGATGTACCACTAACCCATATGTAATGGTCAGTGCTCAACTATAAAGGAACCCCGTCCAGCCAGCATGCAATCATGCAAGATGGTGCATGATACTAAAGCATATAAATCCAACTAAAAATACATATCCGAATAATATGCACAATCAATAAGTGCATATCTATGATCCAAGTAACGATGATGCAAATAACGATCAAATGTATGTATCTAGTAGGCACAAAAACATACTAGGCATATAAACATGAAAATTATTGCAAGCTATCCTAACTAGCATATCAACTTGACTATATCTAAAAGATAAGTCAAAATACTCGCCTGATAAAATATCCGCAAAAGAACCAAATCGTCACGACCGTGAACCTACCTCGTGACCGAAACTCGCATATAGCATAACTATTGTTAAGCACTAAAAATGCAATTCACCGATAAATCGATTTCTTACATAAACCAATTAACCCAAATCAATTTCTAATTCCACTAATTTATCCTCTAAAACCCCACATCAGAAAATCATGCAAAACTCCAACACCTAACCCTGCACAGCCGATATCACCCAAATGGACTCGTAAAGCCCTCTAAACCCACAACAAACTCCAATCACAGCCCCTAATCGACCACAACTCCGACTCACAGTCGTACACTGCCCACTTACATCCGACCTTGCACGACCACCTCCAACCCTAACCGCATGACGCCCCCAAATAGACCCTCACAGCCCACACCACTACTGTTCACAGCCTTACAGGTGACTCAATCCTTGTTTCACAACCGACCACTTCCCATGTCTCACCAGCCGACACCAACACACACGCTAGACAGAAAGGAAAATAGGGAAACTAGATATTTACCGAAAGCTCCACTCCACCGGCAGTCAACCCTTACCTAGTTCCCGTGATCACCGACGACGCAGAGGAAACTCTCGGCGGTGGTCTGTGGCTGCAGACACGTCGCCACGGGCTAGCAGCGGTGGTTGACCTACCGCGCTAACGGCAGGGTAGATGACGACGCAGGGGGGAAAAAGACGGTGGCTCTGTCGGCGACGGTCCTATGGCAGAGGAAGCCGGCGAGTGTGCGACTCGGGCGAGCAGCGGCAGAAGGAGGTTTAGCCACCACCGTCTGCCGCGAGGAGAAAAAAATGAGAGGAGCGACGTCGGACGGTGGTCAGCAGCGAGGAGGGCGACGCCCGTCGTCTAGGGCAGAGGAGGTCGGCGCGAGGAAGAGCGAGGCTCGCAGCGGCTCAGAGGCGAGGAGCCGGTGGCCTGGGCACCGGGAAGGCGGCCGTCGACGCTTGGGGGAGAAGAGGCGACCGCAAGGCTCGGCGACTGCGAGCGGCGGCGGCGGCGCAACCTCGAGGTCGGACGGCAAAGGGAAGAGCGACTCGCCGCGGCAAAGGAATGGCCGGCGATCGCGACGAAGGAGAAGGCAATGGCTGTGGCGGACGCTTGCTGCGGCGCGGTGGAGGAAAAGAAAGAGGGCGAGGCACCGGGAGAAGAAAGAAGCGACGGTTTGAGGGCTACGGGCGCGAGAAGGGGAAGACTCGGGAAAAAGGGCTCTACCGCAGAAAGTCGCGAGGAAGAAGTTCGTGCGCGACGTGGAAAGAAAGAAATCCCGAAATTAGGAAATAGAAAACCTAGACTTATACCTAGGGTAAATTTATCCTATTTACTCATCTAAACAGGCCCTTTAAAAACCTGTTTTCCTTATCCCCGTAATTATCTCGTACGACCTCCGTTTAAATCCAAAAAAAATCTGGAAAAATTCCTAAAATTTCCTAAAAATCCTGAAAATTTTCCAAGATTATTTTTCTTAATTCTTTGGCCATTTAATTTAATATTTTAAATTTTGAGTATTTAACACTAAACATTTCTCTTAATTCATGTCCAATGGATTTTCACCCTTTCTAATGCTCTCCAAGGCATGTCCTAGGGTTAGGAGTAGTTAGTGAACCAAAACATAGCTGAACATGGGCCTAACAAACCTTGTTTACCCAAAATCAGCTTTTGGCAGTTGACTCAGACAGTAATTAGTCGACTACCACACTCATCAATAGACTGCCATACATGGCAGTCGACTGATATCTGCAGAATGTAGATTTCAGTTATCAGAATCGATTTTTCAAAATTCATAAGTAAATATACATAATTTGAAAATCTTGAACTAGTGATTTTCATACGTATAATACTTATAACAAGCATTATGGGTGAAAAATATTAGAAAAATAAAATACCCATAAACTAGTGAGATTGATATAAAGTTCAAATCCATTGAAATTTTCAATATTTAGCCCTACTTTGTATCACCTTATTCAATGGTGATTGCTATCAAAAGATAGACTTCACTAAGATTTTTCAAAATGATTTTGAAATGTTTTTAAAACCTTTAAATTCATTTTCCTAACATCTCACATATATCTAATATCAACCAACACCCAAGGCAATTTAATGTGAGATGTCGATTTTGTTCTCCTTAAACTAGGGTCTCATGCAATTTACTAGGCAACACTATTTGATTCCCTTATGTATGGGACTTCAAATCATATTATAGTCCTTAAATCAATTTTAAATCATGCATGAGTAATGATTATGATATAAATGATAATATAAGCAAGCATGTGTCAATAATCATGATGTCATGGCATGTGAATGAAATCTAAGCATACATGACATAAAAATAATCCTAAATATGACCATGACATTTTATATGATAAAAATAAATATGATGTCATGACATGGTATATGGCAAACAAATATGGCAAGTAAAAATATGAAGGTATAAGAATACCTAAAATTTAGTATTAGTTGCCATTTGATACAATTAAATCCATTTTTCCATAATACAACCCATTTCCCTAGTGTGTGATAAATCCAAAATGGCACATCATAACCTCTAAAGCTAAAGTGCCAATTTTAAATAATTTTCAACTTCTCAAAACTCATTGGAACATCCTAGAGTGTCAACTCTACTATGGTTAGGTTAACTACCTATCCACTTAGGGTTGACACACCCTAACCCATCTAGCATGAATCGATCATGCTCCTAGAAACCCAATACCTATTGGAGCTCCTTGGGTTAATTAGGTATTCACTAGGGATAACTTCCCTAGATACCTTTCTAATGACCCTTTTTGGCTTTGAAGCCTTAATCATTTGGGTCTTTCCTAGGTCAACTCTAGAGGTAACTCCCCCTTTGACCTTCTTAGTGGCTATCTTAGATTTTCTTGAATTTTGAGCCACTAGACACTTACCATGGTTAGTCTTAGGGATGACTTCCCTATTAACCTTGGTTTTGCTAGACCTAAATTTAGTTCCATAGTCAAATGGAACATTATGATAGGACTTAGGTTTGTGACCCAAACCTTTCTTGCCCTTAACCAGTTCTTGTCTCCTAGGTCTTAGATTTTGATCCTTTGACCCCATAATTGAGTTTGTCATAATTTTGAGGGTCTTTTCCAATTTTTCAAGCCTTGACCTCAAGGCTCAATTTTCTAATTCTAATTTTCCCAATTTTAATTTTTCATTTATCTTTTGGGAATGACTCTTCCTAGGCATATGTCTATGATTTTTGGGATTAATGCCTAGGTAGTTTTCTACCTTCCTAATGGATTATCTAGGTAACATAGGTCTAGTGTTATTAGTCCTAGGTTTGTCCTTAGGTAAATTTACATGCTTGGCACCAAAACAGTAAACTTTATTATTTCTACTAGCATGCTTTTCATTTACAACAGCAAAAGTACTAAAATAATTCCTAGCATGCTTCTTAATCCTAGAACTAGAAGGTACATTAAAGTATACCTTAGGATTTACTTTGGAAGATCCCCCTACTTATGTAGCTCCTTCTTGCCCCTTCTTTCTCCCCCTAGGGCATTGGCTTCGGTAGTGTCCTCTTTGATTGCATTTAAAGCACACAATATGCTCTTTTCTCTTCTTAGTGAGGACTCCGACATCCTTTGACTTTTGGTACCGGTACTTTTTTCTTAGCCAATTTTGGGCATTTGCTCTTGTAATGCTCTTTTTCCCTACACTCAAAGCAAATTATGTGATCTTTATTATTTAGAATTGCATTTGAGTTACCTAGGGTGATGAAAGCCTCTTGATCTTCACTTCTCTCGGATGTAGATGCCTCTTCTCGTTCTTGATCCGGGACAGAAGATTGCCTCTCCTCCCCCTCAATGCTAGAGGTGGAGGTTTCCTCCAATTCTTCAATATCCTCAGATCCGGATGTTGATGGACATTCTACTTCGGCTTCCTTCTCTACTTGTACCGGTTCGAAATTTTCGTGGAATTTGACCACCTTATCCCACAATTCCTTGGCATCCTCATATTCACCTATCTTGCACAAGATATGGTTAGGTATTAATTTAATCAATATTTTTGTTACCTTAACTGTTATCTTGAATTGTTGATGTTGTTCCTCAGTCCATCTTGATTTTGCTAACGGCTTGTTGTCTTCACCCCTAGGTACTTCAAAATCATTTTCAATTGTTAGCATCATATCGAAATAATTTTCGAAATATACCTCCATCCTTTTCTTTCACCAAGAAAAGTCTTATTCGAATTTCGGTGGACGAATGTTGGAGCTGGCCATCTTATCGTACTTGTGTTGGCGATGAGTCCGCGATAAGCTCCTCGCTCTAATACCACTTATTGAAGGATCGGTGGTCGACTATAGGGGGTGAATATCCCTTTTGCGTATACGATGGAAATCAATCGTTCATCACGTCTCTACAATTCTCATTAGTGCAGTGGAATACACAATAATGAAAAACACAACAAGAATACAAGTACACGACACACAATATACGTGGTTCGGAACCTTAGGATTCCTGCTCCACGGAGTGAACTTAACGAGCTCGTGTTATGTGCATGGCACTAATAAAAATTCCTTCTCAACAACAAGTCGGAGGTGAAGAAACCTCGTACAAGCAATTACAAGGTAATACAAAAGTACAAGCAAATACAAAGACAATACGAAAGAAAACTTTACACAAATGGCTTTGATCACTTTTGCTTGTTGCTCGCTTTGGTTTGGCTCTTGAAGGTCTGGAATGCAGTAGCAATTCCCCTCCAAAATCTCCCCAAAAATTATTGTTGAAATCCTCCCCAAGCTCCTCCTTTTATGCTTGTCTCGGGCTGATTCCGCGCTGATCAGTCAACTGCTCGTGATCATCAGTCGACTATTTCTATAGTCGTTGTCTCACAACGGCTTAATCCACATTGGAAAAGTTCCAACGGATAACCATCAGTCAACTGATCATGCCCATCAGTTGACTGGTAGACCCATCAGTCGAGTGCTCGACACGATCACTCGACTAGAAAATGTTTTGTGCCTGAATTCACCTTGATTAGTCGACTGCCATCCCTTGGCGATCGATGGTGTCGACGATCGATGGTGTCGGCGATAACGATGGTGTTTCGGCAATCGACTACCAACCCTTGGTCACAATTGTTAGGCCAGAATACATCGATCGAACACACCCCTATTGCCATCGACTTGAGCAATCGTACTTATACCGACTAACTAATGTGTAAAACCTCAAACACCAAGTTGTTTGAGTATTCGACCGTCGGGTAAAACCTCAAACACCATGTTTGAGCATCCGACACTCAGTCTAAGCCACTTGGCCAAGTCCATCTCATCCTCTCATGGAGTTCCCCACCGAAGCTTTCTTCCCTCAGCCTACGTCCCTCGGATGCACCAAGCACACGACTTTGCAATGTCATCCTTCGCGTCTCTTGCCCTCAAAGTCTGCTTCCCTTGAGCCTCACTCCATTCGCTCCCCGTCCGGCGGTCCCTCGGATGCACCAAGCGCACGACTTCACAATGTCATCCTTCACCGACTCAAGGACCCCGAGCCTATGAGACTAGTGACCTTGCTAAGTCCTCAAGACTTCCCATTGTCAACTTCATGTTGGACTTCCCACACCAAGCCTCATGCTTGGATTTTACCAACACCAAACCCTATGCTTGGATTTTCCATGCCAAGGCTACACACTTGGACTTACAAACACCAAGCCCAATGCTTGAATTTTCCAATGACAATCACATGTCATACGTTTTGTCTAACATCAAAATATAGTTCGAGTCGAACTCGAATCCGATCAATCATGACTTGGGCCGATTGCACCAACAAACATCCCATAAGAAGGAAAATCATTTATGGTCCAAAGAAGCATATCTCTCGTTGTGAACAACTGATTAGTATGGACATCATATGTAGAAACACCCTCGTCCCATAGTTGGTTCATCTCAGCAATCAATGGTTGCATGTAAACATCTATTAACTTCTTCGAATTATGAGGGTCAGGCACAATCAATGTCAAAAACATATAAGGTGTTTTCATACACATACCGAGTGGAAGATTATACGAAGTTACGATAATTAGCCAGCAAGAATAAGTTCTTCCTGATTTGACAAATGGAGCAAATCCATCAGCACATAGACCCAGCCTGATGTTTCGAGTCTCATTCGCAAACTCAGGATATGTTCTATCAAAATTTTTCTATGCCTCTGCATCTAATGGATGACACATTAACCCATCTTCTGTTTCATGATTTGCATGCCAAGTCATCTATTCAGCAGTGACCTTTGATACATAAAGCCTTTGCAATCTAGGAGTTAAAGGCAAATAGAACATTTGTTTCAATGATTTAAATCGCTTATTATGATTCGATCTCGTGGCATTCTTGTACCTACATTGACTACAAAATTTACAAGTCTCTAAATCTGCATTATCTCCCCAATATAACATACAACCATTTTTGCAAACATCAATTCATTGCACCGGAAGACCTAATCTTTCATAAGTTTTTTCATACTATAAAAATCGTTCAGCATTATATGATCACGCGATAATACTTCTCCAATAACTTGAACAAAATCATTAAAACAATCTTCGAACACATTATGCTTAGCTTTAACATTCAACAATCTTACGGTGAGAGATAATTTAGTGTGATTGTCACAATCAGACCAGACGGATTCATCTGCAGCTCTCAACACTTCTTGAAATTTGAGATATGACTCATTGTATATATTTTCTTGAACATCAATTACTTCTACCTCCTCCAACAATGTTGAATAACTAGTATACATGTGTTTAAATGTTTGAGGATAACTAGAGCTTGCAGCGTTTGGTTCGTTATTCAAATTATGACAAACTGCATCAACTATCATCCTCTGTTATGGATTGAATTGATCGTAATATATTTGCTCTGCCCTTTGTATGTTTTGTCCAACCTCTTCATCGGATATAAACGGTTCACCATGACAAGTCCAATTATAATAATTTGGCGTAAAACTAAATCTACAAAGATGTTCTCGAATTTTATCACACTGGAAAAATTTACCATTATGATATTTTTTACATGAACGTCTTAATTTATTCCCATCCATAAACTCAACATTGTTATTAGCAAAAGTCAAAAATTGTTCCAACCCAATAATAAATTCACCGGTTAAACCACGATGTTCTGGTAAATTCTTTTTATACATCCAACTTCGTTCTCTCTCTATTTATCCTGTTTTCAAATTTATATCAAGGATTAATTTTAATTTTTTTTCATATTTCATCCATATATATTAATCTAACAATAAATTTATACTCAAAATAAATTTTTCTAGTACTAAATATGATTTTGCGTGATATTTAATTGCAAACTATAATATCATTTCGAATAAATATTATATATTTACAGTAATAAAATTACTTAAAATCAAACATTAATTATATATAATATAAAATAATAATACTACAAATTTATGAATATACAATATTTATACCTGTTCTAATGGAAACAACGGATGAGCTCACAGCTGAAGACTTCACGAACACACCGAACACCTTAATGACGAAGTACGACAAACCTATAAAAAATAAAACATTAATTTTGTATTTATATTACACATTATACTGATTTATATAATTTGAATAACATTTTAACTCTATTGTTACGACGATGAACGACCCATGCATTTTGATTGTGCATGCGGCGTCTGGAACAAATGCTCCAGTTGGGACGACGATTAACCACCCAAGCCGTGCCTCCATGTTAAATTACGCGATAGTTGCCCACAAAGTGCGGCAGTGACTGCCCCGACCTAGCGGCAGCTGCCACGACCTCGCGGTGCAAGGTGTGACATGCAGCTACTGTGACCTCATGGCGCAAGGTGAAGTAGCTGCCGCGAGGTACGGTAGTGCCGCGTGGCCTCGCGGCACCAGCCGCGAGGCCGCGAGGCCGCGAGGGCACGTGTGCCCTCGCGGCAACAGCCGTGAGCTTGTGGTACTTGACGTGCGAGCTCACAGCGTGGTTGTCACGAGCTCGCACGGCAGCGCCGTCGCTACTCCGACGACGACGACGGAAGGCAGCGAGAGGAAGGGGAGGAAGAGGGGACGTACCGGATCGGGATCGAGGGGAAGCCGGGGAAGCCATGAGATTCTATTGGGGAAAGGAAGGGGGGAATAATTAGGTGAAATTGGCGACGAATCCTTTTTCGTTGCTAAATTTGTCAGAAAATTTACGACGAATACTAGATTTATCTCATGCTTGGACTTTCCTTGCCAAGACCCATGCTTGGACTTTCCTTGCCAAGACCCATGCTTGGACTTTACATGTCAAGTACTCAAGACTTGGACTTTCCCAAATGCCAAGTGTCTCACTTGGACTTTCCATGCCAAGTACACATGACTTGGACTTTCCCATAACAATCATATTGTCATATGTTTTTGTCGAATATCAAAACATCACTCGAGTCCTGGTCAATCGTGACCTGGGCCGATTGCACCAACAATCTTCCCCTTTTTGATGTTTGACAAAAACCAAACAAACCATTGAGTTAGAACACTAACTCAAATCCCTTACCAATTATGCCAAATTGGTAATTCTAACTTCTCCCCCAAAACATTCTCCCCCTTTTTGACTAACATCAAAAATGTTATCTCTCCAAGGAGGTCAATGTCTCATGTCCCAATGAGATCTTACAATCTCCCCCTTGGTCAAACATACCTAGGATGCCTACCATCTTCCTAGTGATAAGTCTCATATCACTCAAGAGAGGCAATCCTATACACTCTTCCAATTTCCAAATTGGGTATCTTAAAATCTCATTTTCCCCCTCATGAGGAAAAATACCATCCATCATCCCATGATGGATACCTCCCCCTAAAGGCTTGCTCCCCCTTGACCATTGCACCAACAGAATCTAGTATTCATTGCAAAAATTATAATTCCTACCGTGACAAAATAATTGAAATTTTTCATCAAAATTTTTCGTCGCCAAATTTGATGGGAAATTTCCAACGAATTCATGAATCGTTGCTAATTTTGGCAACGCATTTTAGATTCATTGCTAATTTGCAACGGAAAAATTTTTGTTGCAATTTTTGCAACAAATTTTGAATTCGTTGCAAAATTTGCAATGAATTTTGAATTCATTGCAAACTTTTGCAATGAATTTTGAATTCGTTGCAAACTTTTGGAATGAATTAAAAATTCGTTGTAAAAAAATTGCAACGAAAATGTTGTTTCATTGTAAATTGGCGACAAAAAATCATTTTCATCGCTAATTTGCAATGAAAAATCATTTTCGTCGCTAATTTGCAACGAAAAATCATTTTCATCGCTAATTTGCAACGAAAAATCATTTTCGTCGCTAATTTGCACCGAATTTTGTGATGAAAATTAATTGTTGGAAATTTAAATAATTTTACAACAATTTTTTTTTTGAAATTTCATTACTAATTTGCGACGAAATTTAAAAGTCGTCGCAAATTTTGTTGCAAATTTGCAACAAATTTTTTTCATTGTCAAATTTCATCGCCAATTTGATGTTTTTTTTGTAGCGTTTCCCTTGCCAAGACCCAAGCTTGGACTTTCCATGTCAAACTATGTTGGACTTTCCAATTGCTAAGACTCAAGCTTGGACTTTCCCTTGCCAAGACCCATGCTTGGACTTTCTGTTGGAGGATCGGTGGCCGACTAGAGGGGGGTGAATAGCTCTTTTTGTATACGATGGAAATTGCTTGCATCTTAATCGTCTACAAGAATAATTAGCGCAGCAGAATATGTTAAAACAAAAATAATTAAGACAATACAAAGAAATAAAGAATGCAAATGCTAACACGTCGATATAACGTAGTTCACGACCCTTGCCACTAATCCACGGACGATTCGTTCGGCGAATCACTCCAACCCAAATCCACTAGTCTCTCCTTCAATGTGGAGGTAAACATTTCTTACAACAATTACTCCCTCTTACAATAAGATGTAAATAAACACAAGGAAGAGGAGTAAAACTTGTTTAGGCACTTGGGAGTATGTTTAGAGATGAAGCATTAATCTCCCAAAGTGACCCAAGGCCTCTTCTTATAGGGAAGAGGTCATTCTTCCCGTTGGGCACCGAGCAGTCGACTGATGCAGTCATCAGTCGACTACTACTGTAGTCGTTGCCTCGCAATGGCTTTATCCACATTGGCTTCCAGCCAACGACTCCCACATCAGTCGACTGGTCATCCCCATCAGTCGACTGATGGAGCCAACAGTCGAGTGACTGAAGCGATCAATCGACTCCAAAAACCTCTGTGCCCAATTTCACCTCGATCAGTCGACTGTCGTTCCTTGGTAGTTGACTGATGGTCTATCAGTCAACTGCCAAAGCCCAGCAGTCGACTGTTGGGCCAGAAGAGGTTCAGTCGAACACCGATCGAGTGCCATCGACCCAGAGCAGTCGACTGATATCTATATCAATTGACTGGTGTCGGGTAAAATCTCAAACAAACTATTATTTGAGCATCTGACGGTCGGGTAAAACCTCAACCAACATGGTTGAGCATCCAACACTTGACTTAGTCATTTGACCAAGTTTACCTATGAGCTACGTTACATTTCTCTCATTCTCTCATCTCGCTTGAAGTCCTTCGCTGAAGTTCTCTTCGTCCGACCACATCCCTCAGATGCACCAAGCGCATGACTTCGCAATGTCATCTTTCGCATCTCGCCCTGAAGTCTACTTCCTTGGCTTCACTCCAATGCTGCTCGTTCGGCGGTCCCTCGGATGTACCAAGCGCACGACTTCGCAATGTCGTCCTTCACCGACTCAAAGACTTGAGCCATGAGATGGTGAACTCACCAATGCTTTCATCAAGCCAATCCCAGGTGTGAATTACTAAGTCTTGTACGACTTCAACACACATTTCAAATAAACATAACAATCCTAACTTAAACCCTTTGCCACACACATCAAAACCACATCATACATGGGTTGATTGCCCTAACACTTTCCATGCCAAGAACCCAAGACTTGGACTTTCCCTGTCGAGTACACAAGACTTGAACTTTTCATTGCCAAGTGTCCCACTTGGACTTCTCCATCATATGGTCAACCCCCATGTCAACCATACAGTCAACCCATTGTCAAACAATGATCAACTCATTGTCAAACATCAATATCAAACATCAAACCACTACTCGAGTTAAACTCGAGTCTGGTCAATCGTGACCTGGGCCAATTGTACAAACAATCTTCCTTTGTGTTAGGGAGGATTGGATTGAGTTGTGTTCGATTGTACCCAAATCTACGTATGAAGTTTCATTATTTTTAAAATTACGTATATTTACTTATGATTTTCAAAAATTCAAATTCTGATTTCTGGATTTCTGCATATGTAGAAATCAGTCAACTGTCACTTGGGACAATCGACTAGCATTGAGGGCAGTCGATTAGTTACTGACCGATTCGACTGCCAAGTCTGATTTGGGTAAACAAGGTTTGTTTGCCCAGTTTTAGCTACTTTAGGGTACCCTAACATTTCCTAACCCTAGGATATACTTTGAAAAGCATTGGAAGGATGAAAATCCATTGAATATAGATTAGGAGAGTTGTTTAGGGTGAGAATCAAATTTTAAGGTGTGTGAAAGTTCAAGTTTGAACTTTTGCCCTTAATTTTGATGGTTTAGTGTTCCTATAGGCTTAAGGACTCTTCAAGGACATTGTTGATGCAATGGTCAAAAAGGAGCAAGCCTTTAAGGGGGAGGTTATCCATCAAGGAATGATGGATAGGTCTTTTCTCATAGGGGGAAAGTGGAGAATTTGGAGAAGTAAGAATTGCCTCTCATTTAGTGGTATAGGACTTATCACTAGGAAGAGTGAAGGCATCCTAAATGTGCTTAGACTAAGGGAGAGAATGTAAAATCTCATTGGAATATGAGACATTGATACCCTTGGGGAGAACCTTTTTGATTATGTCAAAAGGGGGAGAATTGATGGCTTAAGTTAGGTGGCCTAACTTAAAGGTTTTGTCAAACATCAAAAAGGGGGAGATTATTGGTGCAATCTGCCCAGGTCATGATTAACCAGACTCGAGTTTGACCTAAGCAGTATTTTGATGTTCGACAAAATGTATGACAATGTCATTATCATGGAAAGTCCAAGTATTGTGTACTTGGCAAGGAAAGTCCAAGCATGGGTCTTGGCAATTAGAAAGTCCAACATGGAGTTGGCAACGAAAGTCCAAGCATGGATCTTGGCAATTGAAAAGTCAAACATGGAGTTGACAAAGAAAGTCTAAGGGTGTGATATTGGCGGCGTAAAGTCCAAGCATGTGTTTTGGTAGTATAAGTCCAATGTTTGGTTACGTAAAGTCCAAGTTGAGTCTTGGTGGTGTATGTCCAAATGGATTTTGGCATTTGGAAAGTCCAAGGGTGTAATATTGGCAGTGTAAAGTCCAAGATGTAGTTTTGCCGGCATAAGTCCAATGTTTGGTGGCGTAAAATCCAAGCGTTTGTCTTGGCGGCATAAGTCCAAATGTACCTTGGCAAAACAAATGACTTGGAGGGATCTGAGGGCATGAAGTCGGAGGTGGCTAGAAGGCTTAAGTCTAGGCTAAGGGTGATCTATCAAGTATGAGGGGAACATACTTGGGTTAAACCTTATGTTTGAGGTTTATCAGTTGACTGGTATTTTGGACCAGTCGACTGGTCAAATGTTTTGACACTTAGTAGCCTAGTCGACTCGGCGATCGGGGGTTATGACCGATCGAGCTCGATCATCGGTGCACGGCGATGATCGCTAGCTTTGGGCAATCGATTGTTGCTTGTGGACATGAGCATAGAAATCTCAGTAATCGACTAAGCAGTTGGATACGAGTTGGGAAGTCGACTGCCAGTGTATCCGTTGACTGGAATGCCAAGGTAAATTAAGTCCATTGTGAGACAACGACATTGAAGGCAGTCGACTACCAGGCAGAAACTCAGGTCGCGCGGAGGCATAAAAGGAGCTCGATAGGGAGGATTTTGGCAACGGTTCTAGGAGCGATTTAAGGAAAAGTGCTGGTGCATTTTAGGATCCTTTAAGCTCGTCTAAGTAACCAACAAGCAAAGCATTCAAAGCTCATATTTGTAAAGTGTTCTTTACATAGTTCTTATATTTCATTGTATTTGCTTGTATCTTTTGTCCTTATTGATGTAAGAATTATTCTAAGAGATTTTCTCCATCTCCGAAGTATTTTTCGAGAATGAGAGGTTTATTAGTGGTGGTGTGCATCACTAGAGGTCACTTGAGCTTGACCCATAGAGTAGGAACCCTAGGTTCCGAACTACATTATATGCTTGTGTTTGATTGTGTTAAGTTTGTTGTGTATTTCATTTCTATTTTATTTCCGCTGCACACTAACAAGCTTGTAGAAAAGCAATCGAACAAACATGTGATCGTAATTCCAAGAAACGAAGCGAAACGCTATTCACCCCCCCCCCCCTAGCGCATCATCAATGACCCTACACCTTCAAGAATGCATATTAACCAAGAGGTTCTAAGACATTAGACATTGTAGTGAAATTGAAGTCATAGGATCATTCTCTATTGTATCTTTTAATTCGTTTGTTATCTTTTATCAACTCATCCATTTTGATTCTTCTAGATAATCTTCCATCACTCGTTTTCAATATTTGACAAGTCAATGTGGGATTGATATTTTATCACTTGACGACAATTGTGTACTTACAGAATTGACACATCAGTCGACTATCCAAGTCAACTAAGCCCCCCCCCCCCGAGTGTCGAACACTCGATCAGTCGACTGGTCCATAACCCCAATCGACTGCCAAATAATTTATCCGATTATTTTAACCCACCAATCGATTGAACCAAGTCCAAGTCGGCTGGTAAACCTTAGTTTTGAGGTTTAACACCCAAATATGATCCCCTCATACTTGACACTTACCCTTAGCCTAGACCTAAGCCTTCAAGTCACTTCCATTATCCTCACACTCTCAGGGTCCATCCGAATTCTCCACGACTCCTTCACCCTTGTGCTAGCCTTCAAGTGCTTCCATCGGCTTTGTTATGCCATCGGATACCCTTAGCCTATACCTAAGCCTTCAAGCTACTTCCATCAACCTCACACCTTTGGTTTGAGTCCACGACTCCTCACCCTTGTGCTAGCCTTTAAGTGCTTCTATCGGCTTTGTCATGCTATCAAGTCTACCTTTGCCAAGAGGTCATGCCTTCGGGACTTACGCTGTCAAGAATACACACTTGGACTTACATGACCAAGACTACATCCTTTGACTTTCCTTTGTCAAGTATCCATACTTAGACTTTCCCTTTCTAAGAATCCATTCTTGACCTTTACCAAGTATCCATACTTAGACTTTCTCTTTCCAAGAATTCATTCTTGGACTTCTCCATTGTCAAGTATTCATACTTGGACTTTCCCTTGCCAAGAATCCATTCTTGTACTTATTCATTTCCAAGTATCTATACTGTAGGGTTACGACCGACATGTAGATGTGCTTTTTTCGTTTCATAAACGAACGCAGCGGAATAAAATATAATAATTTCCTAAATTATTACAACACACATCCATGCATGCAAGATTACAACACGTGGGACATATCTTCCAAATAAAATTTTACATTAAATTAAGAATAAAATCAATTTTATCCTAGGTATACCTTTCGGATGACATTGAGCCAGAAGGGTATCAATCGTATGACGCTCGTAGAGCTTCGTCTCTACTCGTGTCCACACCGAATCTTCAAAGGGACGACTTCTCCAAGCCATGAGTTTGACCTTCTCTTCGCTACTAGATGAAGCAAGAAGGTCAGGTGATCGGAGAGCAAGAAGGTCGGTTGATCAAAGAGCAAGAAAGTCGTCCCAACAAAATAAGAAACAACTCTTGTTTCCTTGGTGGTCGACGACAAGCTCCAAAACCCAACTCTCCTAGGTTTGGCCAAGGGGACAAAGGAAGAAACCTTTGTTCCAAGTCTTAGCCTAAGTTCCCCACTCCCTTGGGGAGGAGTTGGCCAGACCTAAAACAAGAGATGGACTTGCTAGGGTCGGCAGCAAAGAAAACCCCAACCACTCTTGTTGGCAGCAAGAAGAGGAAGGAGAATAAGGAGTAGGTGGCAAGGAGGAAGAGGAGGGGATTAAGCACAACCATTAATTAGGTTTTAGCCTTTATAACTCTTTATATAGGCTCTAAACCTAATGGGTTATGGGTTAGTGGATCAAATTCATAAGTCCATAACCATTAAGGCTTAATCTCATCTATTAAACCCTAATTGGGCCATTAACCAAAAGAAGTCTCATTTAATTAAAACCAAACGGGTTTGGTTTATAATTAAACCTCTTAAGGCCCAACCCATCTTCATAAGACGTGCTCCTTTCGCATTTTTGACTTGACAAATATTTCCATATTTTTCATGTGTTTGGTCCAACCAAACTCGATCTCTCTCGATCTTGAGAATTCAATTCTCAAACTCGTCTTTAAGTCTCTTCGAAGGATTCATTATGAATGTGATTATATAGGTTCTCAGTTTATGTTGGTCATCCATAATTAACCATTAATTATGGAATGATCATGAGTGGCACCTAGTAGTACATCATGATCCCCAATTAACTAAAAAATCAATGGTTGATCTCGAAATCATTTCCGAACCCTTCAGTAGCTGCAATGAATCATGTCTCGTTCCTTTCACTCGTCTTATACCCACTTGGTTCAAGACATGTTCTATTATGTCAGCCCCCATTAGACTGACTATGTCACACCTAGCCCAAGTAATACTTCCTCGTTCAGTGGATTCTAATTACTTTGACATGTATCCAAGAGTACCATACTCTTCACATGTAATTCTTTGGCCAAAGACTTTGAGTAACAATTTGATGAGTGTCCATTGGGTATACATCTCCTCACAAGGAGTAGTGAATCCTTTGTTGGCTATTCAATCACCTTCGAGCACCTCAACTTATGCCCAATCATCCCTTACCCACACCTCTATAGAGATGTATCAACTAAGATGTCAAAGTATATGTCTCCATGACCAAGATGCCTTGAATACCTCAAGTCGAAAGAAACTCACACTTGAGTTACAGTAAGAGCTTCACTGACATATCTTATATGTAGAGAACCATATGAAGTCTTACAGCAGGTCATTCCAATGACTAGTTACCCATAACCAGCATCCACGTTTAACTCTTGACATCACAATGTCTCCAGCTAGTGAGAAGCAGCTGCTTGGATAAACCAAGGAGTATAACCTGTGCTAGTCTCACAGAATCGATGATGTCCAAACTCGTCAATTCATTAACTAGGGAATATTTCAATACTTCATAATTACACATGTAGAGATACTCACTAGTTATGATCCAATCACAAATTTTCTCATGCTATGAATCGTATTGTGGATATTCAGTAAATGAGTTTAAGATCCAATCAAACACATATGAGATGTGCGCTCAAATAGTGAATCTTTATCTATCAAATAAACACCCATAAGGTGATTGCCTTAGGACACCTCTCAAACATAACACATACTTGGACTTTTCTCACTCGAGTTTAGTCAACCTTGATCTGAGGTTGATTGCTCCAACAATCACCTCCTAACAATCTCCCTCATATGACCTTGAATGTCTGATCATATATTTTGTCAAGCGTATTATCAAATGCCAAAACACTACTCGAGTCCTACTCGAGCTTGGTCAACATTGACCTGAGGCTGATTGCACCAATAATCTCCTTTTTTTTGATGTTTGACAATGCTTTTAAGTTGGGCTAACCCATAAGCCCAAATTGCCTCTTCTTATGCTAAGGCATAATGAAGGTTTCCTAACTTAAACCCTTCATTTCTCCCTCTTTGACATACATCAAAAAGTCTCTCATCTTACAATGAGATCTTTCATTCTCTCCCTTTATCTGAGAGGAAGAGTGAAGAATTTCCTTTCATTTAGTGATATGGATTTTATCACTAAGGAGAATGCCTTCATTCTCCTTAGTGATAAAACCCTTATCACTAAATGAAAGGCAATTCTTCACTCTTCCTCTTTTTAAACATCATTCGCCATCCCTTGATTGACAAACTCCCCCTAAAGGCTTGCTCCCTTTGACCATTGGACCAATAATGTTCTTGGAGAGTTCCTAATCCTATAGGAAATCTTAAAAATAAAAAATAATGGTAAAAATTCAAACTTGAACTTTAACCTCCCTTATAAATTAATTCTTACCCTAATTAACCCTCCAATTCATTTTCAATGAACATCTCACCCTTCCAATGTTTATCTAAGCATATTATAGGGTTAGGAGTGGTTAGGGCACTTGGAATTGCTGATAACTAGTGAAACAAATCTTGTTCAGCCAAAATCAATATCATTAGTCAACTCCATCAGTGGCTATTCGCTTGAGACCTCCACTAGTCGACTAGTGTCTGATTTTCTAGAAATTAGACTTTTCAGTCGGATTTTAAAAATATATAAGTAATTCTACGTTTTTAGAAAAATCATAAAACTTCATACATACATTACTTATGTCATATTATGGGTGAAAATTAGTTTTATATGAAAATACCCATTATTTTTCAAAAATGATACAAAGTTCAAAACCATTGAAAACTTCAATATTTTTGCCTAACTTGTATCAATCTTATCAATAGTGATTGCTATTAAAAGATAAACTTCATGAAGGTTTTCTGTAACACTCTCCCTAGTCTTTCCACTCTCTACCAGGGGAGATGTCACTACTTTACTGTCTCTATCTTTAATTCATGCAATATACTAACGCAATATGCTAACAACTAAAATAATCATAAGGACCTTGACATCATGCATAACTATAACCATTTCAAGATCTTCACCTAACATGCAAATATTAAGACTAACCCAATATGACTCTAGCATTCTTTGGTCTCAACCATAAGTAATTCAGTTGAACTTCAACAATATCAAAAGAAAACAATCAGAAACTAAAAATCTGGTTTAGACATCTGCACTTAGGATCTTCTACTTCCACTATTCCGTCGCCACACACACCCAACACTTCATCCGCCATGCCACCTTACTGAAGCTTTTCTTTACTTTTATCTGCAGTATAAGGAAATGCAAACTGTAAGCAATAATGCTTAGTAAGTACTTTCTATGCTCACAAAAATATGCAACGTATGAAATCATGCAACTAGTTCTCTTACCCTTGATACATTGATACACATGCAAGCATAACTGGAAATCATAATTCTGAATACATGTCTCTTGTATAAACCATGCTCTTAAGTATTTTAAAACTTGTAAACAGTGTATCTGAACTGGAATAATTAACTTTGAAAACTTTTACTTGTACTTATACCGATACTTCAAATTAATAATCATCCTGGATATGAGCCCAGCATAGTATCAATGTGCGCTTTCCTAATAGACCGGGGTGGCCAACCACCGAACCTACTAGGGTAACTGAGACTGAGGGCCTTGGCCCATGGGCGAAACTGATGCCTGGTACATGCCATTTCAAAATTAAAATACTTTCTTTATACTTATATTCTTATACATACTGAAAGAATGCTCTTAATCCCCTAAATCATGAATGGGGAGCACCATCAAGATCCTTATGCTCTTGACCCTCAAAAATTGTAATGGGGAGCATACTGAAGATCGTTGTGCTCTTAATCTCCAATTCGAAGGGGGAGCATCTTTAAAGTTTCCTTATAAAGGAAATATTTTTTTTCAACTTACTCTACATCCTGCATATAATTGTAAGCTACAATTCATCTACCACATATATGATCATAAATCACATCCTCAATATGGATCTAAACATGATACTGAAACAACATGACATAACGGTAAAATCATGTACTAAAACACCATGCATAATTGGAAATAACATGCACATAAAAATATACCAATGATATACGATAACTACTTATAATGTAGGTGAGCAATACTTACTTCCTACTCTTTTCACCAATTTATACCGCTAGATTTCATAAAGAGAAAACCTCCTACGTGTTCCTTGGCTTTAGTGTGATCCTCTACCAAGTCCTTGAGAAGATCCCTCTTGAAAAATCCTCTTTTGAATTATCCAAAGAGAAGACAAACTTCTTCCTCGCTTTGGCGGCTAGAAAAACGAGAGGAAGAGAGAGAGAGGCGACTGGAAAAAAGAAATGAGAGAGAGAGAGAGAGGCGGCTAGAAAAATGAGAGGGAGAGAGAGAGAGACGGCTGGAAAAAAATGAGAGAGAGAGAGGGAGAGAGAGAAGAGGAGGGTTGGTTTCGGCGTAAGGGTTTAGGGAAAGAAATGAATATATAAATTAGGATTTTTCTTAACCTAATTACCCCTTTAAATGATTAGTCAAATTAATAAATTTCTCTTTTTTTTTGCCTATAGATATATTCTGTTATACCCTACTCATTGGTAATATTATGACTTAGTGGTAGGAAGCCTATTCCCCCAAATCAACGGTTCATGGTTCGAGCCTCGGCTAACGAACTATTTATTTGATTTTTTTTTTCTTCCTATTCTTATTTCTATATTTTTTTTCTAAATAAATAAATAAAAGTATAGGAACTAAAATTTGGGATGTTACAATCCCTTATACCTTATAAAAGTTTCGTCCTCGAAACTTAGAACAACTCGGGGTACTTTTGCTTCATGTCATCCTCACGTTCCCAGGTTACTTCTTCAAACCTTTGACTTTTCCATAAGACTTTTACTAACGGTATTTCTTTATTTCTTAGTTTCGATCGCTCGATCTATTATCTGAATAGGTCGACTTTCATAACTTAGATCTGTCTGAATCTGTACCGTCTGTGGCTCAATCACTTGGTTGGTGTCTGGGACGTGATTCTTAAGCATTGAAACATGAAATACATTGTGGATAGTTGACATTTCCTGTGGTAGCTCTAGCTCATAAGCTACCTTCCCAACTCTCTTGGTGATCGTAGGGCCTACATATCCGGACTTAACTTGCCTTTCTTCCCAAACCTCATTACCCCTTTCATAAGAGCTACCTTAATGAACACCAATCTCCGACTTGAACTCTAGGGTCCGACGACATCGACGTAACTCTTCTCGACTCGCGCTCTATCCTTGCGTATGTTCTTTATAGCTTTGGTGGCGCCATCTATAAAATCGCCTTGAGTCCCATTTCTTCTCGCCACCCTCATACCAACAGATAGGTGATCTGCATCTCCTTCCATACAAGGCTTCATAAGGTGTCATTCCAATTGTGGTTTGATAACTATTATTATAGGCAAACTCTGCCAAACACAAATATTTGCACCAACTTCCTTTAAAATCTAAGGCACAAGCTCTGAGTATGTCCTCCAAAATCTGATTCACTCTTTCTGTTTGCCCATCTGTCTGAGGATGAAATGCAGTTTTGAATCGTAGCTTAGTGCCGAGGGCTATCTGAACACACTCCCAGAAGTGTGAAGTGAAGCGACTGTCTCTATCAGAGATAATGGTCTTAGGTACTCCATGCAGTCTAATCACTTCCTTGATGTATAATCCCATGGAGTATGATATTCTGATAGGCATGAAGTGAGCAGACTTTGTCAATCTATCGACAACTACCCAAATAGAATCATAGCCATTGGTTGTTTTGGGCAGTCCTACTATGAAATCCATGGCTAGTTCCTCCCACTTCCATTCTAGAATCTGGATAGGCTATAGAACTCCTCCTGGTCTCTGGTGTTCGGCTTTCACTCTCTAACATGTCAGACAAGTGCTAACATACTTAGCCACATCCCTCTTCATAATAAGCCGCCAAAATTTCCCTTTTATATCTTGATACATCTTGGTGGATCCAGGATGCATCGAATATGGGGTCCCATGAGCTTCTTCTAGGGTCTTCTTTCTTAAGTCTGGGTCCTTGGAGACACATAAGCGCGTTCACCTGTGATATAATACCCCCATCGAGAGGCAGGAATCCTTCATCCTTTCCTTCTTGGATCTCTTGCTTGATCCTTTGGATGCTAGGATCTTTGTTCTGTCTCGCTAATATATCCTCGAACAGTGTAGGTACTATGGTCAAGGCGGAGAGCTGTCTAGAAATGATCTCAACCCCAAAATTAATTATCTCTTTCTCTAGTGGTTGGGATAGTGTTGCTAGGGACATCAAAGTGGCGCATGATTTTCTACTCAGCTCGTCTGCTACTTTATTTGCCTTTTCAGGATGGTAGTGGATTTCACAGTCATAGTCCTTTACTAGCTCAAGTCATCTGTACTGTCGCATATTCAAATCCTTCTGAGTGAAGAAATACTTCAGACTATGGTGATCTGTGTAAATCTTGCATTGGACTCCATATAAGTAATGTCTCCAAACTTTCAGAGCAAAGACCATCACGCGGTCATGAGTGGGGTAATTTTTTTCGTAGTCCTTGAGTTGTCTAGATGCATAAGTAATGACTTTACCCTTCTGCATAAATACTGCTCTGAGTCCCATCTTGGATGCATCACTATACAGATCAAATCTCTCATTACTTTCTGGAAGGGTAAGCACTAGAGCACTTGTGAGTCTCCTCTTTAATTCAAGGAAGCTCTTTTCACAATCTTTGGTCCATTCAAACTTCTTGTTCTTTTTGGTAAGAACCGTCAACGGTGAAGCTATCCTTGAGAAGTTTTACATAAATTTCCAGTAGTACCTTGCTAATCGGAGGAAACTTCTGACTTCACTGGCATTCTTTGGTTGACCCCAATTATTGACCGCTTCTATCTTTGTCGGGTCTACCATAACTCCATCTTTTGAAATAACATGTCCCAGAAACGACATTCGATCAAGCCGAAACGACATTCAATCAACCAAAACTCACACTTGGAGAACTTTGCATATAACTGTCTTTGCTGAAGGGTCTGTAAGACTATCTTTAAGTGTTTGGCATGTTCTTCCTGGGTTCTCGAGTAGATAAGGATGTCAAACTTGTCAAGGAACTCCTTAAATACCCGATTCATCAAGTCCATAAACATAGCGGGTGCATTTGTCACTCCGAAGGGCATGACCACGAACTCATAGTGTTCATACCTCGTTCGGAAGGTTGTTTTTGGTATATCATTCTCTTTAACTCTTACTTGATGATAATCGGACCGCAAGTCAATCTTGGAGAAGACTGTGGCTCCCCTCAATTGATCAAATAAATCCTCTATCCTTGGTAGAGGATATTTGTTCTTGATCGTCACTTGATTCAAGGCTCGGTAGTCTATGCACATCCTCATAGACCCATCTTTCTTTTTCACAAACAACACAGGAGCTCTCCATGGGGAATGACTAGGGTGGATGAATCCCTTGTCTAGCAACTCCCGTAATTGTTCCTGAAGCTCTTTCAATTCAGCTGGAGCCATACGATAGGGTGCTTTTGAGATTGGGTGGGTACCAGAAATAAGCTCAATCTCAAACTCAACTTCCCTTCTAGGTGCTAGTCCTGGTAGCTCGTTAGGAAATACTTCCGGTAATCACATACAATTGGGACTTCTTCTAGATGTTGGCTTCTTTCATGATTAGTATCAACTATATGTACTAAATACCCAATGCATCCACTAGCTAACATCTTCTGAGCTTCCATGGCAGACAAGAACTTCTTAGTCGTCTTCCTTGGTTCTCTAATAAACTCAAATTTGGCCTTAGTCTCGGGTTGGCATACTACTCTTCGCTTACGACACTCAATGGAAGCATCGTACTTGCTAAGAAAGTCCATTCCAAAGATGACATCATAGTCATGAATGTCCAGTAAGATCAGATCACTATAAAGCTCTCTGTCTGAAATTATGACCGGCATGACACGCAACCAGTGTGTAGATGTCATTATTTCACTCAAAGGTAGGGTCGTTAAAAACTGAATATCTAAGACATCTGGAGTAATATCTATCTTCTTAGAAAATGCCATAGACATGAAAGAATGGGTTGCTCCAGTATCAAACAGTACGGTAGCATGCTTACTAAGGATAAGTATCTGACCTATGACTACCGTAGAAGCATTTGCTACCTCTTCCTTGGTGAGGGAGAATATTTGGGCATTAGGTGTAACTGATGGGGCCTCCAATCTTCCTTGGCTGATGTAAGGACCCTCCAGTGCTCCCTGCATCTGATGTAGCTGAGCTAGTCTACCTCCATACTGAATAGACTGTGCGGAGACAGATTGGTCTTGGTGAGGCACTGTTTGGCGAAGTGTCCCTCGACACCATATATATAACACCCGCTCACGCCCTGGTGGCAAACTCCTATATGCTTCCTCCCACACTTAGAACATGTAGGATACGTAGGCTGCTTATTGGTTGAACCTCCCTTTGCATTATTCCATTGTTTCATCTTGCAATTGTTGTTTCACTTTCAGTTCGAATTACCGCTCTGAGGTTTTTGACCTTCTGAACTTCCCTAGCTTTTGCTTTCTATCGAGGCTAGCTTTTGGTACTTGATACTATTCATGTAATTCTCCGTGATTAGGGCACTACTGACTAGCTCTTTAGTGGTCTGTGGTCTATTATCACTATTTTTTTCCATCTTCACATACATATCTAGGTATGCACTATTACTTATTGTCTATCATCTTTATATATATATATATATACAAGCATGTTTAACTCAAAGAGAACATTCTAGGTGAGCATGTTTAACTTAAAAGAAGTATTCCTTACTACTCATAAAGTAAATAAAGTAGATAAATACTTGCTTACTTGGAAGGCGGGGATCGATGCTCGATGTGTGTGTGACGGAAGGGCGGAATCCGCTCTGATACTATCTTGTAACACTCCCCCTAGTCTTTCCACTCTCTACCAGGGGAGATGTCACTACTTTACTATCTCTATCTTTAATTCATGCAATATACTAACGCAATATGCTAACAACTAAAATAATCATAAGGACCTTGACATCATGCATAACTATAACCATTTCAAGATCTTCACCTAACATACAAATATTAAGACTAACCCAATATGACTCTAGCATTCTTTGGTCTCAACCATAAGTAATCCAGTTGAACTTCAACTATATCAAAAGAAAACAATCAGAAACTAAAAATCTGGTTTAGATATCTGCACTTAGGATCTTTTACTTCCACTATTCCGTCGCCACACACACCCAGCACTTCATCCACCATGCCACCTTACTGAAGCTTTTCTTTACCTTTATCTGCAGTATAAGGAAATACAAACTGTAAGCAATAACGCTTAGTAAGTACTTTCTATGCTCAAAAAAATATGCAACGTATGAAATCATGCAACTAGTTCTCTTACCCTTGATACATTGATACACATGCAAGCATAACTGGAAATCATAATTCTGAATACATGTCTCTTGTATAAACCATGCTCTTAAGTATTTTAAAACTTGTAAACAGTGTATCTGAACTGGAATAATTAACTTTGAAAACTTTTACTTGTACTTATACTGATACTTCAAATTAATAATCATCCTAGATATGGGCCCGACATAGTACCAATGCACGCTTTTTTAATAGGCCGGGGTGGCCAACCACTGAACCTACTAGGGTAACTGAGACTGAGGGCCTTGGCCCGTGGGCGAAACTGATGCCCGGTACATGCCATTTCAAAAGTAAAATACTTTCTTTATACTTATATTCTTATACATGCTGAAAGAATGCTCTTAATCCCCTAAATCACGAATGGGGAGCACCATCAAGATCCTTATGCTCTTGACCCCCAAAAACTGAAATGGGGAGCATACTGAAGATCGTTGTGATCTTAATCCCCAATTTAAACGGGGAGCATCTTTAAAGTTTCCTTATAAAGGAAATATTTTTTTTTCAACTTACTCTACATCTTGCATATAATTGTAAACTACAATTCATCTACCATATGTATGATCATAAATCACATCCTCAATATGGATCTAAACATGATACTGAAACAACATGACATAACGGTAAAATCATGTACTAAAACACAATGCATAATTGGAAATAACATGCACATAAAAACATACCAATGATATACGATAACTACTTATACTGCAGGTGAGCAATACTTACTTCCTACGCTTTTCACAAATTTATACCGCTAGATTTCGTAAAGAGAAACCCTCCTATGTGTTCCTTGGCTTTAGCATGATCCTCTACCAAGTCCTTGAGGAGATCCCTCTTGAAAAATCCCCTTTTGAATTATCCAAAGAGAAGACAAACTTCTTCCTTGCTTCGGTGGCTGGAAAAATGAGAGGGAGAGAGAGAGAGGCAATGGAAAAAAAAAGAACGAGAGGGAGAGAGAGAGAGAGGGAGATAGGGAAGAGGAGGGTTGGTTTCGGCGTAAGGGTTTAGGGAAAGAAAGGAATATATAAATTAGGATTTTTTTAACTTAATTATCCCTTTAAATGATTAGTCAAATTAATCAATTTCTCTTTTTTTTTCACCTATAGATATATTCTGTTATACCCTACTCATTGATAATCTTATGACTTAGTGGTAGGAAGCCTATTCCCCTAAACCAACGGTTCATGGTTCGAGCCTCGGCTAACGAACCATTTATTCGATTTTTTTTCATTTTTTTTCTTCCTATTCTTATTTCTATATTTTTTTTATAAATAAATAAATAAAAGTATAGGAACTAAAATTTGGGTTGTTACATTTTCTAAAATGATTTTAAAATGATTTTTAAATCTCATTTTCAATCATGGTGTATGGATAAAGTATACATGATTTGTACACTAGCTTTCCTCATAATTTGTGCGTACGATTGAAAGTGTTTAAGTTCATTTTGATGTACCATATAAGCACATTGAACTTAACTCATTTTCTAACATTTCACATGTGTCTAGAGTGTTTCAACACACACATGTCAACTTATAGTCTTTGTGAGATGTGGATTTTGATTTTTTTTTCCTAAACTAAGGGTTCATGCATGATTATCTAGGCATATCCATTTGATTCTTTTATCTAGGACATCAAATAATGTCATTTGTCCTTAAATTCAATTTTAATAATCTTAATGCATGAATTATGATCATGTCATTTATTGATTTGCATAATTTAAAAATATTTTCCAATGATACATGATGTCATTGATGTACGTGAACGCGACCTCAAATCTCGCGACGGAGACCGTCGAGGACTCGAAGCTCATGCTCGTGCTCAACGCCTGCAAGTGCATGAGTGGCATCAAGTAATAAAGATTTATCGATCCCACATGGACTGATATTCGAGTACCGATCTATTCGGTGGACGTTATTGTTTAGAAATCGATTCTAATGGTTGTGGTTCAGAGGGTTGTCGGCGGTCCTAACTCTAGTACGGTGTTACACTGAGGAAGAGAAGGGGTGCTACGAGTCTTTGGATGAATTCTAGGGTTTCAGTTTCGTTTGTGTGTCGCAGAACACGTTGTCAATTGGGTTTTGTCTAGGTTTCTAACTACAGTTTTGTGGAAAGGACATCATACACTCCCCCGATGACCCTTTGCATCTATTGGAAGCTACCTCTGCCATACCAGGTCAACCCCTAGCTTTAGGACGGGATAGTCATACAAGGATGCCGAATCGATTCCTACGACGAGTCAAAAATGGGGCGCGTTTCCTACTCTATCTCATTCTTCTACCCACAATTATCGGCAATGAGGACAACCCCTAGGTTCCTCTTTAAATTCCCCTAAATCTTTGATACGAGGGTTGTCACCCCTCGTATCGGCTAAGCATAGTGACTAGAAAATCAAAACAATAGCTATAGATCTAAACCAAACACCAATTTCAAATATAGATTTAAGAACGAAAAGATATTTGAACCAACATGTTCTAACTCAACACAAACTACTCCCTAGTCCTAGAATTAGAGAATCTACTCCATGAATGTGAGAAAAGAATCACAAGGTATTATCGAATTCATATATACAAGATAAAGTATGGAAAGAATATAGATTACAATGCGTTGAGGCTCTTCTCCCTAGCATTGAGGTGCAGAACTTGGATCTCGAGCGGCTTCCTTCCTCCCCATTGCGAGTTTTCGAATCTTTTTAGGGCTTCGTAGTGTTGTCCCGGCCATCGTGCCTCCTCCCTAGGGATTGGGCGTGGCTTTCTTTATATATACATGAGGTCATCTCTTCACAAAATCCGAAAAAAGACCTAATCGCGTCAAAATGCTGGGCCACCACACAGTCGTGTGTTTCCACATGGGCAGACCCTATGTGGCCATGTGGTGGCCAATCTCAAGCTTCGAAAATGATCGTGTGTAGCCACACACCCTGGTTATGTGCCCTACTGCATCCAGCTACCAAATGCTTTTTTTCGCTCCAAAAGTGCATCATTTTCCCCATGAAATGTTATTCTGCACACAAAAGTACAAAGTGCAGATCTCCGAACTAGAAAATAGGAAATGCATGCAAAATAAAGTAAAATATACATGAAACAAACATAAAATAAAATGAGATGTGAGCGAAAACTACTCCTAAAATCCTATATGTTTTGCTCACATCAATTCCCCCAGACTTAGAACTTTGCTTGCCCTCAAGCAAACCTCAGTGCCATGAAATTTTAAAAAGGTATCGTTCCATACTTAGCATGTTAACTAGATTTATCAAGTGGTATTTTCAATCAAAGAAAAATAGATGTGTTCTAAAAATTCACTAAGTTAGCTCCTCGTGCACGTGCCAAGCGAATCTTCTTAGGGGATACTCGTTCCATGGTAAGTTAAGTTGTCATCCTATAGCTTTCATAAGATCTCTGGCTTTGAGGCACTTACCTGCCCAAAGCGAGGGTCATTCCCTAGATCTAGCACAAAGTCTCAAAGGCATGCTCAGTATTGAGAGAAATTGATAGGTATTTCCCCAGTAACCTAACTCGGTCTCAAAGGGGCACCTAACTATTTCCATCCACGACAACTATTTTTTTATCCCTCATAATCTTTTTTTTAAAAATTTTTTTTTTACTCTCTTTTTCTTTTCTCTTGGGATTTTAATTTTTCTGAATGGGCTTCCACAATTCGAGCATCTCCAGTAACTAAAATGCTAAATCTAGAGTCACCTATGGATTCTAAAGTAGTAGACTACCGAGATGAATCATAACTAGATACGTACTAAAATTTTCCCTTTCAGAATGTTTGTCATGTGTAGGTATAAAAATAAAAGCTAACCAGTGTAAGTCTAAAACATTCATTAGAGAAAATAAAATAAAATACCAAGAGGTAAATGAAGTTAAGCTATCCATGGAAATAATTCATGAACAAACTTTAGAAATACTACTGAGGCAACTTTATAGATAACAAAAATTAAGTGATGAAAGAAACTAAACAACTTATGCATGAACAAATGAATGCTAACAATAATGCAAATATCAGGATAGAAACTACTGCTAGAAACAAAATAAATCAAAACTTGGGGCCCCCAGACTTAAGCGAAGCATACCTCTAGTATGGTGGATGAGGTGGAAAGTCCGGTAGCCTCAGCATCTCGGGATCCTGAGAGAATTTGATGTTGAGTCGTTGATGCCACATGTACATGTGGTCGATATGAGAGTTGGTGGATGCAGCGGCTGCTCGGTGCTCCTCCTCCCTAGCCCACTGTGCCTACTGGGCACGCATGTGTTGCCACATCTCCTGATGGTGGGTGGCCTCCTCCTAGCGATGGGCAGCCTCCTCCTAGAAGTAGATACGGGCCTTGTTGTAGAACTCCTCGGTCCGCTGGAAGTGCTCTCGGAAGTCCTGAAACTCTATCTGCGTGTAGGTGCTCTGCTCCTCCCATCGTTGCCTCTACGTCTGCTACTCAGTATATATGCCATCAAGGCACAATTGGAACTCTGAAAAATTATAAGCAGATGTACCAGCATCTTGCTCAAAAGTAGAAAAAGGTGGCAGTGTAGGTGCAGGCTCATGTCGACATGGACTAGGTAGGCTCAAAATGATCTTTGCTTCTTCCTAGCAGGTTTTCCCTAATCCTAAGCTATTTGCAAAGAACATAAGCGACAATAAATCAAAGTCTAAATTATACACATGAATGCAAAAACATTAAAAACATGTAAAATTAAACTTGGGTTGCCTCCCATGAAGTGCTTTTTTTTAGGTCTTTTAGCTCGACCACACTCCATTATTTCAAATTGGCTCTGGAGGTTTTGTAAACCTCCATTCATCTGTCTTGAATATTTTATCTACACTATCCTCTCTAGCTATGGCCAGAATGACATACTTTCCTGACACGGGTCCCTGACGTGCTGCACTAGCAGGCTCAAATTCCATCTTATCATCTCCGACTTTTAGAGTCATCTTGTGATTCTTAACGTCAATGACCATTCCCTTAGTTGCTAAAAATGGTCGTCCTATGATGACAGGTATCTTCGGATCTTTTTCCATTTCCATGACTACAAAGTCGGTTGGAAGTGTAAAATTTCCCACCTTAACAGGCACGTCTTCTAGAATCCCTAGTGGGTATCAGTATGAATAGTCGGCCAGCTGCAATGTCATAGTGGTGACCCTCAAATTCCCCAACCCTATCTTTTTGCATAGGGTATAGGGCATCAAGCTCACACTAGAGCCCAAATCGCAGAAGGCTTTGCTCATCAGGGTCGTCCCTATATAGCACGGGATATAGAAACTTCTCGGATCCTTTAGTTTCTGAGTGGTCTCGTTCCGGAGGTACTAATTTGATTCCTTTGTGAGGGCTACTGTCTCATACTTTTCAACCTTCCTACGATGTGCCAAAATATCTTTCATGAATCTTGCAAATTGGGGCATTTGGTGCAGCGCTTCAAGTATCGGTACCTCTATTGAGATCGATTTTAGCATGTCCAAAAATTTACCAAACTCAGCATCTTTCTTTGCATGGGTTAGTCATTGGGGGAATGGCACCGTCAAGGATGGTTGCGTCTTTGCGACAGGCTCCCGATTTATGTCTGTGTCTTCTTCCTTCCCGGTTTCCTTCGAAGGGTCCCTTATTTCGAGTCCTGGTTCTGGTCCGACAACCACTTGGCTCGACATCTCTTTCAGCATCGTCCCACTCCGCAACGTCACTGCCTTGAACTGCTCTACCGGATTGACTTCTGACTCTCCTAGCAGTTTTCCAGACTCAATATCCGTTGTGTCCCGAGCTACTTGAATTTCAAGCTTCTTTTTATCTCATTGGCGAGATCCTTCTGCATTTACTTTAACTCTTGGATCATTGTATCCGTCTGCGAATGTCATCGCTGAAATTCTGCATTTGCTTCATGTTGCCTCTGAATGAAGTTTTCTATCATATTCTCTGGACGGGTGTTAGGCGATTATGGATGCCCATTTACTCCAGGCGATTGGAAATTCCCCGAGTTACTCCGATAGGAAAAATTCGAGTGGTTCTCCCATCTGGGATTATAAGTGCTGGAGTATGGGGTGTTGGGCCTGAGATGGTGGTCCCCAACCGCATTGACATGCTTGATCTGCTCCTCTAATCGGCCCTGCCTTCATAGTAGTCCTCCTGATACGCTGCTGCTCCTTCTCCATAGTCATTGGCCGCACATGCAGAAATAGGATTTAAAGAGTCGAACCGTCTACTAAGCGCGTCCATCCTCGCTGCTAGGTGGTCCACGGAGTTGACAGCATATCATCCCACTGCAGGAGCTAGGTTACTACGTTCGGAAGCCCATTGATGGTGGTTCTAGGCCACCTCTTCTATCAATTCCTCCACTTCCTCGATAGTCTTGTTCATTAGCGCTCCTCCTACAGCAGAATCGTGGGACATCTTTATGGCGTACGTGTTCCCATTATAGAAGATGTGGATCACCAACCACCTTTCCAGTCCATGGTGGGGGCATTAGTAGAGTAGCCCCTTGTAGCGATCCCAGGCTTCAAATAGGGACTCCCCTTCCTTCTGACGGAAGCTCGTGATTAGATGACGCATGTGAGCAGTCTTGCTTGGTGGGAAGTACTTATTCAAAAATTGCTGCTCACACTGCTCCCATGTAGTAATGCTTTCCGATGGCAGAGAGTGAAGTCATGCCTTAGCCTTATCCTGTAATGAGAAAGGGAATAGGCTCAAGCGGATCGTGTTGGTAGGGACTCCATTGATCTTCGTTATCAAGAAGATTTCCAAAAATGTCTCCAGGTGTCGATTCGGGTCTTTAGTCGTAGCTCTCCTGAATTGACTCTGCTGGACCATGTGTATGAGTGTCGGTTTTAGCTCAAAGTTGTTTTCCAAAATGGACGGTCCAGCTATACTCGACCTAAATCCTCTAGCACTAGGGGTTGCATACTCCCTCAAAGGTTAGCTACCTTCGTTTACCACGGATGCAGCTTGGTCCTCCATCCTCTTCTATTCAGTTCTCCGGTGATGGTAGGTTCGTTCGATTTCTAGATCGATCGAAATCAGGCCTTCCGATCCTAGGCGTCTAAGCATATGAAGAACCGAGCCACAAAATTAGGAGTATTGTCTAATGCTCAGAAACAAGAAATAAACTAATCTAGTTAACTAAATCAAATGAAGAAGAGCTAAAAAGAAAACATAGAACTACTGCTAAAATAAAAACTAATTCTAGATATGAAAAATCTAAAACTGAAATAAATACAATAAAAAAAATAAAAGTAAAGCAAGTAAATAAATCTAACCTAAGTCCAATCCAATTATGCACTTCTTGATTCGATATCGAATCAATCAGTCTCCAGCAACGGTGCCAAAAACTTGATGCACGTGAACACAATCTCAAATCTCGTGACGGAGACCATCGAGGACTCGAAGCACGCGCTCGCGCTCAATGCCCACAAGTGCATGGGTGTCATCAAGTAATAAAGATTAATCAATCCAACAGGGACTGAGATTCGAGTATCAATCTATTTGGTGGACGTTATTGTTCAAAAATTGATTCTAATGGTTGCGGTTCAGAGGGTTGTCGGCGATTCTAAATCTAGTACGGTGTCACATGGAGGAAGAGAAGGGACTCTATGAGTCTTTGGATGGCTTCTAGGATTTCGATTTCGTTTGTGTGTCATAGAACACGTTGTCAATTGTGTTTTATCTAGGTTTCTAGCTACGGTTTTGTGAAAAGGACATCATACACTCCCCCGATGAGCCTTCGCATCTATCGGAAGCTACCTCTGCCATACTAGGTCAACCCCTGTCTTTAAGATGGGATATTCGGTATGAGGATGCCGAATCGATCCCTGCGACGAGTCAAAAATGGGGCACGTTTCCTACTCTATCGCATCCTTCTACCAACAATTACCGACGATGAGGACAACCCCTAGGTTCCTCTCTAAATTCCCCTAAATCTTTAATACAAGTAAATTAAATGACCATATACCATCCGATCTCGACTTAGACCTTCCATGGGAGGTCTTGGTCGGATCGTCGCCTAAGAACATCCCCGTACAAAGGACACGACCTTCCTTGCGCTCACTCACACTAGCTTACCTCAACATTTACCTTGTAGCTTCTACTTTTGGTCTTCCATCTGATTCCTTCGACTCCCTTCGAAGTCATCTCGGTGTCGCCCGACCACCACGGCTCCCTCCGGTTGTCGCTGACCTTCAGCTCTAGCTTTAACACTTTTTTGCACACTTGATTTAGCTCATGAGATAATAAAATGAGCTTAACTTTATATCTTTTTTTATAATCAAAACTCAGGTTCGACTTAGGTGCCTACTGCACCAACAACTCTAAATAACCAAAACCTACATCTCACTATAATACTTGTATGTGATTCATACACTTAGATACAACTGAGATGTTAGGAATGAAATTAAGGCTTTAAAATCATTTCAAAATCATTTTGAAAAATCGTGGTGAATTCTATCTTTTGATAGCAATCTGTTGGATCGAAGCGGATCGCTAGAGGGGGGGGGTGAATAGCGATAAAAACTTTTTTCTCTTCGTTCGTTAAAAAACCGAGTAGATAATTAATTTGCAACGGAAAAGATAAGCAATATAAAGAGAAGACAAATGTTTTACTTGGTTTGTAGCCTTCGGCTACTACTCCAAGGCCCTAGTGGTCCTTGACCACGTACGGAGGGCAAAAGCACTAAAGGAACTCCTCCTCGTTAGAGGTAGGAGTTAATCGATACAAGAAGGAACAAAAACTTGAGGTAGAGGGACACTCCCCCTCTCCTCGTATACGATAAAAGCTCCAGAAAAGTAGATGAACAACTGATAAAAACTAATACCGACGCATACAAAATAATAAAGAAAGTTAAACCTAGACGTCGGAAAGGAAGGACTTCGTTGTAGAGTCGGAGCTTGTAGGCTTTTGGAAGCTTAGAATTGTTGTGAAAACCCTAGGTTAGGACCTCCTTTATAGCCTTTGAGCCCTTTTCGAGAGGAACCCTAGCCAATCATATTTGAGCACCACTCCCTTGAAATTTGGTGATAAACCTTGACTCCTCGAGGTGCTCCTTTGACCAAAGAATGATCGATGGCCATCACGATCGATCATGCAAAGATCGATCGAGTGCTAGCGTAGTCACCCGATCGATGGCGGCCGAGTCCTTGAGTTAGCGATGATCGATGTCGCAAGACAATGTTAGCTTAAAGAAAACATTATTTCGACGGTCGTCGACCGTCCGATCTCGACCTAGACCACCTATGAGATGTCTTGGGTCGGATCTACGCTTAAGTCTTTCCCTATAACGAGGATACGACCTTACTTACACTCGAACACACGAGCTTACCTCGATACTTACGTGTTGCTTTTGCTTCTGGCCTTCCACTCAATTCCTTCGGCTCCCTCCGAAGTCACTTGAGTGTCGCCCGACCACCGGCGCTTCCTCCGGGTGTCGCTAGCCTTCATCTCCAGCTATAGCAATTTTCTGCACACTCGATTCAGCTCGTGAGATAACAACATGAGCTTAACTTTGTATCGTTTGCTATAATCAAAAATCAGGTTCGACTTAGGTGCCTACTGCACCAACAATCTCCCCCTTTTTGATTTATGACAAACCCACATACAAAGTTAAGTGCATTAAGAAAAGATATGCATGAATGAGCAGGAGTGTTAAGAGCATGAATGAACAGGAGTATAAAAACTCTTTTTCAAGTGCTCCCCCTTGAGGAATCCTCCCCCTTGACCGAGGGTGAGTACTTGAGAAAGAGTTTTAACTCTCCCCCTTGACGTTTGCTACTAAAAAAGAATTAAGTAACCGAAATTACTTAATATTGGCCATAGTATTTAAAATAAATAAGTTTAAGTTAAGAATTCTTTGGCCTTTGAATAAGTTTTAACTTTTGGTTTAAATATGAAGTAAGAGTTAAGTTGTCAAAAAAAATTTGACCCCTTAACTTTGACCTTTTAACTTTGGCCTTTTTCTCCCCCTTTTGTCGTATATCGAAAAGAGTAAGGGGTGTGTGGAAAATAAAATAAGTGTTAAATTTAAAGTCCAAGCATGTTCCCCATTTTTTAAAAAAAAAAATATACTGAAAATAAGCTCATCTATAAAATGTTCGACTCATATTTGGCTTGATTGATATGAAAGATCAACCAGTCCTGGTCAGAGTCGGTTAGTGTGTATGATTATACTCCATGGTTCATGGCGATGCACTAGATCTACATCTGGAACCAGGAGTAAGGTCCTAACATCTCACGCTCATCTATGTGGCTAAGTACACAAACACATTAGTCCTATGTGTTGTGAGATGTATTGACTCCTTAAATCTATAGGTGCATGATATCTAAAGTATGTCCTATGCTAGTTCCATAAAAATGAAAATTTAAGAAATAGTAGTAAGAAAATATAATTTGCAAGTTCCTATTCTACTACGCACATGCCCAATTTTCGTCTTAATAGACTAAATTCGGCTTCGGGTAGGGGTTTAGTAAATAGGTCTGCTAAGTTAGACTTCGATTCGACGTATTCGAGTTGTATTGCTCCGTTGGCCACATGTTCTCGAATGAAATGGTGTTTGACCTCTATATGTTTGGTCCTAGAGTGACATATCGGATTCTTAGTAAGATTAATTGAACTAATGTTGTCTACGTGAAGTTTAGTATTCGTAAAGTCTAACTTAAAGTCGCAGAGAGTGTGCTTCATCCAAAGAAGTTGAGTGACACACTCACCCATCGCGATGTATTCAGCTTCGGTGGTAGATAAAGCGACACAGTGTTGCTTCCTACTGCACCAACTTACTAGACTCGAGCCGAGAAGTTGACAACAACCACTCGTGCTCTTTCTATCGAGCTTACTACCGGCATAGTCCGAATCGGAGTAGCCGATTAGTTCGAACTCCGTAGATCTAGGGTACCAAATACCAACGTTAAGTGTACCCTTAAGATATCTAAGGATACGCTTAACTAGGGTTAGGTGAGACTCCTTAGCACAGGTTTGAAACCTGGCGCACATACTTACTGCGAATAGGATGTCGGGTCGGCTCACAGTTAAGTATAGGAGACTTCCTATCGCGCTCCTATAGTACTTTAAGTCAATGGACTTACTTTCTAGGTCTTCTCCTATGTTAACATTAATCGCCATTGGGGTGTTTATTATCTTAGCGTCTTGCATTCCAAATCTTTTAATTAACTCCTTAGTGTATTTTTGTTGATATAGGTATATACCATCCTTAGTTTGTTTAATTTGTAGACCTAAAAAGAAACTTAACTCGCCTACCAAGTTCATTTCGAACTCACTTTCCATGAGTGAAACGAACTCGTTTAGTAAGGCTGAGTTAGAGGTTCCAAAAATTATATCGTCTACGTAAATTTGAGCTATGAATATTTCTTTACCTAAGGTTTTACGAAGAGAGTTGGGTCAACTAAGCCTTGGTTAAACCCTTTTGACTTAAGATGGATTGAAAGTCTCTCGTACCAAGCTCGAGGAGCTTGTTTAAGTCCATAGAGAGCTTTCTTAAGTTTTAGAACATGGTCGGGTTTATCTAGATTTTCGAATCCGGGGGGTTGGCTAACATAAACTTCTTCTTTAATGTATCCATTTAGGAATGCCGACTTAACATCCATTTGAAATAGCTTAAATCCTCGATGTGCGGCATAAGCTAGCAACATTCGAATGGATTCGAGTCTAGCCTATCGGGCATAGGTTTTCGTAAGTAATCTAAGCCTTCGACTTGACTAAACCCTTTGGCGACTAACCTAACCTTGTTTCTAACTACTTCACCTTTATCATCAAGCTTATTTTGAAACACCCACCTTGTTCCAATTATCGTTTTGTCTTTAGGTGGTGGTACTAATTCCCACACTTCATTCCTAGTAAATTGAGCTAGCTCTTCTTGCATTGCAATAATCCAATCGGGATCAAGAAGAGCTTGTTCAATTGATTTGGGTTCTATCTTTGAAATTAAGGAAATTTGACTAAGGTTCCTATAGGATGCTCTAGTTCGAACTCCTAGATTAGGATCTCCTATCACTTGATCGATAGGGTGGTTAGTCTGAATCCTAGATTGGGTTGGGTTTGTGTCACCTAATGCTTGATCAATGGGGTGACTTGGTTGACCACTAGTTTGGTTGGAGTCATCTATCACTTGATCAATAGAGTGACTTGGTTGACTTAGGTTAGGATTAACACTAGACCTGATCTCCGGATAAGAGTTAGGTCTAGTATGAATCGGCTCGCTAATTGGGGTTGCTGGGGGTTTTGTAGGTTCATGTCCTTCATCAAATACTACATTGATAGTCTCCTCGACTCTAAGGGTGTCGTGGTTATATACTCTATAAGCTCGACTTGTAGTCGAGTATCCTAAGAAGATTTCGGTGGAGGTTTTGGATTTGAATTTCCCTAGGTGGTTCTTAGTGTTTAAGATATGTACTTTACATCCAAATACCCTAAAGTACTTGATGTTGGGTACTTTATTGTGATAAATCTCGTAGGAGGTCTTAAGGTGCCTCTTTACCATAAGGATCCTATTCTGGACATAGCAAGCCGTGCTAATTCGCCCAAAACCTATCGTAGGTCGATTCGCTCAACATGGTCCTAGCGGCTTCTTGTAGAGTTCGGTTTTTCCGCTCCACTAGGCCATTTTGTTGAGGGGTCCTAGGGCAAGAGAATTCATGGTGGTATCCGTTTAGGTTACAGAAGTTGGTGAACCTTTGATTTTCGAATTCACCACCATGATCGCTTCTAAGTCTTTTAACCTTAAGGTTTTTTTGATTCTCGATTAATTTGAATAGATTGATTAATTGATCTAGAGTATCATTTTTATGTTTGATGAACCTAACCTGTAAACTCGAGTAGTCGTCAATTATGACTAAGCAATATTGACTTCTATTGAGTGACTTGGCTCCATGTGAATCGAATAGATCCATATGCAGGAGCTCAAGTACACTTGAGGTTCATTCTTGGTTAGTTAACTTGTGTTGTGTCCTAGGTTGTTTTCCTTATTGACAAGCATTACAGATTTTATTAACCAAGTTGTTGAGGTTGGGTAAGCCTCTGACTAAGCCACTCTGACTCATCTTGTGGACGAGTCTTGGGTGCGAGTGACCGAGTCGTCGGTGCCACAACCATGATTCCTCTTCCTGTGTCATAAGACATTTGGCTGAGGATTTGATTAAGTTAATTGTATAAATGTTATTTGTCCTAGTTCCTTTGAGTATTGTTTTAGCTATTTTATTTGTTTTAATTACACATTCATTTTCTAAAAATACGACCTTATAGTTATTGTCACATAATTGGCTTACGCTAAGCAGGTTGTATTAAAAATTCTCTACAAGTAATACATTTTTAATAACAAAATTCGAGTTAAGCTCGATATCACCTGATCCGATGATTTTGAGCTTGTCGTTATTCCCAAAGGCTACCGATCCTTGTCGTTTGAATCGAAGCTTCGTGAATTTGAGTTGATCCCCGGTCATGTGTCGGGAGCAACCGCTGTCCAACATCCATTGATCCTACACACAAGGTGGTTGGATTGGATGTTAGATTTTTTTTTTAAAAAAAAAAATTGGTTGTAAGTTGTTAAACCTAGGTCATCTCACCTGTGTCTATATGATCAAGCATGTTATACTTATGTGTTTTTTGTGAGATGACTTCCAATTAAGTTGATTAAGTGGATTTAGGTTCAAGTAATTTTATATTAGATTTGGATTTGACCCTAGGCTTGTCAAGTTTACCTTTTCAAGATCATGGCTTCCAGGTCGTGGCGGTGAGAGGCCTTCTTTTATCGGATCATTGACCACTTCCTTAGACAAAGCCATTTTCAAGAAAATGATGACTTGACTCACCTAAGACTATTTCCTAGTCTAACTGGTTATTTTTGAAAAGAGGCTCCCCGAGGCTCAATCTTTTCGAAGAATTTTAGTTGCTTATGTTTTTGAAAAGAGGCTCCCCGAGGCTCAATCTTTTCGAAGAATTTTAGTTGGTTATGTTCGTGTTCTAAGTGAGTTCACAAGTTTTAAAGCACAAACTTTCTAAGTTAAAGCACAAACTTTCTAAGTTAAAACATGCAATTTCTAAGTTAAAGCACAGACTTTCTAAGTTAAAGCATGCAATTTCTAAGTTAAAGCACAAACTTTCTAAGTTAAAACATGCAATTTCTAAGTTAAAGCACAAACATATTTTGTACTGGCTCCCCCTAGACCGCAATCGAATCGGTTCCATAGTGGATTTGGTCCTTGGGAATCCGATGCGGGTTGGATCCTAGAGTTGAAATCAAAGGTTCTTAGGGACCCATGCTTGGACATGTTTCCTATCGACTTACAATCGACATATCGACCTATTAGTCGTGTTTGAGTTAAACCCTAGTCCGGCCTTGTTGTACACAACCCTTTGAGATCCAAGTAGGAGGTCAAGTCCTTTGGATCCCGAGTGAACCTTTCCAACGTGTTCCTAAGATCTTCGACTTGACTTTTCAGAGTGAGTTCTCAACTTGAGTTTTTCAACCCGAGTTGAGTCCTTCTCTTGAACTCGACTAGTCGAAGAGGTTAGAGACCTTGTGTTTGAGGAGTTTGACCTCCTCAACCGAGTCTCGACCTTGGACTCGGATTTAACTAATTTCCTAGACAAAAACCTAACCGTATTTTGTAAAGTATTAAATAAAGTTCGACTTACTTTAAGGGTATCTTTTGAACGGATGCGTATCCGGTGGCTTGACTTGAAGGTAGCTTCATAGTCCGTAGAGTCATCCTCGAGTTCGACTCAAGTTCGAGTTCGGTCTCGTGTCCGACTCAATTGATTTCGCCATGAAGACGTGGTCTTCGTCTTCTTGGATGGCTTCTTCCCATGTCGCGTTGAGGGCCTTCTTGTGCTTAGGTGCTTTGTGGTTGAGCTTGGGGCACTCGGACTTGATATGTCCAAACACATTACACTCATAACACCTAATATTAGAACTTTTAGGCTTACCTTGGTTGGGTCGAGTTGTGGTTCTCTTTTCGTCCCTTGGCTATCCTTGAGCTAGGTTCATTAGCTCGTGATCAGTCTCGGGTCAACTTCTTCTTGGACTCGTCTTCCTCCTCGGTTGGTGGTGGCTTGCGATTTTCTTCTTCTTTGAACACTGCAAACAAGGCTATACCCCTCTCGGGTTCGAGTTGGATTTTGCTCATGTAATTGAAATCGAGAAAGAGTTCATCTAACCTAATTTTAGAAAGGTCCTTGGAGACCTTGTAGGCATCGACCATGGATGCCCACAAAAGTCCTCGGAAAGAGTTTAGAACATACCTTATAAGGTCGCGGTTTTCGACCTTTTGCCCGTGCGTGTAGGTTGTTGACTATGTCTTGGACACGCGGCGTGGAGTTGCGTCAGCGGACTTGTGTTCTGCATTTTTAGTGTGTACAATTTATTGAACAACAAATCGCGTTTGCAAACCTTAGCTTGATCCGATCCTTCGTGTAACTCGATTAGTTTTGTCCAAAGATCCTTTGCGCTTATGAAGGGGTCGACGCGATTTAGCTCCTCCTTGGATAGGCCACATTGGAGGATTTGTGTTGCCTTGGCGTCGGCTTCGACTTGTCGTTTTGTCGCAATGGTCCATTGATCATAATCCAAGGAGTCACCCACTTCATTAGTCGGAAGTGTGAAACCCGTTTGGATTATAATCCACATCTCGATTTGGGTTTTGAGAAAGCATTCCATCCGACCCTACCAATAACGGAAGTCATCTCCGTTGTAAAACGGAGGTCGGACGGTGCTAAAACCCTCGAGATGGGCCATTAGAACAAAAGACCGAAGGAGACGAAGACGAAGAAACTAGCAACGACAAAAACACAAAAAAAAGTACCAAGACTCGCGTCTTGGATTAGTAGTGCGGGAGAAAACTTAACAAAGTGAAATAAATAGAAATAAACAGAATTAAAAGAACGATAAATCTGTAAAAATGGATAGATTGGTGGTTTCACCAAATCTTAGCAACCCCCGGCTCTGATACCAATTGTTGGATCGAAGCGGATCGCTAGAGGGGGGGTGAATAGCGATAAAAACTTTTTTCTCTTCGTTCGTTAAAAAACCGAGTAGATAATTAATTTGCAACGGAAAAGATAAGCAATATAAAGAGAAGACAAATGTTTTACTTGGTTCGTAGCCTTCGGCTACTACTCCAAGGCCCTAGTGGTCCTTGACCACGTACGGAGGGCAAAAGCACTAAAGGAACTCCTCCTCGTTAGAGGTAGGAGTTAATCGATACAAGAAGGAACAAAAACTTGAGGTAGAGGGACACTCCCCCTCTCCTCGTATACGATAAAAGCTCCGGAAAAGTAGATGAACAACTGATAAAAACTAATACCGACGTACAAAAATAATAAAGAAAGTTAAACCTAGACGTCAGAAAGGAAGGACTTCATTGTCGGAGAGTTGTAGCTTTGCGGAGGCTTTTTGGAAGCGTAGAATTGTTGTGAAAACCCTCGGTTATGACCTCCTTTTATAGCCTTTGAGCGCCTTTTCGAGCGGAACCCTAGCCAGTCATATTTGAGCACCACTCGGCTTGACCGTTGGTGATAATCCTTGACTCCTCGAGGTCGATCCTTTGACAAGATGACTGATGGCTATCACCGATCGATCGCAGCAAGATCACCGAGTGCTAGTCATAGTCACCCGACTGATGGACGACAGTCGAGTCCTTCAGGTTGGCAGTCGACTGATGTTGGCTGCAAGGCAATGTTAGCTTAAAGAAAATATTATTTCGACGGCCGTCGATCGTCCGATTCGACCTAGACCACCCGAGATGTCTTGGGTCGGATCTACGCTAAGTCTTTCCCATGAACGAGGATACGACCTTACTTACACTCGCACACACGAGCTTACCTCGATACTTACGTGTTGCTTTTGCTTCCGCCTTCCACTCAATTCCTCCCTCCGGTCACTTGAGTGTCGCCTGACCACCGCGGCTTCCTCCGGTGTCGCTAGCCTTCATCTCCGCTATAGCAATTTTCGCAGACACTCGATTCATTCGTGAGATAACAACATGAGCTTAACTTTGTATCGCTTGCTATAATCAAAACTCGTTGACTTAGGTGCCTACTGCACCAACACAATCACCATTGAATGAGGTGATATAAAGTAAAGCCAAACATTTAAAATTTCAATGGTTTTGAACTTTGTGTCAATCTCATTAGTTTATGAGTATTTTATTTTTCTAATATTTTTCACCTATAATATTTGGTATAAGTAATGTACGTATGAATTTTCAAGATTTTTCAAAATACATATTTTTACTTATGAATATTGAAAATTCATTTATGAAGTCGATTTACGCACAATATGGATGGCGATCGATTGAGTCAACAATACCGATCGTTGGTATTGTAAGAGTCGATTGCAGGCGATTTGGATAAACAAGGTTTGTTAGACCCATGTTCAGCTATGTCTAGGTTCCCTAACTGCTCCTAACCCTAGGATATGCTTTGGAGAGCATTGGAAGGGTGAAAATCTATTGGAAATGGATAAGGAGAATTGTTTAGGGTGTGTATCGAATTAAGGGAGATGAAAGTTCAATGTTGAATCTTTTCTCTTAATTTCGATTATTTAGTGTTCCTATTGACTTAGAGACTCTCCAAGGATATTATTGGTGCAATGGTCAAGGAGGAGTAAGCCTTTAGGAGGAGATTATCCATCTTGGGATGATAGATGTGTTTTTGGACCAAGGGGAAGATTGTAAGATCTCATTGGGATATGAGACATTGATAGGGAGGACCTTTTTTATGTATGTCAAAAAGGGGGAGAAAGTACCAATTGGGGTTAGTTGGAATTCTCAAAGGTGTTTATGCTTTTGTCAAACATCAAAAAGGGAAAGATTGTTAGTGCAATCGGCCTAGGTCATGATTGACCAGACTCAAGTTTGACTCGAGCAGTATTTTGATGTTAGATAAAATATATGACATGTGATTGTCATGGGAAGACCAAGTGTGTAGCCTTGGCCATGTAAGTCCAAATGTGTAGCCTTGGCGGTGAAAGTCCAAGCATAAGGCTTGGCATTGGAAGTCCAACATGGAGTTAGCAAGGGAAGACCAAATGTGTAGCCTTGGTCATGTAAGTCTAAGTGTGTAGCCTTAGCGATGAAAGTCCAAGTTATGGGTACTTAGCATTTGGGAAGTCCAAGGGGTGGTTTGGCAGCGTAAGGCCAAGCGGTAGTCTTGGGAGTGTAAGGTCATATGTACCTTGGCGGTGTAGACACCGAGAGCATGACAATAGCCGAAGGAAGCACCTAGAGGATAGCGTATGGATGAACAAGTCATGGATGACTTGGAGGGATCCGTGCATGGATGAATAAGTCATGGACGACTTGGAGGGATCCGATAGGTGCGAAGCTAATAGAGATAGCTAGAAGGTTTAGGTCTAGGCTAAGGGTGTCTTGGGTTAAACCTCATGGATGAGGTGAACTTGGCCAAGTGACTGAGGTCAAGTGTCGGATGCTCAAACATGTTGTTTGAGGTTTTACCCGATGATCAGATGCTCAAATAACTTATGTTTGAGGTTTTACACGACAACAGTCGACTGGTGGTATGTCCCAGTCGACTAGTGAGAGTCAACTAGCATTTGACTGCATTGTATGCCAATCGATGGCCAACAATGATCGCGCCATGGATGGTAGTCGACTGTTGGTCGAGGATGCAATCACCGAATGCTCGATAGCCGACTAATCAGTTGGCTACAAGACTAGCAGTCGACTGATGGTAATTGGCTGTCGACTACCAGTGAATCCATTTGCTGGATGCCGACGTGGATTAAGTCGTTGTCTCACAACACCTACAGGAGTAGTCGACTAGGGCCTTATGGCAGTCAACTGCTAGGCGCAGAATTAACCTGAGACAATCATAAAAGGAGGAGCTTGAGGAGGATTTCCATAGCGATTTTTGGGGAGATTTTCGAGGGGAATTACTGTTGCATTCCAGACCTTCAAGAGCAAACCAAAGCAAGCAACAAGCAAGTGATTAAAGCAAAGTGTTGTAAAGTTTTTCTTTACTTGTATTTCATATTGTCTTTGTATTTTGCTTGTACTTTTGTATTACGTTTTTGTAATTTCTTGTATGAGGTTTCTCCACCTCCGATTTGTAGGAGTTTTAGTAGTGGTGTGTTCATCACTCGAGCTCGTCGAGCTCACCTCGTAGAGTAGGAACCCTAAGATTCTGAAACACGTATATCGGTGTGTTCTTGTGTGTTTGTGTATTCGTCTTTGCTTTAGCATTTTTATTATCTATATTTCGATGCGCTAACGATTATCTTAGACGATTAAGACGAACGAAATCCAACGTACACAAAAGGCTATTCAACCCCCTTCTAGCCAGGCCGCGATCCTCCAACATTTTAATGTTTGACATTGATGTTTGACAATGAGTTGACCATTGTTTGACAATGGGTTGACTGTATGATTGACATGGGATTGACCATATGATGGAAAAGTCCAAGTGGGACACTTGGCAATGGAAAGTCCAAGTCTTGTGTACTTGGCATAGAAAGTCCAAGTCTTGGGTACTTGGCATGGAAAGTCCAACCATGGGTCTTGGCAAGGGAAAGTCCAAGCTTGAGTCTTGGCAATTGGAAAGTCCAACATGAGTTGGCAAGGAAAGTCCAAGCATGGGTCTTGGCAAGGGAAAGTCCAAACTTGAGTCTTGGCAAATGGAAGTCCAACATGGGTTGGCAAGGAAAGTCCAAGGGTTGATATTGGAAGCGTAAAGTCCAAGCAGGAGTCTTGGCAGTATAAGTCCAATGGTTTAGCGGCATAAAGTCCAGGCATGTGTCTTGGCAGTGTAAATACAAATGTGCCTTGGCAATGTAGACCAACTTAGCATGACAATAGCCGATGGAAGCACTTGAAGGCTAGCTTATGGATGAATAAGTCATGGATGACTTGGAGGGATCCGATAGGCGTGAGGCAGATGGAGGTGACTAGAAGGCTTAGGTCTAGGCTAAGGGTAGTCTAGCAAGTATGAGGGCATCATACTTGGGGTTAAACCTCATTCGAGGCTTTAGACTTGAGTCAAGTATTTTGACACTGGCCGGTGAGTTGACTCTGGGCGATCCAATCGGGATAATGACTAGTCGGTCGGGAGTCGAGTGGCGCTCGATCGTGGCAAATAGTCTTGGTAGTTATTTATCGCCAACATTGGGCGCAATTGATGGCTTGAGTAGTCGATCGCCATGGAGGCGATCGATTGTTGGTCGAGGTTGCGAGTAGAGCGCCGATAGCCGATGATCGTCCGGCTACAAACTTGGCGATCAACTAATGGGTAATGGCGATTGGCGAATGTATCCATTGGCTTGAATGTCATGTGGATTGTGAGACAACGACACTGTTAGCAGTCGATTGTCAGGCGCGAAATTAGCCCGATGCAGGGATAAAAGGAGCATCTCGTGGAGGATTTTGCAATGGTTCTTTGAGAGGTCTCTTGAGGTGATTTAAAGGTAAAGTGCAGATGCATTTCAGGGTCCTTCAAGAGCATTCAAGAAACCAACAAGCAAAGCATTCAAAACCCTAGTTTGTATAGTGTTCTTTACATTTCGATTGTATTTCTTTATATTTGCTTGTATTATTTTGTATTACTATTGTAATCACTTGTAAGAGGTTTCCTCCACCTCCGGAGTGTTTTCCGAGGAGAGTTCATTAGTGGTGGTGTTTGCATCGCTAGGGCTCATTTGAGCCTAACCCGTGAAGTAGGAACCCTAAGGTTCTGAACCACGTTATATTATCGTGTTTTGATTGTGTTTGTTGTGTTTTGTTATTGCTATTCTATATTCCCCTGTGCTAATAATGATTATAGACAAGCATGATCAAATTCCATCGATGCAATGAATTCGCTATTCACCCCCCTCTAGCGACGTCCAATTTTTAATAAGTGGTATCAGAGTGAGGTCTCTCTTTAAGGTTTAACAACTAAGGGAGCACGCTAGAGGAAAGAAGATGGAATTTGAAGAAAAATTGGGATGGAATATCAACACTCCAATTCCATACACTTTCTATGGACAAGAAAGGTTTGAGCAATGAAGGGCACAAATGGAGAACTTCATGATGGACTTTGAAGATTGGATGATCCTAGTGAAGGGGTTTGAAATTCCAAGAGGTCCAAAAGGTGGATACCTTAGGAAGAAAAGATGGACCGAAGAGCAAGTCCAAGATTTCAAAAGAAATTATAAGGTAACACAATTAATATTAAATTCAATACCTAATGATATTGTGTCTAGGTTAGGTGAATTTCAAGATGCCAAGGAGCTATGGAATAAATTGGCCAAGTTCCATGAAGAACCATCCATGGCTCAAGTAGAAAGAGAGCCCGAAGAGGAGTGCTCATCCTCACAAGAAAGTAAGGATTCGGAGGTCGAGAAGTGTTCAACATCCGAGGAAGGAGAGGTTGAAGAAGCCTCCACCTCTAGGATTGAGGGGGAGGAAGTTAGATCACAGGAGCTGGAGCAAGAGCAAGAAGTAGCTTCAACCTCCGGAAGAAGTGAAGAATCAACTCCGGCGCCGACCACCATTGACCTAGGTAACTCAAGCATTCCATTTAAAAATAAAAATTATATTATGTGCTTTGAGTGTAGGGAACAAGGATACTACAAGAGCAAGTGTCCGAAAAGAGTCAAGAAGACTCCTCCGACACCAAAAGTCAACAAAAACACAAAGGATGCCAGTGCCCCAATTAGGAAGAGCAAGGAGCACGTGGTGTGCTTCAAGTGCCAACAACCGAGGCATTAGGAGTCAATGCCCTAGAGGGAGGAAGAAAGGGTAAGAAGGAGCATCATATGTAGGGGGAGCTTCTAAAGCAAACCCTAAGGTATCATTTATTAATGCACCTTTAAATTTTAATGTCAAAAATCATGCTAGGAATAATGTTAATAATCTTATTATTGTTCATGAAAGGCATGCTATAAATAACAAACTCTATTATTTAGGTGCTAAGAGTTGTAATTTTAGAACTAAAGAGAAATTTGAGACTAATGTCTCTAAAATAATTTTACCTAAGGAAACTATTAGGAAGGTAGAGAACAATTTAGGCATTAATCCTAAAAATCATAGACATATGCCTAGAAGAAATGGTAATGCCCAAAGACTCAATCAAAAATAAAAAAACTGGATAATTAGAATTAGAAAATCAAGTTTTGAGGTCAAAACTTGAAAAATTGGAAAAGACTTTTAAAAAAATGTAAAATCAAATGCAAAGATCAAATGGTCAAACTCTAAGATCTAGGAATCAAAACCTAGGGTCTAGGAAGGAAGGTCCACCTAAGGGCAAGAGAGGTTTGAGTCACAAATCTAATCCCAAAAAGACCTACCAAAGTGTTCCATTCAATTATGGAACACAACCTAGGTGTAGGGGAGGCAATCCCTAAGGTTAACCATGGCAAGTGCCTAGTGGCTAAGGTTTCAAAGAAACCTAAGGAAACCACTAAGAAGATTACAAGGGGAGTTACCCCTAGAGTTAACTTAGGAAAAACCCAAATGACCATAGCTTCTAAGCCTAGGAGAGCCATTAGGAGGATATCTAGGCAAGTTATCCCTAAGAAATACCTATTAAACCCAAGGAACTCCAATAGATATTGGGTTCCTAGGAGCGTGATTGATTCACGCTAGATGGGTAGCTTGTGTCAACCTTGATTGGATGGATAGTTAACTCAACCATAGCAAAGTTGGCACTTTAGGTCATTTTCAAGATTATGGGTGCCTTGGAAATAAGTTTGATCATAATCCTAAAGGATTTTAGGATGTGCCAATATTATTTAAGAAGTTTGATAAATTGATCAAATTGACACAAATTAGGTCTAGAGGTCTTGGTGTGTCATTTTGGGTTTTGACACACTTGGGAGAAGAGTGATAATATGGCAAAATGGAATTAATCCTAACAAATGACAACTAATATTAAAATTTAGGTATTCTTATGCCTTATATTTTATTTTTCATGCTTTGATTGTCATATACCATGTCATGACATCATATTTCATCTTTATCATATAAAATGTCATGATCATGCTTAGGGTTATCTTTTAATGTCATGTATGTTTAGATTAAATTTATATGCCATGACATTATGATTATTGGTACATATTCTTAATTATGTTATCATTTATGTCATAATCATTATTCATGCATTTAGGATTTATGAAAATTGATTTAAGGACAATTGGCATGACTTGAAGTCCCATGTATAAGGGAATCAAGTAGTGTTGCCTTAGAAAAATACATGAGACCTTAGATTAGGATGAACAAAACTCACATCTCACATCAAATTGACATGTGTGTATTTTCAAACACCCTAGACACTTGTGAGATGCTAGGAAATGAGTTAAGTTCAAAGTGCATAGTTCTTGCATCTAGATAAACTTAAACTCATCATATACCATGGATGAATCATGAGGAAAGCTTATGTACAAGTCATGTGCATTAAGTCCATATACCATGGTTCAATATAAGGTTTTAAAATCATTTTGAAAAACCTTGGTGTAGTCTATCTTTTGATAGAAATCACCATTGATAGAGTTGATACAAAATAGGGTCAAAACTTTGAACTTTTCAATAGTTTTTTACTTTGTGTCATTCTCAATATTTTATGGGTATTTTATTTTTAAAATATTTTTCACCCATAATGTTTGACATAAGTATTATACATATGAATTTTCATGATTTTTTGATTTATGTATAATTACTTATGATTTTCGTAATTCCATTTTTTGATTTCTGAATTCTGCATTTGTAGAAATCAATCGACTACCGCTTATGGCAGTCATGCAAGTATAAGGGTAGTCGACTGCCAACACTGATTTCGGGTAAACAAGGATGTTTAACCCATGTTTCAGCTATGATAGGCTACTCTAACTGCTCCTAACCCTAGGATATGCTTTGGAAAGCATTGGAAAGGGAGAAAATCCATTGGATATGGATTAGGAGAGCTGTTTAGGGTGATGTATCGAATTTTAAGGAAGGTGAAAGTTCAATGTTGAATCTTTGCCCTTAATTTCGATTGGTTAGTATTCCTATAGGCTTAGGGACTCTCCAAGAACATTGTTGGTGCAATGGTCAAGGGGAAGCAAGCCTTTAGGGGGAGGTTATCCATCATGGGATGATGGATGTGTTCTTCCTCATGAGGGGGAGAATTTTGAGAATGTGAGGTGCCCAGTTGGGAAAATTGGGAGATTTTAAAGGATTGTCTCTCTTTAGTGATATGAGACTTATCACTAGGAAGAGTGAAGGCATCCTAGATATTTTTTTTTACCAAGGGAGAGATTATAAGATCTCATTGGGATATGAGACATTGACACCCTTGGGGAAAGCCTTTTTGATGCATGTCAAAAAGGGAATTCCCAATTTGGAAAATTGGGAGGATTGGATTGAGTTAGTGTTCTAACACAAAGGTTTGGTTTGACAATCATTATGGGTGAAAAATATTTGAAAAATAAAGTACCCATTAAATAGTGAGATTGATACAAAGTTCAAAAACAAAGATAACTTCAATGTTTTGAGTCTACTTTGTATCAACTTCATCAATGGTGATTGCTATCAAAAGATAGGCTTCACCAAGGTTTTCCAAAATGATTTGAAATGATTTTAAAACTTTATATTGGACCATGATCTATGGGCTAAATACACATGACTTGCACATTAGCTTTCCCCATGATCCATCATTATCATTTAATGAGTTCTATGTTCAATATGATGTACTAAATAATCATATTGACTTAACTCATTTCCTAGCATCTCACATGTGTCTAAGGTGTTTGAAAACACATACAAGTCAATTTAATGTGAGATGTGTACTTTTGTTCTTCCTAATCTAAGGTCTCATGTATTTTTCTAGGCAACTCTATTTGATTCCCTTATACATGGGACTTCAAATCATACCATAGTCCTTAAATCAATTTTAATAAATCCTAAATGCATGAATGATAATTATGACATATAAGATAACATAAATAAAATATATGTCAATAATCATGATGTCATGGCATAAACATAAGCCCTAAATACACACATGACAAATTAACCTAAGTATTAATCATGACATTTTATATGATTAAACGAAATATGATGTCATGACGTGACAAGGCAAACAAAGCATGACAAGTGTAAAATACAAGGCAAACGAAACATTTGATAGTGCATTATTTTTGCATGTTGTTGTATGTAAAAATATAATACAATCTACATATTTGATTGGGTGTGTCATAAAATCTATTCTTAATGATATGTTATAACCGTACACCATTGATGATGCATTATGAAAAGTCAAATTTATTGTTCGTAGGTAGGATGATCAAATTATAAATGTTTAGATAGAAATACATGATCTCTTAGTTTAGGAAAAAAATTATTTACATCTGACTCATAAAGATCATAGGATAACTTGTATGTGTGTATTGAGATACTTTTGATACAAATGAGACGTTAGAATGATTAGTAAGTTCAATATGTTGATATGACGCATCAAAATGAATTAAACTTCATTAAATAATATGGATGTGATATAGATAAATCATGAGAAAAGTTAATTTACAAGTCATATACACTAAATGCATAGATCATGATTGAAAATAAATTTTAAAAATATTTTTAAACTCATTTTAGAAAACCTTGGTGATAAGCATTACCATTGATAGTATTGATATAAAGTTAGGATAAAACATTGAAGTTTCCAATGAATTAAAAATGACCCTAGGTATGGTAACTACTTCTAACTTTCTAATATACTTGAACAAGCATTAAAAGGGGAAAGGTTTTCAGTGAAAATATAGAGGGGAAGTTAAATAGGGTGAAAATCAAATATTAAGAAGGAGGTTAAAGATTAAGGTTTAACTTTTGACCTCATGTTTAGAATTTGGGATCTCCCATAGGTTTAGGAACTCTTCAAAGACATTGTTGGTGCAATGGTTAAGGGGGTGTGAGCCTTTAGGGGAGGTTTTTCTTGAAGGTATAAAGAATGATTAACTTATCTAAAGGAGGTGATTTTAGATGTTAATGAATGAAAAGGGATCAAGAATTTTTTATGTACGACAAAGGGAGAGAATGAAGGGTTTAAGTTAGAAAATCTTCATTATGTTTTGGCATAAGAAGTGACAAGTTGGACTAATGGGCCTACCCTAATCTAAAGATATTATCAAACATTAAAAAGGGAGAGATTTTTGGTGCAATTAACCTTAGGTCAAGGTTAACCAAGCTCGAGTTAAACTCGAGTTGAGTTTTGATATTTAACAATATAATAGTAGTTGAATGATACATAAAGAATGGTATGAGATGTCTAAGATTGTGTAATGAAGAGTATTTAAAAGGAGATTGTTTGTGTAATCATCATTGGGGCAAGTCTACCATGATGTATGTAGGGTTTGATGGAAGATGTGTAATCGAGAAGTCAAGTAGGTTAAGATTTATTTGATACTTAGCAAGTGAGAAATCTAGGTGGGTCGGAAGGATCAGACACTTGGTGGTCAGAAGTTCAACATGGTGTTGGTAAGTGAGAAATCCAAATGGGTTAAGAAGTATCATACACTTGGTAGTCAAAAATCCAACAAGGCATTGGTAAGTGAGAAGTCCAAGTGGGTCATGGTATACCAGATACTTGACATGAGATGAAAAGTCCTAACAAGTCAAAGTTGATCGAATACTAGACACAAGAGGAAAAATTCAAACATATCAAGAAGGATTGAATATTTGGTGTCGATAAAGTTCTAGCAAGTTAAGGTGACTGAATGCTAGATAGGTGAAGTCTTGATAGGTCAAGGGTAATCGGATGTCGGACAAAAAAAGTCCCAGTAAGTTAAGGTCAACCAAATACCAGATGAAATGAGAGTTAGCTCAATATAAGACTAAAACTGAGGTATTAGTCAATTGATAGGGTATATCAGTTGACTAGTGAACCCTAAACTCTGAATCCGATTTAGAAGAGTTTAATGGAGGTTCAAGTGTGATTGGTTTACTTTAGGATTTATCAGTCGACTGGTATTACTATAGTAGAACACACAAAGTTCTATAGTCAACTATTGAAGGTGATCAACCAACTAGAGTTATTAAAGTAGAGCATATAATATTTAACAATCGACTGATGCATAGTAGCATGTACAGAATTTGACATAAATTAAGTTGTTAAGTTGATAGGTCAAAGTAATCATCAAATCTGGAAGGGACTAGTCAACTGGCGTGTAAGTCTAGTCAACTGATTGACAAAAATATCCTCGATAGTAACCCTATAAAAGAGGATTTCATAGTGATTTGAAAAAGTTGGTTCTTGGAGACTTTGAAGAGAAGTTGTTATTGTATTCTAGCCTTTCAAGAGGTTTTCCAACGCAACTAAAAAGTGAACAAAGAAAGACTTTATTGTGTAAAGTGTTATTCAACTTGTATTTCCTTTTATTTTCATCATCTTTGTATTTGATTGTATTTGTTATAAAAGAACATATTGTAAGAGGTTTCTCTGCCTCCAAAATATTTCTAAGAAGGAGAAAAAGTAGTGGTGATACCGCTAAGAGATAAGTCATAGAGTAGGAATCAGGAGTTCTGAACCACATAAAATTCAATGTGTTGTTATTATGATTTTTGTGATTTTATACTTTATTTTAGTCGTGTATAAGATTTTGCAGACGAACACGAACACAATCAAAGATCAATGATGAACACTATTTGTTAGTGCCTATAAAATTCATATATCTTCATAATGTCATGATATTGCTCACTTTGGGTCTGAGCCCTCATGGTTTTATTTTTGAGCTTTACCCAAAAGGCTTCATACCTGTTGGATCGAAAGTGTCGCTAGAGGGGGGGGTGAATAGCGATACGGTGTCGTTAAAAAAAAACTTTTGCAATAAGTAAAAAGCAAGTAGAGAGTGCACAGCGGAAATATAAAGTAGACAAGATATTTTTACGTGGTTCACAATCTTTCGATTGCTAATCCACGGCCCTAGTGATCCTTGATCACGTACGGAGGGCAATTCACTAAAACCACTCCTCCTCGTTGGAAGTAGGAGCAACGATCACAAAAAGAAATCAAGGCAAAGGGACACTCCCCCTTTCCTTGTTACGATTAAAGCACAAAGACAATTTAAAGAAGTAGAACTTAAATAAATATACCGACAACTCTTATAAGTAGAAGATGTAGCTTTCGTTGTCGGCGGCACTTCGTCGTAGCAAATGTGAGTAGTAGTAGCGGCGTTACGACGGCGTGTTGAGAGCTCTTGATTTCTTATCTTTGCTTGGAGTGAACATGTCTATTTATGGATATTGATCTATGAATTTAGACATAGGTAGTGTCCAAGGTGAGGTTCTTATCCCAACTCAAGGATGAGGTGTTTCATCCAACCACCTTGTGCCACCTCCAACCTTCTTGTCGCCAACTCAAGGATGAGGTGTTTCATCCAACCACCTTGTGCCACCTCCAACCTCCTTGGGCGCCAACTTGAGGATGAGGTGTTTCATCCAACCACCTTGTGCCACCTCCAACCTCCTTGTGCGCCAACTCAAGGATGAGGTGTTTCATCCAACCACCTGGTGCCACCTCCAACCTCCTTGGCGCCAACTTGTTGGAGCCATTCAACTTGTGCCACATCATGGGAGCCAACCATCTTGTGCCAACTCACCTTATTTTGGGTCCACCACAAGGAAGCTTGGTGATGGTTTGGATGTCCACCTTGATGCCACATCACCCTTTGTACCAAAACACGAGTCAAGTCCAAATTCACCCCTTGAAATTCGAGCTCTTCTCGAGGTGGAACTTGACTAGCAGGACTGTAGTCAAAGGGTTTTGGACCAGATACAAGTTAGCTTAAAATATAAAGTACGATGGTTCTAACCATCCGATCTCGACCTAGACCTTCCATTGGAGGTATTGGGTCGGATCTCGCTAACGACCTTGCCCGCTTTCACAGAGCTTACCTTGTAGCCTCGCTTAGGTCTTCACCCGAGTACCTCGGCTTCCTCCGAAGTCCCTCTGGCGTTGCCCGACCACCTCGGTTCCCACCGGGTGTCGCAGACCTTCCGCTCAACTTTAGCATTTCTGCACACTTAATTGAGCTCGTAAGATAACAAATATACCCTTAACTATTGAGCCTTTTGCCATAATCAAAATACCGGTTCGACTTTGGTGCCCACTGCACCAACAATCTCCCCCTTTTGATTCATGGCAAACCGACACAAAAGTTAAGGAAAAATTAAGCATAACAGTAAGCTAGCATAATGATTAAGCATGAATGAGCTAGCATAAAGATTAAATATGAATGAGCTAGCATAATGATTAAGCATGAATGAGCTAGCATAAAGATTAAATATGAATGAGCTAGCATAAAGATTAAATATGAATGAGCTAGCATAATGATTAAGCATGAATGAGCTAGCATAAAGATTAAATATGAATGAGCTAGCATAAAGATTAAATATGAATGAGCTAGCATAATGATTAAATATGAATGAGCTAGCATAAAGATTAAATATGAATGAGCTAGCATAAAGATTAAATATGAGTGAGAAAAATTATTGTTTCAAGTTCTCCCCTTTGAGGTAACCTCCCCCTTGACCGAAGGTGAGTTCTTGAAAAATAATTTTTACTCCCCTTAATAGTTGCTTAAGTAAACGGAATTACTTAATATAAAGGTAATAATTTTGTTTACTTTCTTCCTTACTTTGTGACTTTCTCCCCCTTTTGCCTTAACTCAAAAAGTTTGTAAATATATTTTAGGGTTTGTAAGTCCAAGCAAGTTCCCAATATAAATATATTTTTTTTTAAATAATAATAAGCTTGAAAATATGTTCATCTAAAATGTACAACTCCGGTTGGACTTGATTGATATAGAATGATCAATAAGTCTTGAAGGAGTTGATTAATTTTAAATAATTATACTCCATGGTTCATGTCGATGCACCAATCTACATCTGGAACCAGGAGTAAGGTCCTAACATCTCACGCCCGTCTACGTAGCTAAGTACACAAACACATTAGTCCTATGTGTTGTGAGATGTGTTGGCTCCTTAAATCTATAGGTATATGATTTCTAAGGTAAGACTTAGGCTAATTTCATAAAAAGAAGCAAAAGTAGAGTACATATATAGAAAAATTTAAATCCTACTCTATTACGCACATACCTAACTTTCGTCTTAATAAACTAAATTCGGCTTAGGGTAGTGGTTTGGTGAAGATGTCCGCTAGGTTTGATTTGGACTCAACATACTCTAGTTGTATAGTTCCATTAGTTACATGTTCCCTAATGAAGTGGTGTTTAACTTCTATATGTTTTGTCCTAGAATGACATATTGGATTTTTAGTTAAGTTAATTGAACTAATGTTATCTATGTAGGTTTTAATGTTGTTAAAGATTAAGCTAAAGTCTTGGAGAGTGTGCTTCATCCACGGAGTGAGAGACACACTCACCCATCGCATAGCGTGTTGGCCGGTGGTAGATAAGGCAGCGCAATCTTTGCTTCCTCTGCACAACTTACTAGACTCGGGGATTTGACAACAACCACTCGTGCTCTTTCTATCGAGTTTACTACGGCATAGTCGGTCGGATGTGCCGATTAGATTAAACTTCGGTAGATCTAGGGTACCAAATACCTCGTTTAGCGTGCCCTTTAGATATCTAAGGATACGCTTGACTAGGGTTAGGTGAGACTCTCCTTACGCGAGTTTGTAACCTTGCGCACATACTTACCGCGAATAAAATGTCGAATTAATAGGAGACTTCCTATTCGCTCCTATAGTATTTTAGGTCAGCGGGTTTTCCTTCTACATCTTCGTTTATATTAACATTAGTTGCCATAGGTGTATTGATTATTTTAGCATCTTGCATTCCAAATCGATTTATTAAGTCCTTAGTATATTTTTGTTGATGTAAATATATTCCATCTTTAGTTTGTTTAATTTGTAAACCTAAGAAGAAACTTAACTCTCCCACTAAATTCATTTCAAATTCACTTTCCATAAGTGAGATGAATTCGTTTAGCGAGGATCGAGTTGGTAGTTCCAAAAATTATATCATCTACATAGATTTGGGCTATAAAGATTTCTTTTCCTACGGTTTTAACGAATAAGGTTGGGTCGACTAAACCTTGGTTGAATCCTTTGGACTTAAGATAGATCGAAAGCCTTTTCGTACCAAGCTCTTGGGGCTTGTTTGAGTCCATATAGGGCTTTCTTAAGTCTAAGGACATGGTCAGTTTATCTAGATTTTCGAATCAGGAGGTTGGTAGCGTAAACTTCTTCCTTAATGTATCCATTCAAAAATGGTGACTTGACATCCATTTGAAACAATTTAAAACCTCGATGCGTATGCTAACAACATTCGGATGGACTCTAGTCAGCTCACGAGGCGTAGGTCTCATCGTAATCTAAACCTTCGACTTGACTAAACCCTTTGCGACTAACCTAGCTTTATTTCTAACTACTTCACCTTTATCATCAAGTTTATTTGAAATACCCACCTTGTTCCAATAATTGATTTTTCTTTAGGTGGTGGTACTAATTCCCGGACTTCATTTCTAGTGAATTGAGCTAGCTCTTCTTGCATAGCAATAATCCGATCGGGATCAAGAAGTGCTTGTTCAATAGTTTTGGGTTCGATTTTGGAAATTACTTGAGATTTGACTAAGGTTTCGATATGAAGCTCTAGTTCGAACCCTAAATTTGGATCACCTATAACTTGATTGATAGGATGATTTGTTTGAGTCTTAGTGTGACTCGGGTTAGGGTCATCTATCACTTGGTCGATAGGATGACTTGGGTGAGTTCTAGTTTGACTTGGGTTAGAGTCATCTATCACTTGGTCGATAGGATGACTTGGGTTAGGGCGAGATTCAAGTTCAAGATCAGTCGGGTTAAGCTATAAGTTGATTTGCTAGTTGGTTTTGTTAAGGATTGAGCAGGTTCGTGTCCTTCGTCGAAAACTATATTAATGGTTTCTTCGACTCTAAGAGTGTCGTGATTGTATACCCTATAAGCTCTCTTGGTGGTTGAGTATCCTAGAAAGGTTCGATGAGGTTTTGGATTTGAATTTCCTAGGTAATCCTTAGTGTTTAAGATATGTACCTTGCATCCAAATACCTAAAGTACTTGATGTTAGGTATTTTATCGTGATAAATCTCGTCTGAGGTCTTTTGGTGCCTCTT